>CM060952.1:136208188-136808188 GCA_030765055.1 Mantis religiosa | reverse complement strand
ACAGAGATTTCAGAATTTCCACCCATGACATAATCATAGTATGTTTTTTAGTGATTGGGCAGAAAAATTCATTCCCAGAAATAGTTAGATATTGTGATGAATGACATTTAAAAGTGAATCAGAATAAGACTGAAATTGTGATTTTTAAGAGATGAAATACTTGAAAAAGGAAGAAAATTGGTTCATAGAAGGAAATAATATTCATATTGATAGTTTATTTATTTGGGAATAAGTTTTAGCAATTCAGGACATTGGAAGAAGCAGAAAAGTTTCATTTTAGCTAAGTGTAGGATAGCAGTGACCTTTTTAATGTAATGTTTATATTTTGTACCCAACATGAAGCTTGGTGTGAAAGAATATACAGTTTTCTTGTACAACAAAATGGGTTTATGGTATAGAAATATAGGTTGTAGAGGATAGCTGAAAAGATGTGGATAATATTTAATTTAAGACCTGAAGCTTTTCTGGCGACGAGTATGCTCACTTTCTTCTCGGGCAGCCAGCCAGATGAAAAGATGATTAGATATCAACGTTTCGGGAGTGTGCATCTCTCCCATCTTCAGGATATTTATAAAATGTTATAACCACAAATGAAACACTGGATATGACACAACTATAAACAAAAACAAAACACTATCAAAATTTGCATTACTGAACAAAAGACTGTTTTTAGTAAATTAAATGCCAGGTCAGGAGATGGCATGAATATAGATAATTGTGTCAAAGAAACGTAACTACTTAACTTGATTATCAAGCTGTATTGATCTTTGCTTCTTAAATGGAGGGATTTCCATTTTTAAGACCGGTTTCCAAGAGGAGCTGAACTGAAATCCAGCATCACGATTAAGCATGCTCCTTTCAGAGGAAATCGCCAAAGCCTCCTTAATTCTCCTCTCTCAGTAACTGTTGCATTTTGCCAAGATGGTCGTCTCCCAAAAATTGGCTCTTTGGTCGTTATCAAAACAATGCTCTGCCAGCCCAGACTTCTCAGGTTGCATTAAACGAATGCTCCGTTCATGTTCGATTATTCTAGTAGCGGTAGTCCTTCTGGTTTGTCCTATATACGGTGTCCCACATTCACAGGGAATGCGGTACACTCCCGGAACTTGGAAGTCCAATTTGTCTTTCACTGGTCTCAACAGATGTTTAATCTTCGGAGGTGTTTTGTGGATGGTTCTGATATTGTTTTTGGTGAGAATTCTGCTGATTCTGCCGGATAGATTGCTGGTAAACAGGATGCAGGCTGTAGCGGTAGGCTTATCTGACACTTGCTGTATTACAGGTTTCCCTTTCCTAGCTTTATCGATCGAGGCTTCAATGTCATATTCAGAGTAGCCGTTTTGCCAGAAAGTGAGTCTCAGGTGCTGTAATTCTTAAATTTAAAGGAGTCAATTAATGACACTAAACAACACTTTTAAATTTTTCTGGAATATGTTTCAGAGACTTTGCCTCCACCCTTAACCGTCCATCGACTTGAGGATGGAGGCAAAGTCTCTGAAACATATTCTGGAAAAATGTAAAAATAAGTGTTGTTTAGTGTCATTAATCGACTCCCTTTAAATTTAATTTATTATAACAACACTGTTTTCAACACTTCTAAGAAAGGAGCTGTAATTCTTGTTTTAAGTGGCTGGGATCAGAGATAGACAAAGCTCTGTGGGCCAGTGTATTGAGAACTCCCAGTCTTTAAGACTTATAATGGAAACTATCTGCATTCAGATAGAGATCGGTGTGTGTTCATAAGTTTGTATGTCCCAAACTGTTCAAGGTTGTATTATTTGGATTTATGTCAAGTTTTTTTATTTTTACTTAATTTGTTTTAGTTTCTGAATTTTTTCAACATAAGTGCTAATTTAGTGTCCTCAAATTTACTTTATTCAGCTCCTTAACTTAAAGATATGGAGGTATGCAATTACTTTGCAGTGTTTTCAGTGAATTAATTCTGACATGTTTCCAGATGAGGCTCAAGGGGAAAGAGCAAAGGAGAGCATCCGAGCCAAGTGCCTGCAGTATTTAGATAGAGCTGAGAAACTTAAAGAGTACTTAAAGAAAGGAAAATCCAAGAAACCTGTTAAAGCTGGAGAAAGCAACTCCAAGTAAGTTTTTTAAAGAATGAAGCACACTTATGGAAAGTGGAAGTATGTATTTATGAATGCTGAAATTAGAGCTATTGTAGTACTATATTGAGCTTAGTTGCTTCTAGTATTTTCATAAATGTTTACTGTTGTAGTCATGGTATATGCTTGATATGTGTATTTCCTCATTTTAAACCTGTGGATTTAGCAATAAGTTAACTGGTGGTAGTATCTTAATTAGACAGTGTACCTCCTGTAAGGATAAAATTAAAATTTTACAATAAATGTAAAGTTTGCTTTATAGTATCTTCCCTGCATTTGCAAGTTATTGTAACTTATTCAATTAACTTAGATGCCATCATCATCAAAGGATGAGATTGTATTTTAGACTGATATAAATTATATCGAATTTCTGCATATCATTGCCATTTTTATGTGTTGAACAGAAAACTTCTTTATTTAGTTCTTTGTTATTAAAAGAGTAAGTTGTCAAATAAATAAATGATGGAAGTTATTGAAGTATTATTATAATGTTTAAGTTAATTAAGGGTATTTTGACAGATTTGCTGTCTTTCTGAGCACTAAGGATTGAGTATGATATTAAGTGAAGGTCTGTTAAGGCATACTTAATTAAATATAAATAAAAGTGGTGTCTCTATTAATGTACTAATCTGTTTATCTCTGTAAAATGCGAATATCTTAGCCAGAAAGATGTGTTATATTTATAGTAAACTTCATGAAAAATCTATAGCTTACTTTATACGTCAAAACTGATGTATAATAAAAATGCAAACTGAGCTTTACTTAGAGTCAGCATGAAAAACCTTAACCTATACACAGCTAGTGTGAAGAAGTGATTAATTTCCATCAATTAACCAAAATAATGCGCTTTACTTTTTTAAACTCTTTTCTAAACTGGAGGAGACATTTCAATTACTTGTTTTAACATTTAAATTAATATGCAGCTGCTTATGTGGAAATGTAGCAAACCTAATAGTAAGTAGAAATATAGAAATAAAGCTAGTAACAGTAAAGCAAATTTCTAATATGGTGGAATCTTGAAAGTAAAACACTGAAGCTGTTGAGGATGAAGCAAATATAATTCAATCAATTGTAATAATTAGTAACTAAACATCACTTATATTTGATAAGTATATATATAAATATTAAAAGCAGAAGCATCATTAACATTGAAGTATTCTTCATATTTGAGTTTGATTTATGAGTCACTATGTTTACACTCAAACTTCACTTACTTGTTGTATAATTGAAACATTTTCAAGATCATTCGATCTCATCCTCAGCTGTTTGGTGACTAAATGAACCTTCCTCTTCTTCCACTACTATGGAACTCCGATCATTCTGCCATCTGGTGTTAGGGGCACTAAGTTTTAACACTTCATTTAATGCCAGGATTTTAAAATTTATAACTTTATCACGGTTTTTGTTTATGAATATTTTTTCCCAATTATCCAATTCTATGGGTGTACTTAAAGATTTTAACAGTTTAATGTTGTGGCCAATGTTGTGGTTTTCTGTCCAAAAATGGTGTGAAACTGCAGATTTTTCTGTTTGTTTCAACTTAATGTTCCTCTGGTGTTCTTTTTGCCTGGTTAACAAGTTCCTCTTAGTTTTTCCTATGTAGCTTTTTTCACAGGTTTCACAATTAATCTGATAAATTCCTGATTTTAAATTGTTGGTTATTGTATTTTTCAGTGGTTTATTTAGCAGGTTCCTCAGACTGAATTTGTTTTGGGGTGCTAGTTTTAAGTTTAGTTTTTTGAAGATTCGTTCAAATTTTCTAAAAGCCCATGGA
Source organism: Mantis religiosa (assembly GCA_030765055.1). NCBI lineage: Eukaryota > Metazoa > Arthropoda > Insecta > Mantodea > Mantidae > Mantis > Mantis religiosa. Next base: position 136,804,297 of record CM060952.1, on the reverse strand, counting down.
TGGTAGGTGAATTTTCTATATTGCCAATTTGTGTTTTTAAGTGGTGTGAGAGTGGTATTTTTTGATATTATCTTCAGTTTTTCTTTTCTTTTCATCATGTTCCTTATGATGGCTGGGTTGAATCCATTTAATACCGCTATGTGTTTTATGTGTTGTTGTTCTTTCAAAAATTCCTCCTTACTCAGTGGGATGCTGTATAGCCGGTGAATTAGACTCCTAAAGGCAGCTAGTTGATGTGAAACTGGGTTGTATTCATTTTTCTTTATGTAATTATCTATGTGTGTGGGCTTCCTGTATATTCCAAATTCTACACCATGACGATTTCTAGTTATCTTGAGGTCCAAAAAGGGTAAGGTGTTTTCTCTTTCTACTTCCATTGTAAACTGGATGTGATTATCTTGCAGGTTTAGTAATTTTAGAGAATCTTCTCTAAGTTTTTCCGGAATGATAGCAAAAACATCATCAACATATCTCCGCCAAAATTTATAAATCTGTGGGAAGGCCTTTACTATGTGTGTTTCAAAATAGCTCCTGTATAGGTCTGCTAAAATAGGCGAAAGTGGGCTCCCCATAGCTAATCCTTTTGATTGTCTGTAGAATTTTTGATTAAACATGAAGTAATTATTCCTTATGCATAAATCTGTAAGATTGATGTCATCTATTTCTCTGGGGTCCGTTGTAGTCTGGATTAGCCATTTTTTGAGGAATGTAGGTATTTTTTCTACTGGAATGCTTGTAAAAAGTGCCTTAACGTCAAAAGAAACTAGTATAAGGAATTCAATATTTTCAAAATATTTTGAATATTACAAACAGGAAAGTACACTAGCAGGACACATTAAATTTTCACTTTTTAATATTTCAGTTAAAATAATACCAATATACTGCAGGTACATGAAAATAAATATTCAAATTAAGTAGAAGCCGATTAACAATACAAAACAACATTCACTTTTTAAGTTTCCCAGAATATGTTTAGTTTTTTATTTTATTAATGTCCTCCAACGTTAAGTCATATCAGAGACAAATGAAATAGATGTAATGATCAAATGAGTCATGGGTCCATGGAGCTTAGATTTACCTGACATTCATCTATTACGATAACGAAAAATCCAGGCAAAAAACCTTATCCCAATAGCTCACCCTGACAGATTCGAACTCAGGACCATTTGAACATCAGGCAGACACTCGACCACCTGTGATACAGTTTAGAGGTTAGTTTCCTAACATTATCAACTGGATACATCAACTAATCTTGATTGATGGTATTGATCATTCTGCAAACAACTCTGATAGTGGTTGTAGGAACTTGTACAACTGGTGACTTTGTAGAATATTAAAGTTGAATACTGTCTTTTTCTTGTTCCAAATGAAGATCTATTCTCATGTTGCCAGTGTTTGACATCCTTATGCAACTTTTTTGATAGTTTTGTTTCCGGATCAGTGTCATGATTTTCATTCCAAAAATGGGTGGCAATTGTTGATTTTTCTAGGTATGTGCGTTTTATACATCTGAAATGTCTTATCCCTTGTTCCCTAGTTTTGCCAATATAAATTTGAATGCAGTTACTACACTCTGATAAGATTCTGGATTTTCTATTCCAAATGATCTTTGGTGATAGAGCCATATATATATATATATATATATATATATATATATATATATTTTTATGGTACATTTATTGATTGGAGCCAATTTGATGCTGTGTTTTCCAAAAAAATCTTTTTGAATTTGTCAAATATCTTCAGATGATAAGTAAATTTTCTAAAGAACATCTTCTCTACAGTTGTGTAGAGCATGGTTGTTTCTTTTAGCAGGTTTTCTTTTTCCTTGTTCACTTTTTGACTGTCATTTAGAAGCCATTTCTTTCTTTCAGGCGGGGTTGTGGCTGAGTGGTTAAGCTGTTAGTCTCTCAACGAGTTGACCCAGGTTCAAGGGGAACACATGTGAAATTTAAGGGGCAGACAAAGCAACATCTGGGTGGTTTTTCTCTGGTTTCCTCTGATATTCTTTCTAGTGATTACTCCATAATCATTCATTTCACCTTCTTCACACCACCTTTCTCACTGTCATACTAAGCTTCAGGCTTATCACCCATACTGGCTATTCTTACTCATCCAGAGCTTGTCTGCTCCTCGACAAGCATCTGACTCCAGGTAACACTTACAAGTCCTGGAGGATGTAAGTCCTTATAAGAGGAAGAAAAACGAAGGACAAAGAAGATATTCTGCTTTATATTCCTGTGCTAAAAGTGGTATGTTCAAGAACCTGTATGTTAAACTGTTGAAAGCTGCCTGTGTGATCTTGGATTGTAACTTGTGGATTTGATGTAATTGTCTGTCTGTATTAATTTTCTGTAGAACTCAAAATACATTTTATTTGCATTTTTTAATGATTTTTAAATCTAAAAATGGGAGTTGTCTGTATCTTTTTCTAATGTGATTTTCATGGTTTCTTCTAATGTAACACATTCAGACCATTTTCAGTATGTCTGTAATATATGGCAAAAGGTCATCTATGTACTGTTGCAGGAGTTTGAATATCTAATGGAAACTATTGGTGATTCTTCTTGTTTTCAATGAACTCATGAGATCTTCAAGTACTGGAGGAAGGGGCTGCCCGCTGTTAATTCTTAAGTTTAACATAGTAGTTTGATTGGTATTAAAAAAGTTTTGTTCTCTGCTTAATTTGGTTAATTTTTTATATTCTGAAATTTGCCCCAAAGATATCTCTGTGTATTTTGGTCAGTTGTCAATTAATGGTGCTAGTTTATTTACTGGTATCCCTAAAATAATGATTTTATGTTGAGCAACATTAACATGTTATTTTTTAACTGTAAATCTATAATATTTTCTACAAGTTCAGTGGAGGTTTTGATATTGAGGCTATTGAATCTAGGGAATGAATTAAATTTTTTGGGTAGTTATTTTACAAAATTATAGATTGATAAGTCAAATACTGCAGAAAATTAATCTCATGGTTATGTTAGGTTTGTGTATTTTTGGTAGATCATAGAATCTGGGTAGATAAGGATTCCAAGGTTTGGCTGCATGTTTGTACAGAATGATATTGCTATTTGCTATTGGTGTTTTAACTATTTGCACTAGTTGCACACTTTATCTTGTATCCTGGAATCTAGTGGTATGAACAACAGTCTGAGTCAAGGCTACAAATGAGGTAACAAATGAGCATCATTGTCCATACTCCAATATTACCATTTGTGCATTTCATTGTCACATTACCTATGTTGCTCTTCTCATGGTTTATCAGTTTAACCTTCTGTTTAACCAACTCAAACAATTTTAAGTTCTAAGTACCTGAAGCACATCCAGCATTGACTCCAATACACTCATGTAAATAATAAAAGGAGGAGTCATGCTTTTAGCGTGTTACTTTAAAGGTTGGGTAACCTGAGAAAAAAGTTGTGGAAACTGGAACTTGTGGTCTTCTATGATATAATTTCAAGAATGACTGCATAAAAGGCATAAAAAGTTCTGTTGCTGTGTTCTACAACAATGCCATCTAGAAGCTCAAGATATATTGCGCAAGTAGTACATACATTTTGGTAGATTTTTGTTAACTGTAATTCATATTTCTTCCACTTTGTTCAAATCTGTTTTTTCTATGATGACTATTTTGTTTCCTTTATCAGCTTTTGTGTGTGACCTTTTTCTTTCAAGACATAATGTTGATGTGTTTATGTTACACTTAAAAATCCCACCAAAAATAATCTTTCACCTTTGGAATAAACATTTTGGTCTCTGGAAATGATTTATGGCAGGATATTTTACTTTTAATCTCTTTTACTAGAAATGATGACAAGAAGAGTGATAGTGACAGTGACTCAGATGACCCAGAGAAGAAAAAGCTCCAGGCCAAGTTAGAAGGTGCCATTGTGGTAGAGAAGCCTTGTGTCAAGTGGTCAGATGTTGCTGGACTGGAGGGTGCCAAGGAGGCACTCAAAGAAGCTGTAATCCTTCCAATTAGGTTCCCACATCTCTTCACAGGAAAACGGATACCATGGAAAGGAATTCTACTCTTTGGGGTAGGGTTTGCAACAATGTAATTATACTTCCAGAGGCTTTTGCTGTGAATTTTTCTTCATATTTATAGTTTAAGCTGGAATGTTTCATGTTTGAGTTTTCTAAAAGTTGGACATTGCTGAATTATAAGTTGTATTAACTGCTTCACCGATGGCCATTTAAACCTTCAGGGGCCGGAAACAGATACCCAATAAACAGAAGAAGACATTTAAATTGTTTAATGCTGTAAAAATGCATCATAAATACAATTCCATATCTTCCGTATTTATTAAGTTATTTAAACGAAACAAAAACTTGTTTAAAACCCATTAAAGGCAGTATACATCTACAGTAACAAAAAAGTAGAGACTACAGTAATAAATCGTTCAAATTTCACTTCTTTGTTTCACTGTAGCAAAAGCCATTCTTTGTGCCGAACGCGCCGAATATTTGAATCATTTTGTTTTGTGTGTGTGTGTGTGTGGGTGGGTGGGTGGGGGGTGGGGGTGGGCGTGCGTGCGTGCGTGGTAAAAAAAGTATCTTTATACCACTGGATGTAACCATGCACAATTGTTTAGTAATTTTCAGAGCTGTAAATTCATGCAAGACATTCACCTACCTGTACTTGCGCATATAAATAGCTCGTAACCTAATTGAGTATTATAATACTCAGAGGCCTCTTTATACTCGGGAGTAAGAAAAACACCACGACATCACCCCTCATATTTGAGAGAAAACACTTTCCTAAAAGCATACCACGCACAACCAAAAAAAGTCGCAACCATTTCAAAAATGTCTAGTGTGTTGTGAAAAAGAACTTCGCAAGGAAACCAATATTATTTGGTGTGAATCTGCAGATGTGCCCTTAGATGTTTATCCAGGTTTGGAATTGTACAATTCAAAAAGAAACCTTTAAGGGTACGTTTACATCCCTTATCGAACTAATTTAAATTTATTGTAAAACAGGAAGATTAAAATAATTGGCATTAAATGAGCATTAAATGCATGTATGCGCAGGATGTCTATACACGTCCATATCGGGTTGGGGCATTTTAACTTGGACGTCATATGACGTCCATATCGGTGAAAGGTTTAAGAAACACATCATAGGGCACTTTAAGGCTTTGTATGGCCTGAGTCAGCTGTACTATGTAGAAATCTTGGAATTTCATGAAAGATAAACAAAAGTAAAAAATATATTTTTGATATAGTTTTTTTTTATTTTTATTTATTTGTTAAAGTACATTTCATTACATATTTGTAATACTATAATCAGGGATTAGCATAGTACAGCATAGTAAGTCATCACAAAAGATATGTATCTGATTGATAGTGGTTCACTGAAAAAAATACAAGTCAGTTGGAAGATTTAGTGTCATGCTGACATGTTGCATGGTAGCTCAATGTTTAAGAGCAACTGGATGGAGACTGGGAGATCCATGGTTTAAAATGTGCCTATGGCATTGAATTTTTCAGTCTCATCTACTTATCCAAAATCTTGCACTACACATGGCTAGTGTGGAAGAAATATTAATTTCCATCAATTAACCTAATTGGGATTAGCTTATTAATCTAATACTTATAATTCATCTCAAAATTTAATACAGTGTACTTTTCATGTCACTAGAAATAACTACTAATTTTATACAGTTTATTAGTTTTCAAAATTAATTTGATTAAAAATATAACTGCCTTTTGTTTACTTTAATTGCATTTTTAAATTGAGTTGGCCATATTTGATTTATTTTTCTTACTTTTTTCTTTAAGTACATTCTTTTACTATTTAATAAAGTACATTAATATATTAGAGGGGGGCCCAAATGACCTCGTTGACGGGCCCTAAACCACCACACACTCACTCACTATTGGATGGTCTGTTTATTTTATTTGCACTTATACCTAGGATTATCTCTTATTTTAAATCTATGGAATGCATTCATACATGATCAGTGTCCAGCCCAGGCTGCGCACCTCACACCTAATGCTGGTTAAACTCAAACTTACAGGCATAACAGAGGTCCAGGTTACGAAACGGAAGACAGTGAACTGACTCACAGTTGCCCCATTTAACAATATGTGCTCCCTAAACGACAGAGGGAAACAAAGAGCATCACAATCATTTAAAAGGTTACTATATCATATAAACAATTTTGCTAAAATGCAAAATTTCAAAGGCACAAGGTTAACAAGGATCCTGGAAAACTTGTTACATTTACACTGACACTAACTACAGTGACAATAGTCATGCCTGTAAGCCCGAAACTTGAAAACACAGTAACTTATCACAATCATTAACAAAGTTATTCTGTTACATAAACAATTTTGCTAAAACACAAAATTTCAATGGTACAAGTTATCTAGGATCCCAGAAAACATTTAACATTTAGTGACGCTAGCTAGAAGTCACACCTATAAGCCGAAAACTTGAAAACCCAATAACTTCTGGTCCCATAAAAAAAATAAAACTTCCCAGAACTTTCATCTCTGTACTGTACTCTTATGAGAACTAATTGCAGCCATATTTGGGCATGTGATGAATTCAAACTGAAAATTAGAAAAATGTAGGAACAAGAGGAACTCATTTAAGATCCTGGAGTCCATGCAGTCAGATATGGAATATATGAAGCAACACATGGACACCACTCTTTCCAGAAAAGCACTAGTAGCAATAGCAGGTGAATAGACAAAACCCTCCCACCCCACTATGAAATCAGAGAGTCAGTAACAAGAAACAGGATACCATAAGGAAACAGGAATTCTACAAATCAATACAAGAATTGATATTGGCAGCACAACTGCAAATATAGAAAAACTTAATATTCTGCAAAATCAAATTCTTTGCCTAGTAACTGGAGTTGTCAAAACTACCCCAGTACTTGTTATACACATTTTAACAAATAATCCAGGTCTTGATCTTGACATTGAAAAAGCAGCCATCATACAATATGAAAAATTAATCAGATTACCTTATAATGACTGGGAAAGAAGAAAGAGATAAACTTAAAAACTCAACCAAGTTTCCTTACTAAAGTCAAAGAAATCAAACAGAAATTATAACTTCCTTACTTAAAAGAAAACTTATAAACAATTATCAACCCTTTAGAACTATTTGATATTAAACACTATCTACATTTAGCTGAAGAAATTACAAAATCTGAAACCTCTTCATGTGTACTGAAATCCTGCCAATGAATGCCTACATGTTTACACTGACGACTACAGCTTACCAAATAATGGTGGTACCACTGGTGTGATATGTCCACTCTTCTCTTTCTACAAAAAATTAAGTTTAAATCTACAAATTTTGATGGAGAAATTTCAGCAATCTTGAGCTTACAATCTGCATCATATAAATAAATTTGAAAAGGTTGTATTATTATCTCACTCTATGCAGCTATAATATCCATAACATCTGATATAACACCTAAAAACCTAAATATTGCAGAATGATGTAAAATCATAAAACAGTCAATTAGTTTAAATAAAATAGTAGTACTATAATGGATAGCAGCACATTGCGGAATTCAGGGTAACGAAACAGCTGACTTTCTGGCCAAAAAAGGCAGTAAAATTATGTCAAACTTATTCGAGTCACTAAATCATCACTCTATCAAAAGAATAATTATATCAACATATAATCAACAAATTAAAGAAGATAGTATATTGCAAACAAAAGGAAAACTATGGGAAAATTTATGTAAAGCATGACTAGAGTCAACACACTGCCAAGAAAAACTCCTAACACACCATGACTGGATTGGTATAGTGGAATTTCCTGTGTGCTTTCTGTACATTAAAGAAGATACGGATGAAAACCGCCTGCTCTGCTGCCCAACCTTTAGTCAACATTCCATCATAACATCAATATATGGAGTGCAAAATAGTGAATGGCTTCATAGCCGTCTGCTTAACATTAGATACCAACCAACCACATTGTCAGCACAAATGACTGGTACAACCAATCATACTAGTTCACTAGTTCAGGAGGCCATCTCACAACAGAGTAATACTGTAGTCACCCCAAACATACTGGAGACAAGAATAGATGAGTCAGATGCCAGAACCAGTTGAAGAGGAAGTCTCCTGGACAAAAGTTGTAGGACACAAATGTCGATCAAACATTGAAATCCCAATCCAACAAGAGCAAGTGAGAACAAGAAGACAAACTTTAGCACAAAAGTGAATCGAGAAGATGTTGACACATTGCTTCACTCACACTGGGTGCGAGTGTGAGTGAAGCAATGTGTCAATATCTTCTCGATTCACTTTTGTGCTAATTTGTGCTTCACTGTCCCTATGCTTCTTTCAAGTTTATACTTTGAGACAAACTTTAATTTAAAAAGGTACTGCAATAACTATTGTATTGAAAGCAGCAGAAAGAAATGCGTGACTATGTGGGTACACTTTAGCACCAAAGAATAGAGGCAGACATTACTCAATATCTGGAAGTGGCAGTCCCTTTCAAGTACCATGAGCGAATATTGAATCCTGATTTCTGGCTGAAGGACATGACTTTATACTCCTTTCACATACAATAACACTGATTTGAAATGCCTCCTGTGAAATGTAGAATAGTGCAGGTACATTATGCGCACATCGAAGATATCTATACTAGAATAGTAGATCTAGACCGCCTAATTCTGACTGAGACTTTCCTTCTGGAGCCAACTAATATTAAAGACTGCTATTCGGTATATGATCTGGCTGACTCAGGGCATTGGGGTACCAATAAAAATGCAATATAAATGAGCTTAATATCTGGTGTATAAACCTTCTGCTTGCATTGTTAGTCTTATTCTGTGGGGCAGGATAATTGTTTTTTTAAACATGCAATTGTCCATAAGCTTGGATTCCTATATACCTTGAATGTAATTCTGTTTGTACATCATAACTTTCAGATCTAGGCTTCTATCTTTTCCAATCTTCAAGGTGAATTTTATGGTTCATTCATGTAAAATGGATACTTTTAGTGTGTGATCTAAATGTCTCTTAAGCATAGTGGCAAAAATTTTGTGTAGTAAGTGAATCTCTAGAGTGCTTATGAGTAAATCAGTCAGTACAAAAGTGAATCGAGCGATTCACTTTTGTGCTAATTTGTGCTTCATTGTCCCTACGCTTCTTTCAAGTTTATACTTTGAAATCAGTCAGTATTAGCGACAATGGTTTCTCATAAAAGCCCTATGGTTTATTCATGTAAGGTTTTGGTCAAACGTAAAGATTACTTAATGCAATGTATCAATATGTACCAGTTCCTCTATTTCTGTTTTCAGCATTTATTAAAATTCTATTAATTCTTTAGCAACACTCACATCTCCACTTAAAATATATATATATACTCCAGGGGCATACTTTCATAGGTGTTACCTGTGTTGTCTAGTGTTAAATAAATTCAAACTCTATTTTTTACCTTATAGGGAGATTCACTGTATAAAGTTCCCTTTTAAACTTATTAATATAGTTAAGTTTTGTTTTTGTATATGAAAATGATCTTGCCACATACTTTGCCGATCCAGCAAATTCCAGTGCAAGCTACAGTAGGAAGCCTAGCAGTAAGGGGACTAATGATGTAAATAGCAATCTCTGAAATGTGTTTGATAAATTCTTAGTAAAAAAGTAAAGTTAGAATCATTAAAAATTCATTTTGAAGAATTTAATAAGCAATTTTACTTTTTTAACTCTTATTGAATTTTAAGTTCGTTTTTAAGCACTTATTTCTTGAAAGTTTAGTGCATTCTTGTCTGCCTATTTTACATCTTCATCAAAATACTGACTAGCTAAATACTGAAATATAATAGGACAGAAGAATATTTTATGTTTCTACCTGTTTATTTGTTTTGTTTGTTTTCCAGCCTCCAGGTACAGGAAAATCCTTCTTGGCCAAAGCAGTAGCCACAGAGGCCAATAATTCTACATTTTTCTCGGTGTCCTCATCAGATTTAGTGTCCAAATGGCTAGGAGAGTCTGAGAAACTTGTGAAAAATCTCTTTGAATTAGCAAGGCAGCATAAGCCTAGCATAATATTCATTGATGAAGTGGACTCTCTGTGTTCTTCACGTTCAGATAATGAATCTGAATCTGCAAGGAGAATCAAAACAGAATTTCTTGTACAGATGCAGGGTAAGTAATAATTCTATGAGTATTAGCTTATCTACGGTAATGTCATCATTGCATTATGCATCCAAAGTATTCATCATATATGGAGGACGTGACAACAAAGCTGTCATTAAAGTACAATAACCATAATGTTACTATAACTAATGTTTTCTCATCAATTTTGTCATTTTATTATTTTATTATTTTTCTTTGTGTGATGGACATTGTGCTATTTATATAATTTCAGTGCATAGAGCACTTTTAAGATGCATGAACCTGCAGTCATGGACAGCTGACAAAACCTAACAAATTGTTTTAATTCGTGGAACAGTGGATGCCAACAATTGTTATTATTTTATCTGCTACATATGTATTTTCTAACAAGCACTTCATATACCTTATTGCATATGCTGTCATCAATGTTTTAGTTTTAAACAAAGGCCTTCCTTCAAGAAAAAGTAAAATCCAAAATTTGATTTCCGACTTTGTAGATGCTTTCTAGCATTCTAGAGTTTCTTCCCTTCTGCATGTTTCTTTAACCAGTGACAATCACAACAATCATTCTCAGGCTATATCTCTCCATCACATGCTGTTATTGAATTAAACATGTAGTTGGAAAATGAGGGGAGCTGTTTGTAATGGTTTGTGCAATGATGAGTGGGATCCTGTTTGAACTTTTCAGTTATGTTATTGTTTATGTGCTGGCATGGAAGGCATATGAATGTGTGTGTTTTTGACTGTGCAACACCTATGATAGCAGATGAATATCAGATGCTGCTGAGGTGGTTGAAATTAAGCATTAATAAAGGTTAGCAGTAGGTTTTTCATGCAGTAAAAATGTGATAATAGTGCAGCATATGTCACGAATTATCTGTGTACGGTATCAAGATCATCACAATGTAGTAATGCTACTATCAGTAGATGGCTGTTCTCCTTGTAGCTATTGGTGATTGGGAAGAATTGTTTATCAGGTGGTTTGATCTATGGATGGCAGGTTGCAACTCCAAGGTATTAATAATGGAGATGTGTGGCTTTCAGCAGTGTATTAGCAATAGTTGAGGTGGTTCATGCCTGTAAAGAACTTTGTCATTCTTGGAACACCTCATACTTTAGGAAGGTGAGGGCTACGAATGGGGAGATCTTGAATAGGTTGGGGTTTTCCTCAGAGTTGCTCAGCATGAACTCTCTTCTCTGCTTCAGCGCATGGAAACGTCCTGAGATGTTACGGATTCCTGGTGAAGAAAACACCTTGATTCTTCCACTAGATGTTTATTCTTATCCGTAAATTCTTCCACTAGATGTTTATTCTTATCCGTAAATCTATCACGCTCACCACCTGGGAAATTGCTACTTGTGGATTCATGACCGGAAACAATTTGTTTGTGCATGGCACTTGCACAGTGTGTATTCGACTTGGCGGTGCATACTTGCACACGAGGTCTCAAATGTGCACACTTGTAGACTCTTGATTAGTGCAGGTGCTACAGTGATAAATAACCAGTTCTGTTTGACGTGTAATAATCAACTAAGCAGGAAGTAATCATGATGAGTTATCCAATGTTATATGCTTTGTGTTTACAATCACAATGTAGAAATGCAGAAATTCTTGTAAGTACTGAAACACAGCTTCTTCACTTGTGCAAGTTACCCCTACTGGGTATCAAGAGATGGTGTCTTTCTACTAAAAATCATATTCCAGCCATTCCCTGAATTTCCCCCACTTTTGCTAAATTTCGAGTGTTTGGGAAATCATGTGATATGTTTCTTATTACTGATAGGTTATTTTCTACCCCAGCTTTTTATCATAGTTCTACTTTCGATGACTGCGCATCACAGCTTTTAGCACTTTCTATTCCCATGGAGCTAGATAATTTATGTGCTAGCATGTACATCAAAACTGCACCAAAATCTCGCCTTGTTCATGTGCATAGCACATACAAAAATTTTAACTTGATGTCTGCCAGGCACCAAGTTTCGCTGGAGGGTTGTCAGCTGGGCTCACGTATCCCTCTTCCATCTGTAACTTATATATCTGTGTGTATATATATCATTATTATGTATATAGCATCAAATATCTGATTACTAAATTAAATTTAAAGGGAGTCGATTAATGACACTAAACAACACTTTCAAATTTTTCCGGAACATGTTTCAGAGACTTTGCCTCCATCCTCAACAGGCCATCAGTTGAGGATGGAGGCAAAGTCTCTGAAACATATTCTGGAAAAATTTAAAGGTAAGTGTTGTTTAGTGTCATTAATCGACTCCCTTTAAATTTAATTTATTATAACAACACTTTTCAACACTTCCAAGAAAGGAATCTGATTACTAATTGAATATTTCTGGTTCATCATTATTATGTATCTTTACTATAAATTTATATGTATTAATCCAACGTTCCTCTCTGACAGCAACAGTTTCATAGTACAGCAAATCATTATTAAGAGGGAAACAATGATATTTACATCACTAGGAAAAAGGTTTTATTTAAAAAGGCAAAGCAATGTGTCTGTCAGTGCTATATTGTCCCAGGTCATATATTAAGTTGTAATTTGCATATATATATATATATATATATATATATATATATATATATATATATATATATATATATATATATATGTGACAAGGTTTTGATGAAATTTTTAATCATATAAAAACAGCATAGCCAGCTGAGGATAGAGGCAAAGTCTCTTAAACATGTTCCGGAAAAATTTAAAAGTGTTGTTTAGTGTCATTAATCGACTCCCTTTAAATTTAATTTATCATAACAACACTGTTTTCAACACTTCCAAGAAAGGAATATAAAAACAGGTTTGCAAGTAAGCATTTGGAAGGTGTGATATTTTGAACTTTATTTACTTTGAGAAAAATGGTTTTGAAAAGATTGTAGTAACTTCTGGATGTGTGTTGTTATAGCATGTTCCCAGATTGTTGCAGAACGAATGATGTGTAGGGTTAATCAGTGTTTTGTCAAGTGTAAGGCTGTTTTGTTTGAAGTCACTGTTGATGTTAAAGGGTATAAGTTTTGAAGCTAGGCATTGCAACATCTGCTTTCAACCTTTGAGGTTGAAAATGAAAACAACTACTCCCGAAATTAGTCCCTCAAAATTTAAAATGTAAGTGATGTGGTATGATAAAAACCAACTACAAATAGTTCTATTAATTTCGGAATTTTTGTTAAATGTAGAATAATTTGTTTTAATTATAACAAAATATAATAGATTTTCATAAATGCTTTCTGTTGATGAGCATAACAGAAGGTTAAGCTGGAATCCATAAGAATGTGAAACGGGGACTAAAGTGTATGTTACGGTGTTTCTTTACCATATCAGCTTTGTTTATAAACGGTTTTATATTTATTTTAGGAGTTGGTAATGATAATGATGGCATCCTAGTGCTTGGAGCTACAAATATACCATGGGTGTTGGATGCTGCTATTCGAAGAAGATTTGAAAAGCGAATTTATATTCCTCTTCCTGAAGAACATGCCAGACTTACCATGTTTAAATTACATCTTGGGAATACACCTCATACTCTAACAGAAGAAGATTTGAAGAAGCTTGCCAAATGTACTGAAGGGTAATTAATGCTTTGATAGTTTTTGAAGTTAAATGGTTTTCAAAACATAACATTTTGTGTATTTACTATCTCTTACCTGATGTTGGAAAGATGCATGTGTAAGTAAGAGGATAAAAGTTAGTTGGGCAAGTTTTTGAAAGGTGTGAATAGCCTATTATTTTTGCTGAGATTAGAAACAATAATGTGTAAAGTGTCCATGTGTTCGTGTTGGTCTGCAGTGTGGTTTTATATTTAAGGGGTTAAAAATAAGTATAAGGAGAACTTTTTAAAAAGTCATGGTAATGTACTTCAGATAGTTTTGGAAGTTGTAGGCCAATAGAAGACTTTTGCTAAGTGCTGTAGTATAATTGTACCATATTTTGTCCACATAGGTTAAATGGAATTGAAAATATGGAAGTAGTAAGAGAGCATATCATTTTGCCAGGTTCTACAGTATCATAATTTTTGAATGATTTGAAAATAGGGATAAGGGGTGAAAGTCATTAGTAGTCTAAAACTCTTGTTGGGACTTAAAGGATAAAGTATATACAGTTTTGCCCAGATTTGAACCAGTAAGAATGTCAGCAGGAGTGGTGTTTGAAAGTTGTAAGTAGCTAATAGTTTTTGCCAAGTCCTACAGCTCATGTGCACAAATTTCTGTCCTGTTGGTTCAAATAGTGTAATTATGTATATATAGGGGTTGAAATTCAAGAGGTTAGATTCTATAAATTTTTAATTACCATATATTTTGAAGTCCTGTGCAGTTGTATAGTCAATCATATACAAGAAAGTTGTTTAGACTGTAGTGTTTTGTGTTCCCTGTCAGAGAATATGTGTGGGTTTGAGCCCATCATTGTGAGAGTAAGCCCATATAGGATTGGTACCCATTTGAGGTGCTGTAATAGCACTTTGTGCGTCATGAAGCATGAATTAATGGCCAGATGATTGCCCACTTGTACATGCATATGCAAGTGTAATGCTGTAGGCATTATCAAACATAAGAGTTATTAAATTATAGATGAGTCGTAATATTTTACGCATTAGCTTCACTTATGTACCTATATTGAGGACATGTTTTGTGAACCATCATTTGCATCATTGGCTCTAATGCGAGAGCAATGATGTGCATTAGAGCCGATGATGCGAACAATGGTTTGCGAAACATGTCCTCAATATAGGTACATAAGTGAAGCTGATGCGTAAAATATTACGACTCATCTATAATTTAATAATTATTTCACTTCACTGTGATGTTCCAATACAGTTATTTTAATAAACAAGAGTATTTATGAATTAAAGCCAGGGTGGAAGGAAATGAGGTTGAACTGTCACTGAGGCAGGGAGGTTGAAGATAATCATCCACCCCTTATCTTTTGGGTTTGAGAATGGCATTTAGGCTGGTTTTTACCTCTCTGTCAGTGATTCTTGGACTCTTATGTATACTACAATCATTATCATTTTTTATCATTCTGTATTTTTTTAAATTATTTTGTTTGTTAATAACTATGAATTGTCAGGATCATATTAGTGCTGCCAGTGTGCCGGTATTTCATCCTGGAGGAATACTTTTATATGCCAGTAAATCTACCAACATGAGCCTTTCACTTGTAAGTGCACTTAAAACCATAGTCTGGGCTAGGTTTAAAATCCAGGACCTTGGAATCAGTAGACAGTAAGCTAGAGTCTTAACACTCAACTCAAGACTCTTTGTGATAGAATGATTTGGAGTAGACTACTTGAAGCTATCTGCTTAAAAATTCTCATGTTTTATCGCCATCATCATCATCGTCGTCGTCGTCATCATCATTTTGTGGGAATGCCACGTAATTAAACCATCTGTATATAGGGCAGTTTTCATGCCGGTATTTTGAATGATGTTAGGGAGATCATTTACATATATGTTAAAGTGGTATAGTGGCGCTGTTTGAACGGTTACCATGGATTTATCTTTGGTAATAGATACCTCTCAGATAACGCACTGATTACTCCTGGTGGAGTGAACATATATCTGTCATTTGTGATTCCTGCGAATTCCATTGGCTGAAGTGATGCGTTGATTGTTGCTTAGCACACGACCGGGAGGCGCGTCGGTACTCCTCTCACTCTTACAAGAATAATCAGTGCCTTATCTGAGATGTTTCTGTTAACAAAGATAAATCCATGGTAACCTTTCCACCAGTGCGATTATACTGAGAACGGCTTCTTGGGGAAGTCCTTATGTATTTGTTTGAATTTGATGTTGTGCCATAAGATGTGGCACAGAATCTTTATATTAAAAATTCAGAGATCCAGCATAGTATATTATATCTAACTCCAATGTTTCGCAATTTTTTAAATTAAATTATATGTCTAAATGGAGTCATATGCAGATTTAAAGTTTACGAACATGGCAAGTGTATGATGATTTTTATTAAATGCATATTTTATGCTTACTAAAATTACTTGTTCATTTGTAGAATGATTTTTTCTGAAGCCAGCCTGAGATTTTGAGAGATTATTAGATTCCAAGGAGTCTTACTAATATCATTCTTTCCATGACTTCTGCAATATGGCTAGTTAGTGATGTGGGTCTATAGCTTATAGTATCTGCAGGATTTTTGCCTGGTTTCAGAAATGGAATGATAATGGGTTTTTTTCCAGTCTGATGAAGCCTATTGTAATTTCCAAATGGTGAATAAACTATTACTGTTACTAATGTCAACATTTGTCCATCTTTAACCAAAATAGTTAATTCTGGTTTTCTTTTAATTTTTTTCCATAACAAATTTATGTGGAGTACTCCATAACATTTCTTTGTAATTATCTTCTATAAATTGTTGCTAGCTTTTAATTCTAGTTTCATTTAACAAGGTTTTAAATTTATTTTTTTGCATCTTTATATCTTTTTAAATTCCTCTGTTATTTCATTTTCTGCTCTATAGATTGTTGGTAAATTTTTCTTATTAAATCCTGAAGGACATCTAGCCAGCACTATCATAATTTCTTGTGGTTTTAGTACAATTTTTATAATTGCATTTCTTATACATTTTGTTAAATTTTCTGCATCCTCCTCTATAGAAATCCACCATAGTTTAAGCACTTTCAAAAATGCATTTCAGCATTTTCCAGTGTGCTTGTTTATAATTACATCGTTTGCTACTTTTGTTTCATTCCTTGTCAATATTTTTATAACTATGAAAAGTAAATTAATTTATGATTGCTTGATGTGAAACCCTGTCCCACTTTCTAGTTTACTATTTTAGTTATTGGTTTTACATTAGATAATGTTAGGTCTTGCTTCAGCATAATATTTGATCTGTTTTCATAAGTTGGTGGACTTCAGTATATCTACTACAGTACAGTCTCGGTTATCTGATCTTCGGTAATCTGACATTCTGTATTATCCAACTCTCACCAGTGCTTGGTCAGCAGGGTGTGCATCCTTGAACCTTCATTGAGTGTGCAGGTATAGGTTGGGTGTGGACAATATTGTTTTCATTTCCTGTGAGTACAATATGGCAAGTAAAAGAAGACAGTGGTTGTTTCCATATAAGAATAAGTTGATGGCATTAAAGAGACTGCCAAGGGGGAAACTCTTCCAAAATTGGCTTCAGATTATGGTGTTGGGCGTGTTACAGTGGGGGACTGGAAAAAAAGAGAGAAGAAATTGAAAAGTGGTGTGCTACCAGAGCAACAAGTGATGCGCTAAAACACAAGAAAACAATGAAACAATGTGAATATCAAAAAGTTAGTGAAGCACTGTTTCTTTGGTTCACTCAAAAATGAGAAAAGGGTCTACCAGTAACAGGCTGCACTGTATTTCTGGAAAGCGTTCAATGTAGGGGATCCTAATTTTACTGCTAGCATTGGGTAGTTTGATCGTTGGATGAAACGGTACCATAGTAGGCAGCTTAATATCTGTTGTGAAAAACTGTCTGCTAAATCTGATGACATTTTGAAATTTAAAAAGGAATTCCAAGAATTAATTCTTGCTGAAGGATTAACTGCTAATCAGATTTTTAATTGTGTCGAGACTGGACTAAATTTCAAGATGCTACCACCTAAAACTTTTGCAGCCCAAGGAGAGGTGTCTGCCCCTGGCTACAAGCATAGTAAGAAAAGGGTTACTATTCTTGCCTTTAGTCATGTTACGGAGAACTTCAAAGCTAAATTGCTAATGATTGGTAAATCTAAAATAGGTCAGATAATCGACACTACTGTATTTCTAAATTAATGTAGAAATTAAATCTTCCATCTTACCTCTTTACTTGTCATTGTTGCATTGTGCCACCATTCTGATTCTTCATTTTCATTTATTAAATGTCTTATTTCATAGACTGAAAAGGTTTAAAGTAAGAAAACAAAATTTGTTACAGAAATGAACATCATACCTGTATAGGGGTGAACCAAATGCTAATAATCAGAGTAATACACTGCTGAATTCTAAAACCCAAAGTAACACCAAAGTTTTACTTCTAATAGCTGCTGTGTCTTGTATTTTGTAGCTTAATAATAATAACAACACATGGTGCAACAACCCATACATGAACAATGCCTAACAACCCGACTGCCAGCCTCACACTCACATATACAAGGTAGAGGTGGGTGACCATCCAACCGATACGGGGAGGAGATGTGGTCAGCATCTCAGCAACCCCAGCCGGAAAGTTGGCTTTCTTGACCAGGGCTGCTTACCTATTGTAAGCTCCTCAATTTCCTCACAATGCCGAGTGGGTACCGGTCCTATATCCAGGACTTAAAATCTGCACCCCCAGGGATGGGATCGATTCTGGGCCGCTTTCTCTGGCAGGAAACCAAAGCATGCTGCCTTAGCCCACTGCGCCATGGTGAAGGACTTTGTAGCTTAATACATAACCTAAATTACAAAGAAAAGTGAAGTAACTGTGTGAAGTACTTCTTGTTTTGATAAATATACAGGGAAGTATTTATAGATGTTTTTAACATAGCCAAATATGACTTTTCAGTTTTTAGGTAAATGCTTTTGAAAGTGTCATAGTTTGAATCAACTAATTTTTGACACAATGAGTTAAAATATCTTGTGACATCTTTAGAAACTGTTAAAGAAATTATTCCGAAAGGTTCTGAAATTGAAGTGTTGTGCATTTTATTTCAATTAGGTACTCTGGTGCTGACATCAGCATTGTAGTACGTGATGCCTTAATGCAGCCAGTGCGCAAGGTTCAAACTGCAACACATTTCAAAAGAGTCCGAGGACGTTCCAACAAAGATCCAAATGTTATAGAGGATGACCTCTTAACTCCCTGTTCTCCTGGATGTCCAGGTGCCATTGAGATGACTTGGATGGATGTTCCTGGAGATAAACTTTATGAACCACCAGTTACAATGGTAAGTTCGAGTACCACTAATGGGTTCTGTAACAAATTTTGGAAATTCAAATAATTTGTGTTTTGCTAATACAGGACATTTCATAGTGAATTTGTTGAAGTTTGTGACATCAAGTCGTAGAGTAGAGTAGAGAAGAGAGAGGGGGGAGGGGAGAGGGGGAGAGTGTGAGAGAGAGTGATGTAATACGTTCACAAGATTTTCTCTATGAATGACAAACTCCCACACATCACTTATAACTATTTATATAAAAAGTGACAAACCCGTTTTGTTACTGAAGATAAATTTTTGCTTAGGAATTATTTCAAGTTAAGCAAAAACTTCTTATTTAGAACATGCAGAAACAGTATTAAAAATTTTTATAATGGTAACAGTCCTTTAAAATGCAAGGAAAAAGAAAAGAGGTTTCTCTGTCTCGTTAGAATTTATTTTTGCTATGTCATTGTGAGAAGTAATAGATTTTAACCACTCAAAAATTGATCAAATATTGCAAAGTTCAACTAATAATAATGAATATATCAGAAATAGCTGATGCTCAAAAATAGTTAATTGAAATAAATTTGTTTTAGCAGGATTTTCAGCTTGTTAAAAAAAAAAAGTGTTAATTTTTGTTTCTTAAATTCTATATGTAGGCTAAAGTATGAAAGTTAGAATGAAAAAGTTCAATTTCATAGCTATTATGTGTTTCAAATGGGAAGGTGTTTGTCCTTGAGCGCTACTAGGTGAGCAACGGAGTCCTGCGGTGTTGTATTGCATTCCCGCTAAGTGGTGTGTAAGGAGCGCCAACCTAATCAATCTATATGAAATACTATTCACGCTAAGACAAAAGTTCAGATTTTGCCAAAGCTAATCCATGTGGAAGGTAGAGAGTAATGTATCTAACATAACCATGAAAACCCCATATTTTTAGCTCAAATAGTTTTTCTGATACAAATAAATAAGGCACTATTACCTGTATTATAACAATACATCGTGACATAACCTGTAATGAATAGCATTATTGGTTGGCATGTATCCGTGTACCTATATTTGTAATTACTCAGAACTGAAACATAAATGTTTGACATGACGTGATAAAAGAATTACTTAGAGTAAGCCAATTCGAGCAAGAGGAAACAATAAACTTCCTGCTGCCCTGGCAGAATGTGTATGGTCACATTATATCTTTGTTTATGAATGGTTCGTAATTTCTATTTACTCTAGAGAGTTCAAAGTGGTTGGTGTGTATGTACATATACTTTTAATTACTCAGAACTGAAATTTAAACTACTGACATGATGTGATAAAAGACATACTGTGAATAAGTCAAAATGTTAAATTCTAGAAAGAGCAAACACTTCATTTCCTGTTAGCCTGTGGAATGCTGTATGCTTATGAATGAATGCTGGATAAGAAGTGTTTATTTACTCTGGAGAGTTCAGATCAGTATTACTCAGTTGTTCTTTACACAACAGTAGAGTAAGAGTTAAATAGTGCAATGGCTTCTTGCAGTGAATTTAGTGGCGAGTCAAACAGGCAGGTATTGCGAAGTCAGGCTCGAAGTATTATTTTTAAGGTGTACACGTTCTTCAAAAAGTTGGACAATGAGGAATATAGAAATCAGCTCAATTTAAAAAATGCTCAACAGCTTACTGCTGAAGCGTGTGGTGTAGGTAAAACAAGTGTGTCCCGCATTTTTGGAGAGGCAAGAAAATTTGATCTCAGTGGTGTCCAGGAGTTTGTGTTGCCCAGGAAACATGTTGGTCCTCCTAAGAGGGTTACAAATTTAAGTGACTTTGACAAGGACGTTGTACATAGAACTTTGTTCAAGTTTTATGATCAAGGTGAATTTCCAACTATACAGAAAATAACTTGTGCTCTTAGAACCAAAATTTCATACACTGGGTCAAAATCATTGACTTTCAGAATTTTGAGGGGATAAGGGTTCAGCTACAGAAAGACAAATGATGGGCGTCAATTTTTAATGGAGAGGAGTGACATTGTTGCGGCAAGATTTAAATTCTTACACAAAATGCATTAAATTAGACATTGTGGTGATGCGAGACCTTTTACTTAGACGAGACATGGGTAAATAAAAACCACACTCAAAAGTCAATCTGGCAAGACTCCTCAAAAGGTACCTGTTGGAAAAGGCAGTCGACTTATCATTTGTCATGCTGGATCTGCTAAGACAGGGTTCCTGCCAGAAAGTAAATGGGTTTTTCTCTGCAAAAGTACCTCAGACTATCACGAAGAGATGAAAGCTGATACATTTAAAGAATGGTTGCTTAACATATTCTTAAATTATTTAGAAGAGGGAAGCATTATTATAATGGATAATTCACCGTATCATTCGGTAATTGTAAATAAAATACCAAATTCGACCAGCAGAAAAAACGAAATTGTTGAATGGTTACAAAAATGGGAGGTTGAATTTTTGGAAACAGAAACTAAAAATGAGTTATTGCAAAGAGTACTTCCATTTAAAAAACATGAAGAAAGTGTATCAGCTGGATCAACTTGCAATTGAAATGGGACACGAGGTAATATGCCTCCCACCTTACCACTGCCAATATAATCCAATTGGTTGGTGTGGGTTCAAATAAAAAGGGGGGTTGCAAACAGTCGACAACAGCTGATGATGTTAGGAAGATCCTAACGAAACACGTTCTAGGTGAATACTAGCAATAAATGGAGCATTGAGTATTAGTTCGACTCAAAATTGTATTAGAAATAATCATTTTGAACTGATGGACGTTGAACGACTTGTTCACGAAGAAATTGACAAGGTAACACAACAGGACTGGGAAAACTGCATAAGGCATGCAGAAAACCTTCAAGAAGACGATTTTAAGAAAGAAATAGCATGTGACGAGATTTTGGAACCTTTGATCATAAATTTGCAAGACTCAGACTATGAACACCGTGACAATGGAAGTGACATTGACAGCAATATGGATGAGCCACTGGCAGTTCCATTGGATTAGAAAAACAGGTAATTCATAAACTGTAATTACAGTTATAGTATTTAAAAGTATACATAATTTGCGAAAATGCATTTTAAAATTTTTATTTTGGCAACTGCATCATTGTGAAAGTTTGTAAAATATAATTTGCTTGCCCTTACGTCTGCGCCATATGTCTGCATGTTGTATGAGTGTGCGAGAGAGAGGGAAATATAAAAGGAGTGGGGTAACAAGCTGGCAACACTGAGTGTGATACGGCATCTGATTAGCTGGACTGCAGAACTCTTCCCATTTGAAACACATAATAGGATTTGAAGCATGGATCTTTGACTTATCATGCAACTGAACTATCTTGGCAACATATCAAATGATATGTACTTCAGAAACTATTTCCAGAAAGCTCAGAATGTATATTTTATTAGTCTTTTAAATATTTAAGTGTATATTATTTTAATCAAAATCATTAAGAGGCACAAAATCAATATAATTTTGAGTCATACTAGTACTTAATGCTCCATATATTGCTAACTCCATATAATTCCATACATTGCTAGAATGTGCTCCGTTAGGACCTTCCTAACATCCTCAGCCAATGGTGACTCTTGAATTTTGGTTTCCCCTTAAACAAGATAGAATATATCAGAGTAAAATCATATAATTCACATTGCAGAATACAATGGATTCATTGCTGAATTGTCAAAAAGAAAATTTGATAAATTCAAAAGACAACAGATATGCAGACAAATAACTACTCTTACCCTGATCAGTAACAAAACTTCATACAGAAAATTTACCTACCATCCCAGAACTACATACCTTTTCCACAAAGTCTTCAAAGAATACATTACTTTGGCCTTACAGAAGAAATTCAGTGTGCAATACCTTTTGAAATCACATAATACAAAGGAGAAACCCACAGACAAAATATCAGGTGTGTACCAGATAAACTGCAAAGGATTTGACAAGTTTTACATTGGAAAAACTAAAAGGACTATGAACATTAGGCTTAAAGAGCATTTTAGGAATATCAGGAACAAAGAAATAGACATATCTTTGGTAGTGGAATTTTCAATTTTTTTAATGATAATCACCATATAGAACAAGGAATCAACTTATTAAAAAGTTTTCAGGGTTCAGTTGTATTAACTACATGGGAAAGGATGTTCATAAAGAAATATGAAGGAAAACTTCAATTTCGACACCACCTTTGAAGCAAACCCAAACTTTATCAAGTTACCAACAGAGATGCCCCTATCACCTCCAAAGAGTTCACCAATTCAACATTCAATAGTCAATATTGTGACTTTGTGGATTCGTAGAATTTAAAGTCCAATTTGCAGAAATTCAAATTGTTCTTTATTTGCATATAAATCAACTTCGTAGCAGCAGAATTACATCACATTCACAACCACAATCTACCAAGGTCGATGATCACAAGAACAGCGTTCTGATTACATCTGTTTACAGCACTCCTGTTACAACATCTGTAGAGCTATTAAATTTTAGATGAGTCGTATTTTTTACACATCTGCTTCACTTTCGTACCTATTTTGAGGACATGTTTTGCAAATCTTCGCTTGCATCTACGAGGACATGTTTGCGAAACATGTCCTCAAAATAGGTACGAAAGTGAAGCAGATGTGTAAAAAATACGACTCATCTAAAATTTAATAATTTTTCGCTTCACTGTGGTGTTCCAATACAGTTAAATCTCGATATCTGTAGAGCTGTTTACTCTCCTGTTTACGACTGACTCGATCACTAGCCATGGCTTCTTTTTATACACCCATTCATGAATTTCAGACTGTTATAGAATGTTCTCTAACATGTCACCAGATAAAACACTAATGTTCTAGAATGTAACTATATCTGTGTTGGCAAGTCTTTTATCTCCAGCGCTATATGTATCTGCTTATGTAAGCTCTTTATATCCGTGAAACACTATCCATCTGGTATCTATCTGCGCTGAACCTTTTATGCCTGTTGCCGCGACATATTAACTGAGGATGTTAGGAAGGTCCCAATGAAACATGTTCCAGGTAAACACTAGCCATATATGGAGCACTGAGTGCTAGTTCAAATTGAAAATATTAAATTTACATCCTTGATAAATGTCAAACTTAAATACAAAATGTTGTATTTTATCAACTTTACATTTTTAAAGCCTACATACCTACAGAAATATTATTTTTTCATCTGTGGTGAAATATGGAAATATTTTGTTTGTTAATAATGCTGTCAACCAGGTTCATATTGTGCCGAGGCATTGTTGTATCGCCACGACAAGCAAGTCCCTGGTGCATGCGAGACAACTAGGCGCAGGCAAAAAAGAAACAGAAAGATAATAAAGGGCGCCAGCGTCGAACGCTTGCTGAGAGAGAAAGACAGCTAATCTCTGTTTCATATAACCTTGCCCTGCTGACATGTATCACTCCGCGTTCAACTACCTTCCCCCTCACCCTAATTGGCTAATGCTTTCGCGCCATAGGCCATAGGTGGTGCCTTCCCGTCACATTTAAACTTGCAGTAAACGTCATAATAATTGCCAGGAAGATACATAAAATCATACAAATAAGGATATGAAGGCATGCAAAAATACAAGTTTATAATGAAACTGAGCAAGTTGAAACTGAATGAATGAGCAATGAAACTAAAACAAGTTTATAATGAAAGGCCGACATACATTGCAAAAGTGCTTGTCTTTCAGTCTTAAAAGTCGTAACACGCCATACTTTACTTTTCTTGTGTCCTTCATTCTCCCAAGTATTGTCAAGGTAGTATATTTTGCGACTTGTATCTCGGTACAGTCTGATTGTCCTTGCATGATGTCTTCGCCACACAGCAATATCGCCCTTGTCTTTTAGCAAATTTTTCTTGCACATTTTTTCATTCCCAAACCCCAGCCGTATAAGCAATCTGCTGAAATTTGGTAAATCTGCATCCTCATTTACAGCAGACGAAATGTTATTTATGTTAGGGAGTTCGTTTCTTAAGAAAAAAAACTATGCACATGACGATGCACAGCACTTTTCACGAACTTATCGCATTCTGCGAGCACGCGATTTTGTTTATTCCTGCTTTTGCCTGGAGTGGTAAGTTTTCCTGTTGTCTCAATTTCACATCTCGATGTTCCTACGGACCTAACACTCACACCTGTAACTTAAGAGCACAGCTGTTCGACTTCTCTCACTGACAAAGACGGATTCTTCTCTGTGATGCATCACAATTCTTTTTTCGCCGGTTTGTAAAGGTTTTACCTTGCGATGCTTCAGCGAAAAACTGGCGATAGACTCTGCCATTATACATATAATAAGTACACTTGCAATAAACGATCAATAAAATAATTAAGCTCTCGCATTTGGTACAGCACAGCACACCGAATGGCGATATGACTAATCCAGATCAAAACAAGGTCAGTGATAAAAGTCACATAAACAAATGTCATCACTACCGCTAAATCACGTGCTATCGTGCACGTGCTTGAGAGCAGAGGAACCTCCTCTTTTCTTCGTTTAAGAATTAACATGCATTTCAGATAAATCAACTCGGTTACGTAATATATTTAATTCAAATAGCTACAAAAATATAAGTTTCACAATTCTCTTCCAACATATAAAGATATATCACCGTGTAAAATAACGGACTAATTTTTACCGCACAACAATCTGTACCACAGCAGCAGCCAATGAGAGGTGATTAGGTCACGTGCCTGTTAAGAGATGCGGGGCAAGCTTATGTGAAACAAGGATTAGTCTGGAATTTCCTGCTGAATCGTGATTGTTACCGAGCGTTCCACTGATGTCTAGAAACAGTGACTGGAGGTATAAAAGCGCCGCAGCTGTCGAAGTGGAGACAGTTGATAGTGAGCAGTCAATTGTGAGAGTTAGTTGTTAATAGAGTTGCAAGTTGAGAACTGTTAATTGTGTGTGCCAATGTGTGGACGTTTGTGAGTGTACTGCAAGCGATTTCTTTCGTTTGTTTATGTGTGGTGAAGCAGCGAGAGACTGCATTGGTGTATGTCACGTCATTCTGCTATTGTCAGGGCTGTACAAAGTGTCTTTTTACTTGAAATAAAGGTCATTTTAAATTCTTTCAAACAAGGCTTTAAATTCTACGAACCCACAAGGTCACTTGGTGTCAAGAGTGGGATACATCGATGGAAGCTGCATTGGCAAAGATTCTAGAAAAAACAGAAGCGGCAAATATCCTGGCCGCGGAGCTAAAAGAAATGAAGACAGCGGATGACACTTTGGCCACGGAAATGAAGGTGGCAAATAGCAACCAGGCCGCGGAAATGAAAACGGCAAATAGCAACCTAGTCGCGACGATGACTAAAAAGATGACCGGATTAGCCACAGAAATAAAGGCTGCGAACGAGGCCCTGGCCGCTAAATTTGAAGAGCAGTTGGCCGGCGTGAAAGTGGTTGTCACAAGTTGGGCGAGCGTGTTGAAGACCTGGCAAACCGCGTTAACGACCTAGAGGGAAATGCCGACAGCAACACCAAGTCCCTGAACGCCATGGTGGAGGACATCGTCGGCAGAAGGTTGAAGGATATGAAGGCCGACGCGCCGGGACGCGACACATCTGCGCGCGCCAAACCAACTAAGTACGACGGTACGTTAACTTTCGAAGCCTTCCGTGGCCAATTCGACACAGTGGCCAAGCACAAGTGGTCGCCAGATGAAGAAGCCTCACAGCTAATAGCCAGCCTCCAGGGACGGGCCGCAGAGGTGCTGAACGCGGTCCAGACAGCGATGGCACCCAAGGACATCTGGGAGGCCTTGGAGAACCGGTTCGGAAACCACCGTTTGACCGCAGCCAGCTGAAATCTAGGTCGCAGCAGCCAGGGTAGACGCTGCAGGAGTTCGCCCTGACACTCGAACAGCAGGCCAGCAAAGCCTTGGTCGACCTCCCACCCGAATTCGTATCCCAAGAGGCCGCCTATACCTTCGACGGGGTAGGAGACGCCGAGATACGTCAGCGCCTAATGCTCGGCGACTACAAGACCATCCACGAGACGCTAACGGCCGCATTAAGGATCGAAGCGGCCAAGGTGACGGCTACCCGGGCTTCGAGAACAAGAAGATCCGCTACAATGGAGACCGATGACCAGCTGAGAGACGCCGGCGAAGACTAGTGGCGTGTGTTGGGGTGTGGCCAGCCGGGACGCCTGGAGAGAGACTGCCCACACCAGCCGGAAAACATGTGAGAGCCGGCGTGGCGAGGTGCACATCGGCGCCATCACCACCATCCCATCTAGTGACACTGTGTGTCGTCAGCCGGCGTATGGATGACAGCCTCATCGCGGATGGTTAGGTGAAGGGGAGGCCGTGCCGCGTGCTTGTGGACACCGGGGCAGCCGTGACGTCATCAGACCTGACAGCCAGGGGTTTGCCCTCGAGAAAACCGAGCCGACCATACCAAGTAGTTACGGCATCGGGCGACAGTTTGCCTTTGGAGAAGGAGACCCTGCTGCATTTGACCTAGGGATGGAGTGACGTGCTGAGGAAGTAGGTGTTACTGGGATTGGATACCCTCAGGAGCCACGAGCCGACAGTTAACTTCGGCAGGAAGGTACTGCGTCTCAATGGAAAAAAGGTGATGCTCCGGCACCCCGAAGAATGCCTTAGATCTGCAGCGTCATCCTAAAGGAAGACGTGGTTGTCCCCGCGAGAAGCGAGGTGGTGGTGACGGCGCGACTGGAAGGTCAGCGGTCAAAGAACTTGATGCTGGACCAGAAGACGCATGTGCACGGACTCTGTGCAGCCAGGACATTGTTGCCGTGCCGAGAGTAGGTGCCCGTGAGGCTGCTTAATTCATCAGACACTGATAACGACATCCAGGCCGGGACGGAGTTGGGGACAGGTGAGCCTGTGGTCAGCATAACACCAATCGACAAGACCCAGGAGCCGGTGCCTACGCACCGAAATGGAGTCTCGCATGGAATGTTTACTGGAGAGGGCGGCCGACCACCTGACCGCAGAGCAGCTAGAGAAGTTCCGACGACTGCTGAGACGATACCATCGCGTCTTCAACCAAGACAACAGCGAGTACGGCCGCACGGATCGAGTGCTTCACCACATCGACACCCAGAAGCATTTCGCTGGCAAAACAAGCGGCGATACGGGACATGCTGGAGGACATGAGGTCCGGGGGAGTGATTGAAGCATCTGACAGCTCTTGGTGTTCCCCGTTACTTCTGGTGACGAAGAAGAACAGTGAGCTACGCTTCTACGTGAATTACAGGAAGCTGAACTTTGTAACCAGGAAGGACTGTTACCCCTTACCCCGGATTGACGGCACCCTGGACACGCTTGCTGGTGCGCAGTGGTTCTTGACTCGGAACCATAAGTCGGGTAATTGGCAGGTGGCTGTAGACCCGAAGTCAAGGAGAAGACCACATTCTCGACAGACCAAGGGCTTTGGCAGTTCAGTTATGCCCTTTGGTCTCTCTAACGCACCAGCTACCTTCCAACGCCTCATGGAGTGAGTAATGATGGGACTGACTTATGATGCCTGCCCGTTATACCGGGACGACATCATCGTCGGCAAGACATTCAAAGACCATCTCTATAACCTGAGCAAGGTGCTATGGAGACTGCAGGCGACCAACCTGAAGCTTAACATTGGCACCAAAAAACAATTACAACATTAAAAATCTACTTCACAGTAATAATACTGATAAGATAAAACCAGAGGAAAAGTCAGGCATCTACAAGATTAAGTGTAAAGACTGTGAAAAAAAAAAAATTACATAGGGAGGACAAAAAGAAACATAGGCACTAGAAAGAAAGAACACTTCAGGCACTTAAGATACAAAAATATTGGTAAGTCCGCAATAGCAGCTCATTTCTGGTCTGAAAGTTGTGGCAGGGTTTATGTCGAATCGTATTGATGGATGACGAATTATGCCCCTCGTTGAGGTGACCATTTGGAATAGGGTTGAAGTGGTTTGGGTAGATTCCCAACGTCAATGGGTGATGGAGTAATTATATCCCTCGATGTGGCGACATTTTGGTGGATGGAATAGATGGTTCTTGAAGTCCCAGCTTACCTCGGCGTGACTTCGGTCGGTTGAGCAAGATATCTTCTTTTACAGGGGTGGTACGGCGGAAGGAAATTTTACGTAAAATGAGTAATCATTTTTCTCTGTATTAAATAATGTAGAAACTTTTATTTCCTTACTTCAATCAACACCAGTTCGAACAAAATGTATGATACAGCATTTATAACACTATTCTTACACAAGATTCACTTGATGTGACGCGTTTATATCTGGATGCGTGCAAGAATCAAAAGTTTTATACGGTTGTTCACTACCGTGTATAATAATTAAATTGTGTGTCTTCTAGCGATGATATTTAATGTAAAGATTATCTAGTTATACTCGATGATTGTTATGAGAATAGACTTATATTCTTCCGCACATAACGGCGTTTAAGAAGAGAATTTTACATCCGTTCACGGTGACTGTTAGGAGAAGAATCACCAGTTCATCTTCTTCTACACATTAGCATTTTGCTAATAGTTCGACCCCCCTAGAGGAATATTGAATATCCTCCATGGCAACGTAAAATCTTTTATATCTGATTGGTCCACGTTTTACGATATACGCGTCACACCAATCCCAAATAAGTTTGTTATTCAACACTTTTGTGACGTCATTTCCACTTACATAGCTTCTCTGTGCATGACTCACTCTACTTAACCTCACATAATACAATATTTGAAACTCTTTGGGGACAACATAAAATAACTGTTTCAGATGCCCCTCTTCAGAATATATGGAAAATTAACTTAAATCTTCCAATAATATTGTTCCATATATTCTAAAGAATGCCCCAATAATTAAACATTATTATAACAATGAACAATTAATACAATTTAAAATAACAATATAAAATCAGAAATTATTCGAACACAATAATAATAAACAAAACTTTTTTCAGTAATTCATAAACATATTAATTTTTTTTTTTTTTAATCATTTGTTCTGGTGAGTGTCAAGGCTTTTGAATGGTTTTAAAAGTGTTTTGTGATATTTTCCTATCATTTTATTATCATCGTCTCTTAATTCGTACGTATGATCCCCAAATTTTCTTACTATTTTATATGGACCTTTATATAACAAATTCATTCTCCAATAGGATTTGATTTTAGAACTGGAGATATTAAATGTCTTTACTAGAACTTTATCATTTATTTCAGGATTCCATTTCGCTCCTTTTCTTTGTATCTTTGATAATGTTTTCTCTGCTTTTTCTTTTATTCTTCGAAATGCTTCAGCACACTTTTCTTCTTCATTCAATTCCATTTCATCTACTTTTAAGGTTGTCGGTGCTTTTATTACTAGAGGTTCAGGTTGTAGTTCAGTCATTAATTCGATTGGTGAAAATTTGGTAGTAGAGTTTGGGGTATTGTTAATGATTTTCTCAATAATATGGCAGTATTTGTACCAGCCTCGGTGGTTAGAATGACACAGAATTCTGAAATACAAGCCTAAATCACGCATCACTCTCTCGCAAGGATTTCCTTGGGGAAAATATGCTGAAGAGTAATACATCTTAATATTATTGTTCTTCATCTCTGAAGTAAACAATTTACTCCAGTGAAGCGTTGCGTTGTCTGATAATATTGCCTTTATTGACCCATACTTTGGTATCCAATCTTTTAAAATTTTATTTACGCACGTTCTGCTTTTGATATTTTGTACAGGATAAATTTTTACGAATTTAGAAAAAATATCAAACATTACAAAAATGTATTTGCAATGGTGTTGACTAGCTGGCATTTCTCCATGAGCATCAATAGCAACTAGTTCGTTCTTTAACTTTAAAGAGAGTCGATTAAAGACACTAGACAACACTTACTTTTAAATTTTTCCGGAACTAGTTTCAGAGGCTTTGCCTCTATCATCGGCCGGCTCTCGACTCACTCGACTCTCGAGAGCCGGCCGATGATAGAGGCAAAGCCTCTGAAACTAGTTCCGGAAAAATTTAAAAGTAAGTGTTGTCTAGTGTCTTTAATCGACTCTCTTTAAAGTTAATTTATCATAACAACACTGTTTTCAACACTTCCAAGAAAGTAATAGTTCGTTCTTTCTATCCCTGATGATAGTTTGAGGTTCAAAATCATATCTGACGTTTATTGGTTTAGCTTTCTGACACAATTCACATGTTGAAATTAATTTCCTAACCTTCTTGTCAATATGTTTAATGTACAATTGTTCTTTTATAGTCATAGCAGTTTTTTTACATCCTGAATGTGCTAAATTTTGATGAAAAGAATTTATTACATTTTCTTCCAAACTACTCGGAACTATCACTTTCCATTTTCGTATTACATCCCCATGTAATTTGTAAAGAATACCATTTTTCTTTGCTATGTTACAATTTATATTTTCTCCAATTTCTGGAACTTGTTGTAGTAATAAAGACAATTTTGGATCATTTTGTTGGGTTTCCGAAATATTCTTAAACTTTTGGGTTAGGTTTTTGTTCCATTTAAAATTTAATTCGAACAATTTAATCTCATGATGTGGATGTGATAACGTTTCTGGGATTTCCCCTTCCAATCTTAGTCTTGATAATAAATCACTAAATATGTTTTCTTTTCCTGGAATGTGCCTAATCTCAATATCATACGAAGTAATTTCATGAATATAACGAGATATTTTTGAGCTAGTTAATCTACATTTCTTTATAAATGATAAACTAATGTGATCTGTATACACAATAACTTTGGTATTGTATACATATTGCCGAAATTTTTGTAAAGCAAAATATATAGCTCCAATTTCCAATTCGGTTATGCAAGCATTAGCTTCTATTTTGTGCAATGCTCTGGAAGCAGTAGCAATTACGTGATTATTTCCAGATACATCAATCTGCGTTAGTACAGCTGCATAAGCTTGAATGCTAGCATCAGAATATATATTGAATGGTTGATTTTGAATGGGTCTTTCCAAAAGAATGGCATTTTTAAATAATTCTTTCACGTTTTGAAAAGCCTGTTGATGTTCTTCAGTCCATTTCCAAATTGAATTTTCCTTAAGAAGTTCCCTCAAAGGACTAAGCTCTTTGGCATAATTTATAACGAACCTACTCTCATATTGTAGTATTCCCATAAATCTTTTTAATTGCTTGATGTTCTTTGGTGGAGGGATAGCTTCAATCGATTTGATTCTTTCTGGATTCGGTGTCATGCCTTTTTCAGATATAATATAACCTAGAAATTCAATCTCTTTGGCAATAAATTGCGATTTATCCAGATTTATTGTCATACCACTTTCAGAAAATTTTGTAAATATATAATTTAGATGTGATATATGGTCGTCGAAATTTTGATCAAAAATAAGAAAATCATCAATATATTGTAGAGCGAAATTTTCTATGGTATCTCCGAAAATATTATGTAACGCTCGAAGTAATGCACTTCCGCTAGTGGATAATCCAAAACCACATGTTTTGAATTGGTATATTTTTCCTCCAAAATTGAATCCTGTGTATTTTCGAACAGATTCATCTAGTGGTATCTGCCAATACGATGAAACCAAATCTAATTTTGAAAAATATTTTCCACGTCCTAATTTTGATAATACCTCATCAACTCCAAGAGGTCTGAAGTGATCGGGTTGTGTTAGTGAGTTTATCTTTCTTGCGTCAATCGTCATACGCAGTGTTCCGTTCGATTTATG
Organism: Mantis religiosa; assembly: GCA_030765055.1. NCBI lineage: Eukaryota > Metazoa > Arthropoda > Insecta > Mantodea > Mantidae > Mantis > Mantis religiosa. Next base: position 136,771,638 of record CM060952.1, on the reverse strand, counting down.
TACCCAACACAAAGGATGTAGGTAAGGCGAATTAGAAATCTCTATAATTCCATTTTCTAGCATATCGTTTATTACTTCAGATGCTTGTTGTCTAATAGCGATAGGCACAGATCTACTTTTATGAGTATAAGGAGCAATGTCGTTCACCTTAAATGTATGTATGTACTTATTACACAATCCAGGTTTCGTACTAAAAACGTTCCTGTTCTTTAGTATACATAACCTCAACTGTTCTCTTTGCGCGTGATTTAAATTGTATGTTTTCCCTAACTTTTCTTTCAAAGTTCTTTGGAATACCATTTCTTCCTCTTCTTGTTTTCGCTCGGTGTCGGTATTTAATGTGTTTATTTGGCAACAATGATCTCCAAGGTCAAACGTCTCATTTTCTTTATTATTTAAAAGTAAATTTTCTTTACCACTATCATCTTCTTCATTATTAATTATATCTTCTTCGTATAATATTATATTTTCTACAAAAAACCTATCATTATTTATACTATCCTTCTCATCCTCTTTTAATATAATTTCTTCTAACAAATTTATTTTTATTACTTCATTATCTCCTTTGACCTTCATTTCATGTTTTTCGAAATCTATCACACTTTGCCAACCATACAATACATCATTGCCAATAATAATATCACGAGCTAAGTTTGGTATTACCAATACGATAAAATTGAAATTCCAATCATCTATTCGCGCAGGAATTAACGCTTGATATTTAACTTTATCTTTCTTTTTCCCAATAGCTGTGCTACAGTATACATTACACACGTTTAAATATTCAATCCTAAACTTGGATAGTAATTCCTTGAATAAGTTCTCACTTATTACTGATGAACTAGCTCCTGTGTCTATCAATACTTTATATTCGCTATCGCCTATACGAAGGTTAATCTGAGGTGGATTTACTAATTCCCGATCTTTACTTCTGGAGAGAGTGAGCTTATCTTCTGGTAAATTTTGAATTTTGATTTTGCCCTGTGTCATTTCTACCGAACCACTTTCCAAGGCACAAAATGATTTGGTACTCAGTTTTCCGCATTAGTGCGGTCGGTAGTTACACTAGCAGTTGGGTTGGTACTATCGTTATTTATTTCTCTTTCTATTCCCTGAGTCTGTGTCCTTTCTAGGTTATTGTCTGCCCTTTCAAACCTAGGACCCCCAAAATCTCTTAATGAAGAGTTTTCAATGCTAGTTCCTCTTCCTCTACTTTGATAACCTGTTCTGAGGTTATTTCCCCTGTAAAACCTCAGTTGATTCACCTGATTACTCCTCACATTTCCCACAGGTTGGTTATTATTATAATTCCTCCTAGGAGTATTTGGAATTCTCCTTCCTATACCTGGCACTACCGATTCATATGTCTTTCTGGGGTTGTACTCTCTTCGTTCATAGTTGTCTCTTGAACGTGCCCCGCCCCAATTTTTGTTAAAACTATTTTGGTTTTGGTTAGTATGGTTGTGATTTTCCCCGAATGTTGGTCTTACTTCCTGTCTATTTACTTGCTTTTCTTCTATATGAGTCTTGTCAGGATCAACTTGACTATGAGTAGAATCAGAATTAAGGTTATGAGCCTCAAATTCTGATAATAACTCAATCATATCAGTAAAGTCGACGGGCTTAGCCACAATTAGGTGGTTTCTAATGTGTGGTGGATAATGTCGTATTAGCATATTCACGATCTCGGTTTCTGACATATCTGGATTCACAAGTTTGCTTTTGTTAGCAAGTTTTAGGAAATATTCAGTCATGGACACACCCTTCCTGAACTCAAATTTACCAGTGGCCAGTTCGACTTTAATTCTTCTCTGTCTTTCTGGACCCCAGAACCTATTTATAAACACGTTCCTAAACATACTATACATTTCATGTGATGCTAATGTTAACCTCAGCCATTCTAAAGCATTTTTCTTCAAACACCTTTTAACAATCATCATCCTAAATTCATTTGGAATCTTTTTAATTTTAAAATATTCTTCTAATTCCTTTAGAAATATTTTGGGATTGTCTCCCGATTCTTCTTCGAAAGTAGGTGGACTTATGTCATGCAACAAATAATTTGTACAATTTGTGTTACCTTGACTGTGTAACTGTGTATGTGTGTGCATGTTTTGTATTTGTCTATTGCCATTTACTTCACAATCAGGTGACAAAGATTCTGTATCGTCACTCTCCAAATAATTCTCTAAGTTTTGTACAATATTACCTGAATTACCAGGTAAGTCAATACATGTAATATTCTTAGATTTTATTACCCTCTGGTTCTCAGAAATTTTGCTTGCCTGTAATGCAATCACAACTTGATTCAGCTTGCTAATGTTTTCTTTCTCTCTCTCAAAACTTTCCTGTGCCAAATCTATTCTTGTAATCATTTCACTATTCAACTTACTGACTTCATCATATTTAACTTTTAGTTCATCTTGTTTTGTTTGCACCTCAGTAGCAATTAGTTTAACATCATTTCTGATACTATTTACCTCTCTTACAAAATTATTCTGTATTTCAATATTTTCCTCATGGTATTTCCGTGAATTATCTAATAAGACTACATCTATTTCTTGTCTTATTCTATTCTCTAATTCCCCTATTTCTATTTTTTGTTTTTCTACAAATTCTACTTGTTGTTGCTTAAGGATTTCTGACTCCTTAGCCAATTCACTTCTTATATCTTTTACTACATTTTCCTGACTTATTTTCATTTCCTGAAACATCTCTTTTAACCTAGACATTTCTCCATCATGAGATTCTATTTTCTGTTTTAAAGATTTTATGCCTTCTCTACACTCTTCTCTTCCCTTCTCAATTTCATTTCTTAGGTTACCTAAACCTTGATCTATCCTAGCTTCTAATTTCTCTGAACTTTGATCTACTTTAGCATTTAAATTATCCATTTTAGCATCAAAATTACTCATCATTTTCTCTAACCTGTCTATTATCATTTCATTATCTTTACTCTGCATAATTTCTGTTCTACTTGTTCCTGCATCATCACTAATCATTCCTTCCACTACTTCCCTGACTTCTTGTATTTCTGCTCTCTTATCACTAACTAGTCTTTCCACTCCTTCCCCAACATTTTTATTCTTATTGTCTGTTAATTTTTTACCTTCCATTTTAGGTAATATTTTTCCCTTTCTTAATAACATAAAAAATGAAAATTATAATTTTGTCACTTTTTCTATTAATTATCTATTAAGTTTTTTCCGTACTCACTTTTCTTCTTTCTTCTTTCTTGATTCGAAGTTACCTGTCCATTACACTATTTATTCTCCTGTGGTGTAATCCTCCTTCTGCCTATTCGCGTCCCCGTTCGGGCGCCATTTGGGGCAGGGTTTATGTCGAATCGTATTGATGGATGACGAATTATGCCCCTCGTTGAGGTGACCATTTGGAATAGGGTTGAAGTGGTTTGGGTAGATTCCCAACGTCAATGGGTGATGGAGTAATTATATCCCTCGATGTGGCGACATTTTGGTGGATGGAATAGATGGTTCTTGAAGTCCCAGCTTACCTCGGCGTGACTTCAGTCGGTTGAGCAAGATATCTTCTTTTACAGGGGTGGTACGGCGGAAGGAAATTTTACGTAAAATGAGTAATCATTTTTCTCTGTATTAAATAATGTAGAAACTTTTATTTCCTTACTTCAATCAACACCAGTTCGAACAAAATGTATGATACAACATTTATAACACTATTCTTACACAAGATTCACTTGATGTGACGCGTTTATATCTGGATGCGTGCAAGAATCAAAAGTTTTATACGGTTGTTCACTACCGTGTATAATAATTAAATTGTGTGTCTTCTAGCGATGATATTTAATGTAAAGATTATCTAGTTATACTCGATGATTGTTATGAGAATAGACTTATATTCTTCCGCACACAACAGCGTTTAAGAAGAGAATTTTACATCCGTTCACGGTGACTGTTAGGAGAAGAATCACCAGTTCATCTTCTTCTACACATTAGCATTTTGCTAATAGTTCGACCCCCCTAGAGGAATATTGAATATCCTCCATGGCAACGTAAAATCTTTTATATCTGATTGGTCCACGTTTTACGATATACACGTCACACCAATCCCAAATAAGTTTGTTATTCAACACTTTTGTGACGTCATTTCCACTTACATAGCTTCTCTGTGCATGACTCACTCTACTTAACCTCACATAATACAATATTTGAAACTCTTTGGGGACAACATAAAATAACTGTTTCAAAGTCATGAAATTGAAGATAGCACAGAATTACTAAAATACGTACAAAAACATAGTGAACTCGTCATATGGGAGAGAATATACATAGAAAAACATAAAAATCAACTAATGAACTTTGAAATCCCGCCAGAAGAGAATCCCACATTTAAGTTCATCACTAAATCAACAGATGGCAGCAGCAACCCCAGAATTACCCACACCACTGGATCAAGCTTTAGTCGCATAAGAGCCGTAGATGCAAACGATGATTTGCGAAACATGTCCTCAAAATAGGTACGAAAGTGAAGCAGATGTGTAATAAATACGACTCATCTAAAAATTAATAAGTACCAGCTGTTCTGCAAGGAAGTCAACTACTTGGACCACATAGTCTCACCACGGAGTGGCCACAGACCCGGAGAAACCACACGCCGTGAGAAATTGGCCTCGCACGAAGGATAAGCTAGAATTGTACAGTTTCCTGGGGCTGTGCCTCTTCATAAAGGGGTTCTCCAACATAGCCAAGCCCTTCACCCGCCTGACAGAACACCGTCCTTATGTGTGGATGGAGGATGCCGAAGACGCTTTCCAGCAGCTGAAGCAGACACTTTGCAGTGCTCCTATTTTGGGATTCCCACAACCAGGCGGCTCCTTCATTGTGGACATCAACGCCAGCGACCATTGCATTGGAGGCATCTTATCTCATGTCCAGGACGGCCACGAGCGAGTGATAGCCTACTACAGCAAGACGCTATCCCAGGCAGAGAAGAACTACTGCGTCACTCGGCGGGAGCTCTGGCGGTAGTGAAGACCTTGGAGCACTTCCACAAGTACCTGTACGGTCAGCCATTCCATCTGAGGACTGACCACTCAGTCCTAACCTGGCTACTTAGCTTTAGAAACCTGGACGGGCAGATAGTCCGTTGGGTCCAGAGGCTGCAGGAGTACGACTTCACCTCAGAACATTGTAGAGGGAAGAGCCACGACAATGCAGACACCATGTGCCGAAGACACTGCCCAGAATAGTGCGGCCAATGCACAAGAGTGGAAGGAGCGTGTTGCAGCTGTTAGAGTAGTCACTGCCTGCAGACAGTTGGGATAGCACAGGCCTTAGGAGGGAGCAGCTGGCGGACGCTGATTTGGGGCTACTCTTGAGGAAAGTGGAGGCAGGAACAAGACCAACCTGGGAGCACATCGTACTCAGAAGCGCTACATAAGTCGTACTGGGCCCAGGGACTCGCTGAAGATCAAAGAGGGCGTGCTGTTCCGGGTATGGGAATGACGTGATAGGAAGACACAGAGGGAGCTGTTGGTACTTCCCTGGAGAAGTAAGGCCCCGGAAGTCTTGGAGGAAGTGCACGCCGGTACTTCAGGAGGGCACCTGGGAGCAAATCGAACCATCGACAAACTCTGACAGTGCTACTACTGGTTGAGGCTCCGAGCAGCCGGTGAGAGATGTTGCTGTCAATGTCGTGTACGCAGCGAGTCGTGGCCCCCAGACTAGGAGCCGGAGTCGCATGCAGCAATATGTCGGAGTGCCTTTCGAACGCATAGCTGTCGACATAGCTGGACCATTCCCAGTGTCCAACTGAGGCAACAAGTACCTGATGGTGGCCGTGGACTACTTCACCAAGTGGCCGGAGGTGCATGCCATTCCGAACCAGGAGGCGAAGACGATCACTCACTGCCTCGTGGAGCAATTGTTCTGCCGTTTTGGGGTGCCGTTAGAGCTCCACAGTGATCAGGGCACCAATTTTGAGTCTAACCTGATAGAGGCACTGGAGAACTTAGGGTGAACAAGACCCGCATAACACCTTTACATCCGCAGTCAGACAGCATGTTTGAGATACATCAAGACTTTAGAACACCTGAGGAAGGTTGTAGCCAGCCATCAGCGAGACTGGGACGTCAAGGTTCCACTGTTCCTGCTGGCCTATCGCTCATCAGCATATGGCATCACTGGGATGACGCCAGCAAGCTTAATGTTCGGCCGACAGCTATGCTTCCCTTGTGATCTGGCTTTTGCGAGCCCCCCGGAAACGAAAAAGCCAGCAACCGAGTATGTGGAGAACCTCGTAGATCATCCCCACGACATGAATGGGATGGCTTGTCAGAACATCCAGAAGGCGAGCGACCGCATGAAGACCGGTACGACAGCCAAGGATTCCAGCAAAGGGACCTGATCTGATTGTACCGCCCTACACGGACCAAGGGACGCTGCCCGAAACTTCAACAACCATGGCAAGGACCGTACCGGGTGGTAAAATTAACATGGTCTTCGGCATCCAGAAGGTGCCCCGAGGATAGATGTTGGTGGTACATCTGGATCGTCTGGCCCGCTACGATGGTTCTGTTCGGGACGGCCAGCCTTGAGGAGGGGGCAGTGTTGCCGAGGCATTGTTGAGTCGCCGCGACAAGCCAGTCCCAGGGGCGTGCGAAAGATAGAGACAGAAAGCTATGCTCGGGCAGAAAAGACAGATGAGGGGCGCCAGAACTGAATGCTTGCCGAGAGAGAAAGAGACAGATAGTTTGAGATAATTACCGAGCGTTCCACTAATTTCTAGAAACAGTGACTGTGGGTATAAAAGCACCATGGCTGTCAAAGTGGAGACAGGTGCTAGTGAACAGTGATTTGTGAGAGTCAGGTTTTAATGGAGTTGCGAGTTGAGAACTGTTGTGTGTGCAGTTGTGTGGACATTTGTGAGTGTACTGCAAGTGATTTCTTTTGTTTACATGTGGTGAAGCAACAAGAGACTGCAATGGTGTATATCATGCAATTCTGCTTGTGTCAGGGCTGTGCAAAGTGCATTTTAAATATCTTCAAACAAGGCTTTTAATTCTACGAACCCACAAAGTCACAATATCAATGCTTCTTGTGTGCTGGAATTTTTTCCTGCAGGAATTCTTTTACATATCATACATCTAGGCTACAGGCTTCAGTTTAAAACCATTTTTCAGGTTCATTTTGACTACAGTCTTGGTAGCAGTAGGCCAGCACCTAAATAACTGATCCACAAAGACTGACAATTCATTGCTCTGACACTGTGTCATGCATTGCATTGAAAAGCACACTAGAGGTAGGAAAAACTAATCAAATCATTATTTTGTAACATTTCTAAATGCAACTTAAAAGAAAGTAAATAATCATGGTACAATTAGAGTAGGTGCAAGGTAAGTTGAACGTTCGTGTCCCAAGTCCTCACTCAGTAGCTTTCGGCTAACTCCGTAAACACAGATGACAATTTGGAAACATGAAATGCGCTATATTAGTACATTACACTAGTACACTCTGACATCTAGTGGCTAATATGCTAAGCTTTTAAGCTCTTTGTTTTCTGTGTGTATTCGTTTTCTGCAAGTTCGAGGTTAATTACTATAATTTAACCAGTTTGTAATTATGGCTGAGGACACACCAAACTCATCATCATATGTACCTTCCAAGCAACGAATTCCAACTCGGAAACATGCACATACAATCGTGAATAGTGATGGCCGCAAAATAATAGCGAAAGTTGCAGAAAGTTGTGATATAGAAAAGGATAACAACCAGCTAATGTTCCCACTCAGCAAATCCATAGAATGAGCTGCTGCTTACACAGAAAAAAGTGTCAGTACTGTCAGGCATATTAAATCGTTTTGTGCATCTCATCCCAATGAATCTCCGAAAATGTCAGGAAAAGGCTGGTAAGGATGTGATCTGTGTAGGGTAATAACTAATAGTAATGTTTTCTTTCTTGTTTTCCCTTCAATCCCTTCCCTTTTGGCTTCCTCCTTTTTCTTATATCTTGCTCTTTTACTTTTCTTTTTCTCTTGCTCTGAGCCCTTTGTATATTTCTACATAGCTTTCTATTTCCCTCCATTACCAAAGCTATACCGGTAATTTTTCCTCTTTTCTTTAGGACTAGGAGTTTGAGGAAAACTGCAGATTGATGAATTTGACAAGCGAGTCATTCGAGATACAATTGAGGATTTCTACAGAGTGCAGAAAGTGGTTCCTACAGTAAATAAGTTAGTTCCAGTCTTGGGAGAAAAAATACACTGGAGATAGGGCGTGACCTCTCTTCGTAAAGTTTTAAAATCGATGGGCTCTGTGTGGAAGAAAGTGCAAAATAAACCGTGTTATTGCGGGAGAGAGCAGACATCGTTAACTGGCGTGCTCGTTTCCTCATACAGATAAAGAATGCAAGAGAAATGAACAGGGAAGTATTTTATTTGAACTAATCTTGGACAATATGACGGTTGGGAAATGTTGGCAAAAGGAGAAAGACGTTTTGAGTGTCACTGTTTGGGGAAGTGCCTCTACAAGACTAATTGTTGCCAGTGTTGGATCCAGAAAAGGATTTATTAAAGAGGCGCAATTAATATTTGCGGCTAGGTCTACACAAGGGGATTATCATGGACAAATGAATTCACATAATTTTGAAAAATGGTTTAGCTCACAGGTTCTCCCTAACCTTCCACTGTCATCAATTTTGGTCATTGATAATGCACCGTATCACTCTCGACAATTGGACAAAACTCCGACAAGATACGACCTTAAAGCAACAATGATAGGTTGGTTGGAAAGAAAGGGTATTATTGCCTGTAATTATGAAATGACAAAAACTACACTCTATAGTTTAATAGAGGCCAACAAACCTAGGAATGAGACTTGAATGTTATGGCTCTTGAAGTGGGGCACACTATTATTCGTTTACCTCTGTATAACTGTGATCTGAATGTAATTGAACTGGCATGGACCGAAATAAAGAACGTTTTCAGAGGACACAACTTTACTGGTGATATGTCGGCCATAAATCTGCAGAAACTTGCTATAGAAGCATTCTCTTCTGTAACTACTACAGATTGGGAAGGATACTGCAAGAAGGTCCAAGAGCTGGAAATGAAATATTGGAGAAATGATGGTGTAATAGAAAATGCAATTGATGAAATTATCATCAACACATCAAAGGATACTAGCGATGAAAGTGATGCAGTGGACTCAGAAATCGAACAATCACAAAGCAAATGAGCTGTCATAGTATTTGTTTTCTATTTTTATGTGTTTCATAAATAGTAATTATATAAACATACAGCTTATCGGATCGAGTTCAATTTACTATTTGTCCACACATCTCACACTTGCAGCGCATATCTTCACTTATCTTACATGCTATTTTGCTCAACTGTGCTTTTCTAGGTTGACCACACTGCAGAAACAAAAGAGCGTTAGCTCTTCTTCCCCTCTGTCCACACCACACGTAAATCCAGCGCTCAACTTATTGTGCGTGTATAATATGCAGTTCTAAACAAATAGCCCTCCAACTAACATATCATTGAAGTATTTTGTAAATGGTTTCTAAAGTAATGCCTTGATTGGAAAAGAATCCTTTGCAAGTGTATATATGATATGAATTCTTAGAATCTCTTGCTTATAGTTCTGTTAAACTGTATTTAGTTACATAGCACATAAAGCATACCCTAAGATGCTTTCACTTTATAGATATATTTTACTCCTGAGGTATTAACTAAGCTAAATATTGCAGACTATCTTGACACAAAATAACCCAAGTCAGACAAGTAATATAGCAAAGAGTGCTATATTCTAATTTCCTAGAATGTTTTTCAAATAGGAATTGATAAATCTGTTACTAAAAAATAACAATTTTTCACATTTCTAGAATAATACTTCTGAAAATTGAAGTGATGCGTTGTGCACAAATTTTGAGTTGACTAGTTAATAAGGGTGGCACTAGTTTGGATCTAGGATGCTCTATCTCAGGGATGCTAAGAGAATACGGAGGACCGCAAAGGATGGGGAATCTAAATGGAAGAATCCATGTTTCACTTCTGTATGCACTGAAAAATTAAATCACTTTATTGTATAGTTGACATAAGACAAAAAACAAATACAGTGATTTTTAACAAATAAATCACTTTCTTGACTAGTTACTGCATTGTTCAGTGCGCATCTTCATACACTCGCTGTCACTGTGGAAGTGAGTTATTGAATGGGAAGCACTGTTACTTGAGCTTACTGAGTTGAGCAGTTATTGGCTAACAGTTTTGTAGATTGCTGCTAGTTGGCTGATACTGTAGGATCTCTGGTTGGAAATCATGTAGCTACAGAATAAACTATTAAATTATTCAAATTAATAACACTACACAGCATTTTGAAACTTTTTTCTTGCGCCAAGGGATGTGACATGTGATGTTAACTAATTTTGGGTCACTGAACTCAAAATTCGTCTTTACGAATAACTATCATTTCTAGAATAACTATTGTGTATCATGTCAGGTTTTCTTGCAACAGGTATTCAAATATAAGAGATGTATAATAAAAAGTACTGAACAAGTTAAGATAAATTTGGAAATATGGAGAAACTATAGTGATATTTTGTAAACATCGACGTGTTGACATGAAAGGGGAGCCAAATAAACACAAGTTTCACCTAAATAAGTGCCAATACCTAGGGTCATACGAGAATTTCTTGGTTCACATATTGCTGAAATGCACAAGTTTGTGATTTCTGTGTTCTAGCAATTAAATGTGACCAAAGAATTCACAAAGAAGGCAATGTATACGTTAAACAACACCAGAATATGTTTTTACAGGAAAAATTGTAGTCCCCTTTAGTGCAAGCAGTCTAGATGTCCCCTTTGAATGATGGCTTGGCTGCCCAGCGTCTGGCTGCTACTTGTTTGCCATCTCTTTTCAAACACCAACAGTATTCAGCCATCATTGGTACATCCCACCTTCCCTTGTATCTTCATTCTGCCTCCTTGATGTGTTGGTCAAACATCTCTCCCATCTTTTCACTAACAGCAGCAAGGTTTTCAGAAAAGTGATCGAGATGAGAATAAGAAAATACAGATTCAGGCTCATTCTATAGGTACACTCCAACTCCTCTATGAGATCCAACATTGTTTTCACTATTGTTTTGTACTTTTTTTTCTTCTGTAATTTACGTCCTCCAACGTTAAGTCATATCGGATGATGAATGAAATGGAGGAAATGATCCTCAAATGAGTCCGGGGTCCATGGAGCTTAGAGTTACCCGACATTCGTCAATCAGAATAAGGGAAAACCTCGGAAAAAATGTTATCCAGGTAACTCACCCAACCGAGATTTGAACTCAGGACCTCTTGAACGTGAGGCAGACACACTAAGATCCATGCTACCGAGTTGAGCATTATTTTGTACTATTCACTCTTTACATTTCCTATGAACTTAATCATGAATCTCTCATTGAAAAATCCATCCGCCAAGTTCCACTGCATTCATCTGTTCATAGTTTGTCTTTCAGGAGCTTTCTAAATTGTGGCCCATAAAAAATTTTCTTTCTTGACTTTTTCATCTGATAAATGTGGAAACTTGCCTGCAATATACTGAAAACAGGGACTGCTTCTGTCCAAGGCCTTAACAGACTGCTTCACGATTCCCAGTTTGATGCTTAGTGTTGGTAAAATAAATTTTTGTCAGTCAACTAAGGCAGCATTAGTAACATTTTTTACCCCCATTGTCAACACTTCTCTTGGGCCAGGTAGGTGTAGAGCAGAGCTTGTCCCTAGTTCTGCTCATCCTGCTCATTCTGCTATCCCATTCACATAAATGACAAGGGAACTTAGTATAGACCACTTGTAATCCCAATACAGTATGCACCAAAATATACAGTACTGGAAATCATGTTACTCTTATTGTCATTACCTTACATATCGAGATGATAGTATAAATGTTCAAAATTTATTCCATTGCACTGTAGGCAGTGTTCATAATGACCACAAAGATTTTCCAACATATTCTGGAATGCAGGTTGTTGCAGAGTTCTGAAGAACGAGACATTCTTCTGACATAATGCAGACACAGTTTTGGGTGCATCTGGACACATGAAAACTTTCTCCTTTAACATTCCCCACATGTAAGCATCAGGTGGTGCGAGATTGGGAGAATGTAATGGGTAGGGGAATTCAGCCCCGCGGGAAATTATTTGTCATGGAAAGGTTTCTTGCAGCATAGCCATAGACTGTCGAGTGGTGTTGCAAGTCGCCCCGTTTTGTTGGAACCACTATCCATTCATCTGCATGTTCGTGGCATGACAAAACCTTCTTAGATCCTGAATAAATAGCCTAATCACCATGTTCCTATAGCATTCCTGGTTAACAATAAGAGGTGCACCATCATTCTCTATGAAATACGGACCTAGCATACCATTTCCTGACACTTCATACTAAATCATCACATGCACACTATGTAGCAGTTTGTGGACTATAGTGCCTGGCCTCTTGAAACCAAGAAAGCAAGTTGTTTGGTGATCGATAAAACCATCCAAGTGAATGTGACTTTCGTCAAGAGAACCACACGTTGAACAAGAACTCTGGATCCTCGTACACCGTGACCAAAAATCGTGCAGAGTATTCTATCCTGACATGCCTATCGTGCTCCGTCAGTCGTTGTCCAACCTGTATTTGGTACAAAATCCACCTATATCTGTAAACAATCTCGAAGTGATATACTGCTGATGTTTCATTTCAGGAATGTTCACCAAAGTCTTCACTTTGGAGACTGCAACACCTGATTGAGGACACATCCCTGATTTTCATTTGTGGACACAGTTACTGGCCTACCAGACCTTCCCTTGCATTGACACAATACAGTACCCACTTGACAAAATTGTTTAATAACAGATAGCATAACTTTAAACTCAGCCTGCCTTGATAACCATTTTCATACGATTGAAAATAATACTCCACTATAAACACTTTTTCCTCTGATGTGAGACCCAATGTCACTTCCAATCACAAGAGCACAATATTCTTTACACAACTAACTATACATCATGGTGATGTAACATATAGATGCTCAGGTGTGCGCATGCTCACTGTGCAAAAATGAGTACTGTATATTTTGGCGCATACCATAGAATACTTACTACACACCAAGTCATTACACATATCTTACCTCTGCTCATGATATTTGATTATGTCCTAAACAATTTGCATTGTGAGATAATTTGCTTCAGTGAAATGGAATATCCCACAGGTATTGAAGCTAGAATGTTTCCATTATGAAGTAGTACAGCCTTCAAGCTCCTTTTAGAGGAATCCACAACAGTCTCCAATCTTCCGATTGGTAATCACTTCCCATCTGTTGTATCAGTCCTGTAATGTCATAACAGTAAATCAGATCATCTTCCTTCTTGAAATACTTCCTGAACTCCTTATCTCTATGTCTCTACCAAGAAAAGTAATTCCAGGGGCAAGAAGATTTTTTTTTTCTTTCAATCATGAACCTAGCAGCTCACTCTTCCTTTGTGAGGCCAAGGTCTTGTAACAGATTACGTAACTCGACTGGTTAAAGAACTCTGGAATGCTGTTTCTGTTGGTGGTTAAAAATCCATATCAATTGTTCATCAGCAGAATGTGAGGAAGCTCCAGAATCAGGTAAACAGCTAGGAGATGACAGTATTGGAATTTCTAGTCTATGAGGAATGGGTCTTATCACCAACTTAAGCTGACCTTGTTTTTCTTATTAAATCCAGCCACATTACACATGCACAAATAGCAGTTACTAGGTTCAAGCCAAACCATCCTTATGCCGAATGGAATGGCCTTACGTTTCCCTTGGTCTTAGATTTTCAAGACATGTTTTACAAATTACGTGGGGAGCCCATACTTTGACCTGGTCTCCCAGTTTAAATTTAAAATATGCATAGTATAAACTTTTCACCAATTTTATTGAAAAAGCTGATTATAGAAAAGATGCAAAAAAAAAAAAAGTATACAGATATATAAGTAAAATTAATTGTCAGAAAGAAACAAGGAAAGAACCATTCAAACTAAATGGGAAAACATTTACTTCAAATTACTCTATTTCTGAAGCCTTTAATAAGTATTACAGCTCTCAGCATAAACTTTCCTCTGAAGCAAAAAGAAAACAAAGGCAGATTAAAAAGGATCTCAAAAAATGTAAAAAGTGCCCAGAACAAACAAACGATATATTCAGCAAAGAATTCGCCATAAGGGAACTAAATCATGCCATCCATGAGTTGAAAGATAAAAAGACTCCTGGACTAGATAAAATACATGCTGGATTTCTGAAACACCTAGGATCAAAGGGAAGAAAGGTACTACCGAAATTATTTAATATATCATGGACCTCAACTGTACCTACAGAGTGGAAAAAAGCAATAATTATTCCAATTCTAAAAAAAGACAAAGCAAAATAAATAATTACAGACCAATTTCCTTAACAAGTTTCATTGCAAAAAAAGCAGAATGTATGATTTCAGCAAGGCTAAATTGGTTCTTAGAAAGTAATAACTTATTAACAACTGCTCAAACAGGATTCAGACAACACTTATTTACTAAAGAAAATACAATTCAACTATCCCAAGTTGTCAAAGAATCTTTCAACAAAAATCAAGATATGCTGTCAGTTTTCATTGATTTGGAAAAAGCATACGATTCAGTATGGAGGCATAAACTTCTTGAGAAACTTTCAAAACTAGGCATTCAAGATAACATGTTAAATTGGATCACTCAGTTTCTCTCTCAACGTTTCTGTGCTACAAAATACAATGACAGTACATCCAAATTCCGACAAATAAAAATGGGCCTACCATAAGGTGCAGTACTGAGTACAACCTTGTTCAACATCTACATCAATGATCTTCCCGCGGCTGTAGCAAACACAGAAATAAAGACAGCACTTTTTGCAGATGACATGATCATGTGGACATCTTCCCCACAAATAGAGAAAACCAAAACTTCAATGGAAAAGGCTCTGATACTATTGGAAAAGTGGACTGACAACAATTTGATGAAAATAAATACTGATAAAACAACATTCCAAATATTGAGCTTAAAAAAGAAAATCCCTAAACTAAATCTGCAGTTCAAGAAAACAAACCTGGAACATATGAAACAAAATATTTAGGAGCAATTTTTGATTCAAAATTATCTTGGAGACAGTATATTGAAGCAGTAGAAAACAAATCAACAAACAAATTTTCAATTTGGAAAAGATTAGCTGGAGTCAAGTGGGGCAGTAATCGGGAGACACTGAACACCACATACAAAACATTCATCAAGCCAATACTTCTTAATAATGCAGAGGTAATAATTACAGCAAACAGTTCTAACATAAATCACCTAGGAGTATGCCAAAATCAGGCCCTGCGACTAATAACCAGTGCAGTAAAATCAACTCCAAACACGGCAATGCAAGCCTTAACTCGGAACTATCCAATACATATAACTTTAGAGGAGCAGGCACTAATACAGCATGAAAAAATGTTGCGGTTAAAAACAACAAAATGGATTACTACAACCAATCAAGATGAAAACACAAACAAGTTTCCTACTCAAAGTTATGGAGTTAAAAACAAATCTGAGTGTTCCTAATTCTAAAGAAAACATTTTAATCAAAGAAAACCCACTGACTTTTGAACCAATTAATATTCAATTATATTTAGAACAAATAGTTACAAAATCTGAAACTTCCAAACCTGTACTAAAAGCACTAGCATTAGAAACTGTGAACAATAGATACCCACCTGAAGAGTGGTTGCATATCTACACAGATGGATCTAATTTGGACAACAACTCAGGAGCAGGAATTAAGTGTGCACTGTTGTTATTCTATCAACCAGCAGGATATCACACAACAAATTTTGATGCAAAAGTAACGGCTATTTATATTTCACTCCAACACCTTCTATACAGAAGTATGCTGTCATACTTTCTGATTCTAAAGCAGCATTATGTGCAATAAGTTCATATAAAATGAGGTCAATCCAAATTAAAGACTGTCACAAAAGATCCAACAACTTCAAAAACTACAGAAAAGAGTTATATTACAGTGGATACCTGCATATTGTGGAATTATAGGAAATGAATCAGCTGATTTTCTTGCCAAAAAAAGGTGCAAATTTAATCCAGAACAAAAGTAAAAACTTACCCTTTACATCCATAAAAAGATTAATCAAAAGCAAATATAAAGACAAACAAAACCAATCAATATCTAACAAAGCCAAAGATAAAAAATGGAACATTTTAATAAAAAATCCAGAAATGATTCCAGAAATCCCACATAAAGCTGCAGTAGCAAATTTTAGATTACTTACGGAACATGATTATTTGGCCAAACACTTACACAGAATAGGAATTTATACAAGTCCAAATTGTCCTCTGTGCTACAAAGAAGAGGAAATGACTGAACATCTTTTAACCTGTGAAGCCCTACCTGCCGGACCCACTACACAGAAATATTGGAGAGCAAGTGAGCTAATGGCTTCATTGCCAAAGCCTAGCATTTGAAAACAACTTTTCACCAATGCATTTATTGGCTACATTTGCCCCTTCATTATGTAACACCGACACACTTAACAGAATGAGTCTGTCTTGTTCATATATCTTCTTCTAATTCTTGTTCTGAAACAAGATGACGAAGTGTATTAATTGACGATGCAAGCAAATGTTCGTGAAATCAATTTTTTAAAAAGAAGAAAGAAGTATTAACATCAACTTCTTAACATAAGTGGGCATTAATTAACAAATATTTTTATTTGTGTAATAGTTTAGACATTTGCCACACTCACAACCTGATTGTAGCTGGACTAGGCAGTATTAAGAATTCTGCCACTACCATGAACTACAAAAATGCAACTTTGCATTTCAACAGTGCATTTTATGGTGACGATTCTAAAACTAGACTGCCATTGGAGAGTTCATTGGAGCAGAGTTTGATTGACAAGCAGGAACAAGAATAACAAAGCGAAGCACAGTTGCACTAACAGCCGATTTGCTATTATTGCAAGTACAGAGCTGCAGTGACTCATTTAAGACAGTAAATCATGATTAGCGTGAAAACTAGATGTGATACAGGAAACCCAATGACATTTCTGAAATCAGGAGACCTTATTCAATCATGATCACTTATCAGATGTTTTGCTGCAAATATCATGCTGGGTAGTGTAATTATATTGTAATAAAACCAAAGAAAAATATTGAAATGAATAGCACAGATAATTTTGGCAGTTAATATACATTATGGTTATAGGTGATTGATGGTGTATAATGTTTTACTCTATGATAAATGAAATATATTCTCCATAATTTATCATTAGCAATGAAGAAACAAATTCAGTTTCAAAATATAAACGAAAAGGCATATAATGCCATTGCAAATTGATCTTATTTTCTCCAGCTCCAGAACAGTATACCTTCTCTCCTAGTTGCACAATATGTGCTTGCGATAGTGTTATTGAGTGTAAGAATATAAGAATGACAAAGTTTTTTCTATTCATTATTGCCTCATGCATAGTCTGTCATAGTGGCTTCATAATAATTGTGTATATTAATTCCAATCATTATAAGTTTTTCAAATTCCATTTTTATAGAATCTCCTTTGTAATATTTTATTTTTATTTCATTATTTTACAGAGTGATATGATGAGGTCTTTAGCAACCTCAAAACCAACTGTTAATGATGAGGACTTGGCCAAACTAGAGAAGTTCAAGGAAGATTTTGGTCAGGAAGGATAAGTGCATTTGCTCCTCAAAGTTAATATTTTTCCATAGACATCACTACTTTTGCAGCACATTTTCTGCCTCTGTTAATATTGCTTATAAGGATTCATTGCAAGACATTGTGATAGACCAAGTGAGTGTTTTAGTGAATCTACATACAAGCTTGCTTTGGTTTTTAAATTGGACAATAAAACTGTTCAGTATCTTGGTTATTCACTGTACAAAGAATATCAGATTCACATGTACATATTAATACCATTGGGCATCCAGTTACAGAATTCTTTGTATGTAAATTATTTTGAATGTATATGCAGTGTTTTATTATATTTAAAGCAGAAAAATGATATATCTTTTGGATAATGCTATTAAGTGTGGATAAAGTAACATATTTGAAGTAATATTACAAATGTTTGCGTAATATTAAGCTGTTTTTATTACATTGCCTATTTAGGGCAGTAATAAACAAGCAATAGCCTATAGAATGGGGTTTTACTTTCAAAGGAAAGAGCAGTTTGGCATGAAGCAAACATATATTGTGATGAATTCTAAATTACACCTTCAAAAATGGTGATAAATATTGCAATAATCTGCATTTGTGATTATGATGAATCTGTAAAGGAATGATTATCATTTAAACAATCTTGCACTTGCATATTGTATTTACAGAGAAAAATGTTTAATGTGGAGCATGTTAAATGATCAGATCATGATAATAAAGTTGTTCATTAATATTCACTAAGAAAATGAAGTACATTGAAATTAACAGAAACCAGTATCTTATCATAATGTTTAGTTCCTTTCTCCATTATCACTGCTCCTTCCTGGAATTAATTTTAACTTCTTGCATTAATAGGGTGACTTAACTCTGTTTTGAAGGTAATTTCTGTTTTAGGTATATTTAACATTGATCCAATCTATTTTATCAAACATGTGTCCCTTTATGCAGAAATCCAGGAATTAACTTCATTACTGGGTTGAAATTCAAGAGGTATTTATTTCTAAAGCTGCATTTTCAACTTTTAAATCAGCATTGTAGAAATTCCAAATGCTGCAGTCATTTATTTTAAAATAGCAAAAGAAGGTAAGATGCTGGTTCTTCTAGAGGAACCCTGTATCAAATGTTATATTTGTTTGTAAATATTTGCCTTTTATCTCCTTGTTAAAACACCATGTGGGTTACTGCTCATAACTTTTACAAACTGTTGATATGTGATGTACCTGACTTTGCTTAACCAAAAAAGAAAGAAAGAAAAAAAAAAAATCCAACTTTTCACTGTAGCAATCTCACAATGAGTATATGGCAAATGATTTTGGAAGGTATTTGAGCTGAACTAATGAGTGACCATGGCAGCTGCACTGCTGTCAAATGATGTGCCAAAGAGTGTAAGATGGATAGAGGTTAAGAGAAAAGTAACATTTGTTGTATGACAAATTGTCAGAATGAAAATTATGCAGCAAAGAATAATTCTAGATAGCATTATAAACTGTAACATTCAATATTAATTTAATATAATATAAATGAATTTCTGAATGCAACTTATTGTAGAAGGGCTGCTAGCTCATCGTCACTTAATTTGTAATCAGTTTCCTGAAGATTTATAACTAAATTTTGTACTGTTATCTTGAGCCACTTCTTTATGGAAATTTATGACAGTTGCAATGTTTTACAGTGAAAAATACAACTAGCCCAGTCTTCTTTTGTAACTCAGTCAAGTATATACCTCTCAACATCTGCAAGACAAAAAATGGTGTTTTAGAAACTTCCCTCTTAACCCACATTAAGTCTATGGGGTTGTACTGGCAATGATAGGTAAACAAATAATTTGATGCTCTTTTTTAATGCAATTTGATGTTGCTGGTGCCTCTTTTTGTTGTTGCATTTTTGTAGGTAACGAAACAAAGCAATAGTATGTGATAGGCTGAACATGCAAAAGATGATTTGCGAAACTAGTCCTATTATAATATCAAAGATAAGTAAAGTTTGGTCACTGTTATAGTTTATTGAATTATATTTGCTTGCTGCACTGTGGCCAAGTGATTAAACTGCTTGACTCTCACCAAGGCGGCCTGGGTTCGATCCCAGGCTACCACATGTGAGATTTGTGGTGGACAACAAACTATAGAGGTGGGTTTTCTCTGGGATCTCTGGTTTCCCACACCATCTTTCATAAAGTGCTCCATTATCATCTTTCCTTTCATCTTTTTCGCCCTCATTTGTCATCTACTACTCTTACTCTCATACCTGGCATCACGCTGATCACATATCCCGGGTTCTCTATCTGATGCAGAGGTTTTGTTCCTCAACCCAATACCTAATGGCAAAGGGGAAAGAGGAAGAAGAATCCCTTAACACCATAATAGTGGTAAAACTAGGGAAGAAGAAGAATTATGTGTGATTGGAGTTATTTAGTAACAGTGATGTCAAAATTAATTGAAAAAACTATTTATAGTCAGTTTTTTGGAGGAATTTAGTAACAATGGCATCAAAATTAATTGAAAAAACTATTTGTAGTCTGGGTTTCTCAATGAATTTTGACGTCACTATTACTAAATTTCTCCAATCCATAATTGATTAGGCAACAAGTCTTGAGGAAAAAGAAAATCAGACTTTAAAGTGTGGAACGAATCTCAGTGACAAAGTATTAAAAAAACCAACTACAAATAGTTTTTTCAAGAATTATATTTGCTTCATGGTTAGTGGCTCAATTTTTACTTTTCAGCCTGCTTGTAAATTTGCTTTCTCATGGTTAACTCTTGTTACTTATTGAATGCTCTTTAGTAGATTAAGTTTTCTCACTTTCTCATGGTCTTCACAGAAATGTTACACTGCTGCCACTGTATCTATTTCTTTGTTTTTGAAATTTAAAAACTTACATTATTGGTCTGTGTTTTCTAAAATATGAGAGATGTTTGTCTTAACAGCCATTGTATTCACACCACTTTTCACTACCATTAAAATAGTTAAATTTTATTTTAAAAATATTAGCCAATCTGCATTCTGGTTCCTGACATTAAAAAATGATTATAAAATTCTGATAATTTTAGGGTGTATCAATTTTGGATTTGGTCTTGATAGAATTAAAATAGTACCACCTAGACTCTTGTGAGAGTCTATTCTAATATCATTTTAAGAAAAATGTCTATATACACACAAGCACTTCTATAGCATAAAATCAAGTCTATATATGGCTCAAATCCACTGTTTAGAAGGAAACGAAAATGGTGTAGCATATCTTTCCTTGTTTGAGAGGTAATTAGAAATGCAATCTGACACACTAAACATTTGCCCCATTCTATAAATATATACTTATAACAATAGACATTAATGGAAATTCCTATCTTAAATGCTGGCTAGATTTATGTTACAGTAAAATGTATCACATGAACAGTTTAATAATTAAGGTATAATGAATAAACAGATTTTAATCACTGTTTACATGAATTATATTTTCTCAGAAATTAAAACTCCTAAAATGAATACATCTACTAAATAATATCAGATGATTGCTTTGTAAATGTTTATATAATCATCATCTTTTGGTAATGCTACATTATGTGCAGTTAGCTATTACATCTTAAAACTTTAATATATGAACATAATAAACACTTTACAGAAATTACATATATTAATATAATTGCTTAAACTTGCCACAAAAGACATTTAAAATATATCTGATTAATAGGAGGAGGGGGAAAAAAACCCTGCTAGCTCGCCAATGAATTTAGCATCAGATTTGTTATAAAAATTTGTCAACTGAATCAGGCCAGAATTCCTTGAATGTCACGAACAACTTCATATCCTGAGATAAGAATCCTTGAGCTAAATATTGACCACTTTCATATTCCATAAACCTTTGCTTCTCTCCATCACAATCTTAATTTACTGCCCCTATGCCGCTTTATCCCAAATCTCACATGCGGTCATGTGGGATTGAACCTGGGCTGCTTTGGTGAGAGTAGAGTGGTCTAACCACTCAGCCACAGTGCAGCCGTAGTTTATGGCTAGCAGAAATATTAAATTATCATAAAAACTTTGAAAATATGTTTCATTGCAGAATATTTGTGCAATGTTGTTTACAAGTATTTATTATAAAACTGAACATTCATGGTGTCATTGAAGAAAACACTATATCTATAATTTTGTTTACTATTACTGAGCCAATTTTTAACACATAAATTATTTGTTTATTTTTAAAGAATGATATAAGCAGTGATGTAGTGTTAAAATAATTGGCTCATTAATGCTAAATTTAGTACACATCACTGTCACAAAGCCAGAAATTCTAAATAAACTAGATACATAGGCTTGAAATTCCTCTGGGGTCTGTTTCTATCATGAGGGCACCTATAAAATACACTGGTCAAGTGAAAATTAAAACTAGTAAACTTGGGGAGGGGAAAAAAACAAAAATAAAAAAAACAGGTGATTGTTACTAATATCTAAGAAATTCATATATTAGCTGTAACAAGAAACTGAGTATAAATGAAAAAATAAGATGTGTTGCACTCACATGACATTCTCTACTCTTGTGCAAACTATTCTTACAAATGCTTATACATCTATCTACTTAATGTTATCAAGATAAACATTTACAGAAATTATCTTATTGCTAATTTTCTTGTAGGAGCAAGGGTGAAATGGAAAAACACTAAGCTTTATGGGATAGTTATCTTTAAGAGCTGATGCTAAGTAATGCTTATAAAAATTCAGTTCTCTTTGCATAGCCAAGAGATAAAAAAATGTATTATGTATGCTTATAATTTTGAGTCGAACGAGTACTCGATGCTTCATATATTGCTAGCTAAGGAAGTTAGGAAGGTCCTAACAAAACACATTCTAGGTAAACACTAGTAATATATGGGGCATCGAGTACTACTTTGACTCAAAATTATATTAATTTTGTTCATTGTATCATAGTCCTTACTCATAAGATTGTATTCCTATTTGAGAAAACTTATAAGTACTGGAAAATTCAAATAATTATCATCTCAGAATAAACATTACTACCTTCACAACAAAATGTATTTTATATAATTTGTATTGCTTTAACATGATATACATTTTTTGTGTAGTACAATTTTGTCTTATGGTTTAACAGTAATGCAGAAATCATCCAGAATAAAGGAGTTCTAGGATATTCATCTAAAATTAAAGACATATATTTCATTTGGTATGAAAATTCTAAACATATGTATTTTAATCAAAATTGTTAGAGCTATTTTTGAAAAAATCAAAATTAATGAAACTTTTTCCACTTAAAGAATAGTCTGGGGTCGGGGAGGATTTTATTGAAAGTATTTGGCCATATCCTTGGAAGATGCTGAATTTAAATACCAAGTTTAATATTTAACTAACCTTTAGTTTTTGAGTTATGCTGTTTACAGACTCATACACAAACCACTTTTAAAAGAGTGGCTTTTACCCTATTTCTTTAATTTATTCAGGGACCTCCAAATATGTATTCCCATTTAAATATCTGTATAAAATTTTTGGGTTGAATACAATACCCCTTTTACCCACTAAGTTCATGGTACAGAATGTGAAACTATTTTCTTACAAGAAGTTTAAGTAGGACTCTTATACAGGATGTAGAAACAAACCATTTGTAATCACATCTTACTTTGTTAGTAATGAGATAATGAAAAGATAATCCACACTTTTCAAGACCTTAGCATAAATAGTATGCTAAACTATGAGATAAAATAAGAATGCTTAGGATATATTGATGCTGAAAAGTTACTTCAGACAGACTGTTTTAACAACTGCTGCATATTCGTCTACAAAGTTTTTTAACTTTTATGGCAGGATGATTGAGTTAGAGTACATTCCTTTTAAGAATATATGGTAATAATTGAGGACAAGAATTCTATTATCACTTAAATTGCATGATTTTAAGTCATATGTTTGAAAGTTTGCTAAGCGACCTTTATCAAATCTACATGATTCAAGCACAAAATTGTACATTATGAAAGCATTCCTATGCACAGTGCCAAAACTACTCCACTTTTTTGTATTAACTTCGGAAGAAACCTGAAGAAAACAAGCATAATTTATTGAAGGACTTTGCTGTGTTTTTCTTGAAGTAACATTTTAACTGTTGTATGGTTTTACAGTATGAACAGGGAAGTGTGAATGATTTAATTTTATGACCATACAAACCCTAAAGTTGCAAAATAGCATTAGACATTTTATCACTTTATTGTGAAAAATTATTTCTTGGTAGGAGTACACATTAATTCCTTCTATTGTGCTTAAAATTCAAACTTAGCGAGAGTAATTCCACCATCTATTTACAGAAAATTCAAGATATACATTTTATTTCCTATGCTAGTTTTCAGTAAAGGAAACACCAGTTGGAAAAGGTATGTCATGGTTTCTTTCTTAACAAGACATTATAAAAATAGTTGACCTACTTTAATATACTTCAAAAATGAAACAATACTATTACAAAATTGATTCTAGCATTTCAAAGTAATAAATTAGCAAAGTACAGCATTCACTTGCATTGGCACTAATAATAGTGTTACATCAATAACTATAATTGTGCATACATGATTCTAAGGAGGACAGTGTCGCAAGTATTCGGAGTCGAAGTATACTACTGTGACAGTTATATCATCTCTGAATTCTCTGACCATTCCTTGCCGCAGAGAAAGCAACCTAGATAGTTTCATGTTATCTATTCCATATTCTGTACCACCTAAAGCATTTCTCAGTAAATGTGTTGCTGCATTTGTGTCTATGGGTTTCATTTTTAAGCCTTCCCTTCGCTGAAGAAGCATTTTATGTATATCTGAGATTTTCATGTCTTTACGAGGTAACTTGAATGGATTTAGTGTTACCTTCCCACTCATATGTTCTCCAACAAGACGTACCACTTGAAGGGGTGAAATAAAATCCCAGAGTCCATCAGAGGCCAGCACTAAGAATTTATCTCTTGGAGTTAGCCTATGGTGAATAACATCTGGTCGTGCTGTGAGATACGGTGGAGTATAATAATTAGGTGGAACGACAGCTTCTCCATAATAGGGCAGCACCATTTCTGTAAGTGTACTCTTACTCCACTTGTAAGTAAAGTCTCCCATAGCTCGAAAAGGAGCCAGCTGGCCAAGCAATCTTCCTGTCTTAATTACTGTATCTCTCTCATTATGGGGATGCTCTTTGATTATTCTTTCTACCTCAGATCTGTTGTCTATATTATGTTCAACAGACAGCTTTTTGGCTTTCCAGGTGTTCACGTCAGTTAGCACACCTAGAACACACTGACAGTCCCCCACACTAGCAACATGCAAATGTGGTCCATCTATGTGTGCTACACATGCTACAGCACCAGACATGGCCACAGATAAAGTCTTCATATTGACTTTACCTTGTGCTTTGTTTGTGGCTTCTTGTGACATATCATCATCCATTCGTAGAAATGCTTTCTCCAGTGCATCTTTCATCTGGAATTCTTTCTGATTGTCTTTTGTATTAGAGAGCTCTTTAACAAATGCTTTAAAGCTGTTTTCATACAAATCTTTCAGCTCCTCTACTAGTTCAACCTTATCATTATATACTTCAAGGAGCTGCATGCCACTTTTATTTTCAAGGGATGCTAAGTATTTATTCAGAATATCAGGTGGAAGCAAGCAAGCAGTAATGTAATGAAAAAGTCTTTTGGCTATCACTTGTGCACAGGCTGCTCCACCATGACCATCAAAAACTCCAAGCAGGATACCTGTAAAAATTAAAAAAGCTTGAATAGTCAATAACTGAATAGTTATACCCATTTTTCATTAAAATTGAGGTACTGGCACAACAGAGTCTTTAGGATTTAACTCATGCTTTTTGTAGAGATATCCCTGAATTCCAGATTGTTTATATTGAATATAGTGTACCATAAAATATTGTATATTTGAGAATGTATCCTCAAGTACTGAACATGAGAGCTTTCTGAATTATATGACTTTCTTATGCTGTTTGAAATTTATAGATTAATTTTACTATTAGCAGCCTTGATAAAATTTGTATATATTGCACTGCTGTACAAAAACAGCATTATGTCTGAAAGTGAATATGAAGTGAGTATGTAACATGGTATTTTTAATGTTTCTGAAAAGAGATACACAATTACAAACTGAAGGCTAATCACATCAGGATTGAAAGGGAAATTTTAAACTGAGAAATGCTAAACCTATTAGTCATTTATGTCAATTAGAGTGCAAGTTTCTAAATCCTAAACTGAGTATTTTAATGCTGTGGAATCTATTCAAAATAAGTAAACATGAGACATAACTTTATAGAAAAATGTTTAAAAAGAACTTGACTTATGGTTTGGCCAACTGGAAGTAGATATGCGCTGTCTTTGTGAATCACTTGCCCTAAAATTAAGGATAAATAGCTGAATAACATAGCAAAGAGAGTGGTTTCCTAATAGAGAAGATACTTCTGGAATCTTTCTTAACTACATGCAGAATTTGAACTCCCTCAGTGAATCTGTTCAATGTCCTTTGTTTTAAAAACACAAAATGCTTGATTCTTCATGTATCATGATGATTTTACAAGAAGTATCTTAATGAAGTGGAGTCTTTTATATTAAAATATGTCAATGATGTTATCAGCCCTTAAATTATCAGCACCTTTTCATGATGCTCAATCAACAAGGGTGGTTCAAACCCATTACATATTAAAATCCTTTCATGTGAGTGTTGAAAACAGTGTTGTATAAATTAAATTAATTAGGAGTCATTAATCGACTCCTAATTAATTGAACCATTACATATTATTTCCCAATTCATGAACATTCTTATCTTCCGCCAGATTATGACAGTGTTGTGAAAAGGAAACTGAGAAAATTAGAATTTATGTACCAAAAGAATTCACTGAACTGATAGTAAAGTCTAGTTCCAAAAGCAACCTGAAGGTGGATGTGACTCAAAAGAGTAATATTTTGGATATTAAAGCATGGCAATCAAAGTATTTTAAAAGGAACACTTGATCAGTAGAAACAAAAAATTAAAAAAATGGAAGTAACAAACAGTCCTTCTCTATCTCAGAGTTTATGGAAATCTATTTATTCTAAAGAATATTCAGGGGCAGTTAAAGTGAAGAAATACAATGTCTGGAAGAACATACCTTCAACTTTTTTCTTTCATATGATACTCCTTCACATCCAAGTGCACAGATATGTATATTCTATCTTCCAACATTGGAAGCACAAATGGGTAATATAAAGAATGTCAAAAACACTCTATAAATGACCTGTCAAAAAGGACTGAACTGAAATGGAGTTAATACCATTAAGTTGAGAGTTCTGTTTATAGTAGTTGATGTTACAATTTAATAAATAAAATGAATTTTCATAGAACAATTTTAACATTTGTTGATATTGTATTAGTATTTGTATTAATATCTTTGTTATTTGTACTCCACTTAAAAATATAAACTTATTCTCACACTGAAAAAATGGGCTCATGTTAAATATCTCTGGCAATAAAAGCATTTGTATGACATATTTTCTGATTATGGATAAAGTAAGATATTTATTTGAGAGAGCCCTCAATTTCTGGACTATAAAAATTAAATTGTGATGAAATGTCCGATGGTTTAAAAAAAAAAAAAAAAACTCAATTGTAAGCAAGAAAATCTTATTTCCTCAAGAAAACAATATGGCAAGAAAATTCCATAATCACATTAATAACAAATGAGATAATTAAGTTTTTCTGCTCTCAACAGTTTTCAGTTTTGTACTTCAAAGATTTCTCAATCAACCCATTCAGTGTGACAATCATATTTATTGACTATGTTACCTATTTTCAAAACAAACTAGGCCCCTTCTTATTCTAAGTGAATAGGATTATATTTTTAATGAGTATGGACTATGATATAATGAAGCACAAAATTAATATAATTTTTAGTTGGACAAGTACTCTATGCTTCATATATTGCTAGTGTTTATCCAGAATGTGTTTCGTTAGGACCTTCCTAATATCCTTAGCTAATGTTGACAGTTGAATTTGGATTGGGTGAGCTCCTTGGTGGCAATTGGAGTGTCTTTATTCGTGTTCTGATGAACTTGAAGTTCACATTCTCATTAAAGGTGGTATCAAAACTGAAGAGTCAATGTTCCATTAGAAAAGATGGAATATATGAAAGAGTAAACCACATTGCAGAATATGGATTCAGAGCTGAACTGATACTCCCTCCTCAAAAAAGAAGGAATTCAACTAGCAATATATGGAGCATGGAGTAACTAATCTGACTCAAAATTATTTTGGAATTATATTTATTTCCAAAATGCATTTATAGCCTGAGTCAAATAAGATTTGTCCAATGCAAAACAAACATCTGACAGCATGAACTGATGTGAATTTTCATCCATCCAGTTATTTATTTAGGTTTTGGAATAAAAAAAAATTGCTGGGAATGGAATTTGACAAATGTTGAAGCAATTGAAGACATAGGTCATGCAGTTTTGCACGTTATGGATGTTAACTTCAGCATCCTTGGTGCAATAGTGGGGCATAATGCTTCTGTGACAATTCTGCTCTCTGAAGGTATTATATCACTCCATGAGAACCAGGTAAGTTTTAGCCCTGAATTTTCCTACTAATGGAATTATTTTTGCTTTCTTTGGTGTGTTTTCATCTGTTGCTAGCCACTGTTTAGACTGCTCCTTCATCTTTGGCACATAGTGATGAATGTCTTATTTAATGCAATGAAATGTCAGACATTTTCTGGAATTGTCTTTAAATAATATTCATTTGAATGTGTTATTATTAACAAACACAGAGAAACAGATAATTACTGCACAGAATGGGAACTAAATGTAAATGCAGAAAAAACCTAAATTGTAATACTTAAGAGGGGATTCAAATCAAATACTCCATTCAAATGGAGTAAACATGAGATATGGAAAAAAGGAAGTAAAGAATACAAAGTACAGAATGATTGCAATTATTTAGGAATAAAAATAATGCAGCAGGTATGGGAGAAACAAACAAAAGTAGATATATTTCTTGAGGCTTTTAAGGCCAGCGTTATGAAGAACATTAAAGCTTTCTTCCGGGCTTGTTGGCCGTGGTCCATAGGATTTGAATATCCTGAAGTTTCACCAAGGACTGCGCTTGACATGTTCAAGAGGCGTGATCCGTGTAAGAGCTCGAATGACTCAATAGCGCCTGGCACTCTCTTATATATGGTAGGTGGGCGGGGGTCCTTCTGTACATCAAAGGTGTATCTGACTGAATAGTTAAACTGTTATGTGCCCACAACATTGATACCATATACAAACCAACATTAAAAATAAGACAGTTATTAAGATCAGCATAAGACAAACGGGATGTGCACTCATCAGCAGGAGTATACAAAATTCCTTGCAGCTGTGGACAGGTTTATATTGGCACGACCTTGCGCAGCATTACCACTAGGTTAAGAGAACACGAGCAGCACAGTAGACTAGGGCAAACAGAGAAATCTGCCATAGCAGAACACTCATTATTTGGCTATGATGTCAGTTACAAAGACACACAGCTTCTATCATCATCCATCAACTACCATGCCCAGCTACAACGCGAAGCAATAGAAATTTTCAAACATCCAAACAATTTCAATCCTAAGGAAGAAGCCCTCCACATACTGACATACATATGTCAGTGCTGGAAAAAAGGAAAAAAAAATATAAACTCCCGAGACAGCCCTGTGAAGACTTGGACCAAGTCAGCTAGATGGGAAGCTCTGCCCACCTACCATATATAAGAGAGTACCAGGAGCTATCGAGTCATTCGAGCTCTTACACAGATCATGTCTCTTGAAGATGCCAAGCACAGTCCTTCGCGAAACATCAGGATATTCAAATCTTACTGGACCACGATCTACAAGCCTGGAAGAAAGTTCTAATGTTCTTCAAACAAAAGTAGTACTGGCAAAAGAAAAGAGCAATGATGGTAGAGATGACAGCGAAATGGTTGGAAAGATTATATAATTTGGTGATTAAGGCTAGAATGTTATAAAGGATTAAAATATGGGGCCTTGAACATGGATGGAAAATTGCAGATTTTGTTCACAGGATGTTTTGTAAGGAACTTTTGGGGTTGCCAAGAGCAGTAGCATATGAAGTAGCCCATATTAAAATGGGGAGAGTAGCAAGAAAAGTGTTAGTTATGAAGAGGGCTTTAAAACATTGGTATAGAATACTAAATTTAGACGATGGTAATTTAATGAAACAATGCCTTAAGTATCAAGAAACAATATATCAAAATTTAACTGTATTGGAACACCACAGTGAAGCAAAATAATTATTATAGATGAGTCGTATTTATTACACATCAGCTTCACTTATGTACCTATATTGCGAAACATGTCCTCAATAGTCCTCATAAGT
Organism: Mantis religiosa; assembly: GCA_030765055.1. Taxonomy (NCBI): domain Eukaryota; kingdom Metazoa; phylum Arthropoda; class Insecta; order Mantodea; family Mantidae; genus Mantis; species Mantis religiosa. Next base: position 136,741,563 of record CM060952.1, on the reverse strand, counting down.
GAAGCTGATGTGTAATAAATACGACTCATCTATAATTTAATAATCAAGACACAAGTTTAAAAGGTACAAGTTGGGTAGGTAATTTAAGAAATAACTTAGAAAGACTGTTTAGTCAGTTATTGGAGAAGAGGTCACTTGTGTTTTATGTAGCCATTAAAAATAGCTGGGAAAGAGAAAGTTGTATAGATGACACTACACAACATTAAATGAGGCTATCTACAGCAGAAAGGAGGGGATTGCATGATTAAGAGCAGGAATATGGAGGCTAATAGGACAATGAAATGGGCATTCAGAGGGTAAATGCCTATTATGTGGGGGAAAGGAAGATGTTCAACATATAATTTTTAATAACCATTATTAATGGTCCAAAATGAAATATGGAATTGGATATAAATAGAATTATAGATAAAATATCTAGACAATATCTAGAAAAAGTAAATAATAAATGGAAATGGACTGTTAAAAGAGAATAACTATAGTTCACGAGTATTTAGTAGTAATGGTAGTACTAACTACAGTAATATATTCCATACAACCTAAACTGGACTGTCCACCTGAAAAATGTCTTGGACCAAATTCTAGTTGTCAGTACAAGATATGTACAATTTTCCAGAAAGCCTAAAAAATACTGTCAGCTGCTAAGTTTAAATCTAAACTGACTAAGCTCTTGTTAAGCACAGCTTATAGTATAGAGAAATATTTTGATGATAACTTCAATGATTTTGAATATATTTGTGTGTACGTGAGAGAGAGAGAGGATGAATGACAATTTTTTGACAATGTATGTTAAACATAGTATATACTGAGATTCAACTGTATTGGAACACCACAGTGAAGCGAAAAATTATTAAATTTTAGATGAGTCGCATTTTTTAACACATCTGCTTCACTTTCGTACCTATTTTGAGGACATGTTTCGCAAATCTTCGCTTGCATCTACGGCTCTTGTGCGACTCGCGAGTCGCACAAGAGCCGTAGATGCAAGCGAAGATTTGCGAAACATGTCCTCAAAATAGGTACGAAAGTGAAGCAGATGTGTTAAAAAATGCGACTCATCTAAAATTTAATAGTATATACTGTCTGTATTACGTTACAGTGAACAATAAATAAATTAATTGATTGATTGAAGAACCTTCAGTCAGCAATCACTGAGGTAACTCAGATTTTGTTACAATCTTTTTTTGTCATAGTGGTTTCGAGATTTGCCGAGTGCTTGTCATCTTGAATGCATATATGACCATTTATAAATTCAGCTGACCACTTTTGAATCATCAAAAATAACTAAGCAGTATATAGCAGCACATATGTTTTATTTATTTTGCAGAAAATGTTAAAGACTAGCTTGTTTAAAGGATTGCATAAATAAGAGATTACATTTATGAACCTAAAAGCATATTACCTATCATGGTAATATGATCATATTTACATCAACTCTGAATCATGCTGAGATTTGTTATAATGTCACTCTATGCATTTAGAGCTAATACAAGCAGTCAAATATAAATGCTGCTTAACATTATAGAAAGTAGCTTATAGTCTATATACTATAAAATGTCTTTCTAAGTATGAGCAACATTAAGTTTATTTCTTCAGCATCAAAAGTAATGTAGAAACCAAAGAGCCTGATTGATCAGCCTCCATACATGTAACAGACACTGGATTTACTTGTGGTACTCATTGATGGTTAAAATTTGACACTTAGAACTTTTCTTTATAAAGTTGTACATTCAAAAATATTATCTTTCCATCTTTATTGGATGCAGGATGAAATATTTGTTACTATTATAATATTCAATTTATGATTTGCTTATAAAAATTACACATATATGTTGTATCTAAGAATGCCTTTAAAAATGTCCAGTCCCTTTTGCACTATAAGAATTCAACCAATGTCTGTCACTAGTAAATGTTACATGGTTTAATCTGGATCTTTCACAAGTTCAAGTCCCATATCATCATAGGGGTATTTTGATTCTATTTTTATGGTTTTAAGTTCATTATACAAGAGCAAGTCAAATATGAACTGGACTTTAGACCCTTGTCTTTTCAGACAACTTTGAGCAGGTAGGTAGTGTGAAATGTTGAAGGTCAATGTATCATTAGAAAGAAAATGTGCTTGTGAGTTATTTCTAAACCTTCCATCCTCAGTATAGCCATGAGTGACCAAGAAGTTCCATCACCTGTCATGCAACGTATCAATAGGATGTCAAGTTTTGGTGTAATTATGGAAGTATGATGGGATAATATCATAGGCATTTTTCTGGGAACAATTGCAGTGAATCCCACATGTTCAACAAGGCAGTTTGATAATCTGTTTTAGACCATTTTTTCCTTTAATCTTTATTGACCATTGCAAATTCTGCTAAATTTCATTTTCTAACATCATGACATTCACAACCCTAAAATGTGTTCTAGAACTTTTGAAAATTAATTTATTTTATTTCCTACTTCATAATTATAATACAGAGCACATTAACATACAATCATGTACAGAAATGTTAACATACTTAATCTTAAATGAGTTGCACTGTAAGGGTTGCATTAATTCACATTTCATAGTCTGTATGGTGCAAATATCCAAATTATAGGTTTATGTGTCCTAATATTGGAGAATCACTAAGCCCAGTTCAGAGGAAGAAGTACCTCCCAGATATTAGAAAATGCTGTACTTTACGAAACTTTAATACATGAACACAAGCAATATTACATATATGATTTTACAAAAGGTTTACATAAACCATAAGTTGATCACCTTTTACTAAGCAAGCTCTAGTTGGTCTATCTTGCAATGCTCTAAGGAGAAAAATACAATAAATAACCAATAGCTACTCTTACTCTTAACAATTAATGAACTCTGAAATTCTAACTTGTTAAAATATGTTGTTGTTTTCAAATGCTAGGCTTTGGCAATGAAGCCATTAGCTCTCTTGCTCTCCAATATTTCTTTTAAGTAGCATAAATATAACCGTTTTTTAAGTGGACACCAATTTTTTGCTTATAATGGTGGTTACATCATCCACTCACTTTAACCCCCAGTATATCTGGAGCCACACCTGTCTTTGGTTAATGGGTCCATCGGACCTGGCCGGGAGGAGTTTTAAAGTCCATCAGCTTTTTTCACAAGCACCAATTGTGGAACACTTGTATGCCGTGAAAGGCCAGCGTAACTTTGCAAAATCAGGTCTACTGACTCTACTGAATTTAAGACTGTATAAACTTTGCAGCACTCAGTGCAGAAAATTTCCAGTGCTGTGTACTGGAGCTGTGGCGAGGTCTCCTGGTGAAGGACTATTCACAACCCACCAATGCATGGAGTAAACAAATAAGTACCAGCCGCAGGAAAAATATTCAATTGATTTTGGGCAACTGCTGACACTCGCTGCAAGCTGTTGTTCCAGAAATCTTGAATGACAGGACCTTAGCAGTTGTGCACCCTATAGCCCAACTACTATTAGGTGAAGGGGTTACATTGCAACTGTATGCATTATTTAGACGGTACTTACAGATGGATGGGATAGTTCAGTCCTGAGATTGGAGCAGTTGGCTGATGATGACTTGGGGCCGCTCTTCAGAGAAATGAAACCAGGAACAAGGCCATGGTGGGAGGACATCACACAAAGTAGTAATGAGTATAAATCCTAATGGGCCCAGTGATACTAAGGATCAAGGACAGTGCATTATACAGGATTTGGGAGTGTCCTCATGGGAAAAACCAGAGAGCAGTTAGAGCCTCACAGGAAGATTGTGGAGGTCTTGGAGGAAATGCATGCAGGTTCCTCTGGAGGACATATTGGATCCAACCAAACAAACAGATAAGCTGTGACAGAGATACCTAGTTGAGATATGTGTCATATGTGCTCGCAAGTCAGGAAACTCAGATAAGGAGTTGGGGCCACATGCAGCAGTAAAACATGGGCATACCTTTCAGCGCATCCCTATTGAAACTGCTGTACTGGAGTAACAAATCCAACAGGAGTAACAAATATCTGCTGGTGGTAATGTATTACTTCATCAAGTGGCCGGCGGTGTACACCATGGCAAACCAGGAAGCCAAGGCAATTATGGACTGCCTTGTGCAAGAATTGTTCTGCCATTTTGGAGTGTCACTGAAACTTCACAATGATCTAGGTATGCTTTGATCCAAACTTGATGAGAGCAATGTTAGTGACTTGGAGTGCATAAGACACAGGCACTGCCTCTCCACCCACAGTCGGATGGCATGGTCGAGATACATGAGGAACACCTGAGATTATAGCCAACCATCACAGGGACTGGGATGTAAGGTTACTATTTCTCCTCTTAGCTTATTGCATGTCTGCTCATGAAATCACAGGGATGATGCCAGCTAACTTGATCTTCGGCAAGCAGTCTTCCATGCAATCTGGAGCCCCCCCAGATAGAACAGCTTAAAACTACGTGGAGCAGCATGTGAGAAGCATGTGTGATGCACATGAGATGGTTCGTCAATACATCCAGGGAGCAACTGACTGGATGATAATTTCTCTGATAGGGCCAACAGCCAAGGTTTGAAAGGAAGAGGGGGGGAAAGAAGAAAAAAAAAGGAACATTATTCAAGGACAGTAACTGTGACGTCAGGAGATGTATTTGCATTGTATATTTGTAAAAAGTGAAAGTGACTGTAAGTTAGCATAGAGCTAATGATTCTAATGACAAATAAACTAACTTTGGTTATTATTAAATTATAGATTAGTTGTATTTATTACACATCTGCTTCACTTACATACCTAATTTGAGGGCATGTTTCGCGAACCATCGTTCGCATCGTTGGCTCTTATGCGACTAAAGCTTGATCCAGTGGGATGGGTATCTCTTGAGTTGCTGCTGCTATCTGTTGATTTTTATTTTAAATACGACTCATCCATAATTTAATAATTATTTTGCATCACTGTGGTGCTCCAATACAGTTAAATTTTGATAACTTTGGTAATTTCATTTTGTCACTTTTTCACAATGTATTAAAAAATTGAAATTTTTGATATCCTCATAAATCTGTTTTATTTTGGATGACTGTCAATAATTGGTAAACTGTAAGAGATGACAAAATCTTACTGCACAACAAATGCAGAACTCATTAAAACATACAATTTCTGTCAAATATATTTTTATGGAATGAACCATTTTGGAAATAATCCTTATTTGTTTGAATTTTCTGATATAACGTTCTCAAATGGGAGGTAATTTTCTCTCTATCTCTTGGCCATGCAAAGAGAACAGAATTTACATAGCAACCAGCTCTTAAAATACTTGACTATTGAAGGCCTGCTATATTCCCATATTCCCCTTTCACCTACAACAAATTAAAAGCAAATAATGTTTATCTTTATTAATTTGAACTAAAAGAGGAATAATTATTTGCAAGAATAGTTTATACAAGAGTAGAGAGTCATGTGAGCACAACACATCAGAAAATTTTTTATTTTGTTGCACTTTTAATAAGAGTAACTGAAACACAATTTTCTTTGTGCACTTGCCTGAAGTTCAATGCCTTTCACATAGTGACTTAAATGTGACTTCTATCTATAAAATACCTAATACAGAGATAATGCTGCTGCAGAAGGGTTCATAAGGGTAATAAGTAGGGATGGGTCCTCGATATTCGTGATACTTGCATGATATCGACATCAAATTATACTTCAGGAAATTTGCTCGGCACTTTTTCAATATGTTAATTGATGGAAATTAACCTAATAATAGTGGTTTAACTATGAAGCCTGGGACTTAAGTACTTACAATAGTAAGTTGCCATAAAACAGTGTGTATCTCATTGTATATGAGTATGCCTAGTGGTTTACCGGGGAAAATGAAATGCGAGTCAGTTAGAGAATTTAATATCATGCTGACATGTTGGCCATAGTAGTTTAATGGTTAAGAGCAGCCGGATGGAGACCAGCAATCTGTAATTCAAATCCCAGCTATAGCATTGAATTTTTCAGTCTGACTCTATCTATCCAAACTTTATCAATACTTCAGTGGTGATTTTGCAATTTTTATTTTTAAATCACAAAATATTACTACAGATAGAACATTGCAAAGCGCCAGTAATTGCCAGGAATGTGGTGCCTGCACAGTAACATTATGCAAGAAAACAACTGTGTGTCAAATTCTGTGCCGGTTACTAGTTCCCAAGAAGAAATCATTGCAAATCTCGACAATTTGTACCTCCTCTTGCTGCTGCACTGTGTTACTGGAAAACAAATTCCAGATTTCCAGAACTTAAAAAAAGAAAAAAAATAATAATAATAAAAAAAAATAGCCGCTTAATATTTTGCAACATTTTTCTCTGAAAGACTATTTAGCATAGCTGGGCTCACACATGACAGAAATAAAAATAGACTTGACCTCGAAAGAATGAAAATGCTAGTATTTTGAAACAAAAACTTATAAAAGTGGACTGTTTTAATTTTAAATATCTAATGCAGAGTTTAAAAATAAGAACGCTGATGGTTTTAAGTTTTGTCTCATTAGAAGTAAAAATGATGGTATCAAGTATCCAAGTATCAGTATCGTGGAAAATAACATGTATTGGTAAAACTATAAATAGAAATACATGTAGTGGTATCGAGAAAAACTGGTGTCGACCCATCCCTAGTAATAAGCTATAATTAACTTTATGAAATACTTATGATAAAAACTATGGGATCATTAAACCATAGAGTAACCTATTTTGTGGGCTCTCTCCACTGTGCAAGACAACCGAGAGTCGCTGGGAATATTGTGCTATAGAGGTGCACTGAAACCTTTACCTTATAACAGATGCTGGAAAAGTTGAACTACTCTCAAACAGGCAGCATATTTTGTAAAAAATATTGAAAATTCACTCTAGGCAACTTTTTAATCATTTGATGAATAAAGAGATGTTGGTTCCAACAAGTTTCTCTAACAGCAAGTATGACTACCAAATCATTAAATGAAATAAGAGAAGTGTTTCATGACAGAATTACAAGTATTGGTTTTTGGTCCCTTTTTTCCTCTGACCTAACTAGTTAACAATATTCTTTGAAAGACAGTTGTTCGAACCTTTTATACATAGAGGAACTTAATGATAACATCTTGTAAAAACTCACAAGAATATCTGCTGTTGAGCTTATATGAGGAGTGAGAATATTTTTACAAAATATGCTATCTGTTTGACAGAAAAATATCATTTCCAGCATCTACAATAAAGTAAGGTGTGTGGCGCCATAGCTCAGTCAGTAGAGTACCTGCCTGCCGTGCTAGGGGTCCTGGGTTTGACTTCCGGCAGTGGGGGTGGGGATTTTTCTCCTGCCAAGATAATTCCTCATCTTCCCCAGAGTCTGGAAATATGAATGAGAGTGCGAATGTGTGCATGATCTAATGATTTTTAAAAAAAAAGAATATGAGTTAACACCTTCAATATGTTCCAGAGAATAGCCGCCGATATGGCCTTTGGAGTTAAATGGAATAAACCAAAAAAAATAAGGTAAGGTTTTAGTATCCATCTGATACCACACTTTTTAATTTGTTAGGGCTTTATAGAGCTTTAATGTCTATTACTGATTGCACAGGAGTTCATAACCATAATCCTATCATCCTACATTTATGTCAATTTAAACTGAGAAAGAAAGTTAAAATAATGAACTAAGATATTCATACCAGTTGCCATGTTTATGGAGATCTGGCATAACTACAAGTACTGAAATTAAAATTACACTACTAAGACATTGCTAATATAATAGATTCATTAATATTGGAAATTTGTGAAACATTCAGGTATTTACTAACCTCTTTGTTACACACGGCGCAATAGAGAATCCTGCGGTCTGTAGAGAAACTTGGGAAATCTTGTATCCATTGTTGAATTAATGAAGACTTAGCTGTCAATATTTTTGGAATTCTGGCACTTTTCATAAACACATACAAAATCATTCTGAAATCCTCTACTACAATGAATTCAAGAACTTACAGAAATCCATTTTTAAGCTTTTCAACACGTAGGTTCAAAGTGGGAGTTTTACGAACAAATAAATGGTGTGCACTTCCGCTGTGTATTCTTTTACTGTTTCCAGATATTCGTTGGACTCTCCTTTCTGCAACAAATGCCATCTGAATCGTTTATTGTAGCTTGGGGTTGATGCTCAAAACATACTTTTAGAACTGTGGAACTATTAATAATTACTCTTATTAATAAGTTAAAAACACTTTTCTTATTTCATAAATTTAAAATTCAATTTTCCTCAAAATGTTTAAAAATAAGTTCTAACATCATTATTTTTTTACATATTTTTAGGTACTATATGTTCATCATTTTGACCATATAATTACATGAATTGAGTATATAAAAATTTGTTTTTATGTATTTCATTAAGAACAGAATAGATTTTTACTTCAAATCTGAGGTCCAGAGATAACATGTCAAAATGTGTACATAACTTTTTTATACACATCACAAAATATCTCATAAACAGCTAAAACTGAATTGTTTTAGTGGAATCTTTATTTTTCATGTAGTAAACTAATGTCTATAGCCTATTCGCAGAAAATATAAGATAAATTTAATCATAAATATTAAAAGCTAGCACTATTAACTGTGAAGTATTCTTCATTTTTTAGTTTGATTTTTGAGTCACTATGTTTACACTCAACTTCACTTACTATGTTGCTGTATAATTGAAACGTTTTCAAGATCATTCGATCTAATCCTCATCTGTTTGGTGACTAAATGAACATTCTTTTTCCTCCACTACTACAGAGCTCCGATCCCTCTGCCATCTGGTGTTAGAGGCTTAAGTTTTAATACTTCATTTAATGCTAGGATTTCCAAATTTATAACTTTGTCCCGGTATTTGGTTATGAATATTTTTTTCCAAATATCCAATTCTATGAGTGTACTTAAAGATGTTAACAGTTTTATGTTATGGCCAATGTTGTGGTTTTCTGTCCAAAAATGGTGTGACATTGCGGATTTTTCTGTTTGTTTCAACTTAATGTTCCTCTGGTGTTCTTTTTGCCTGTTAACAAGTTTCTCTTAGTTTCTCCTATGTAGCTTTTATCACAGGTTTCACAGTTTATCTGATCAATTCCCGATTTCAAAATGTTGGGGATTGAATTTTTTAGTGGTTTATTTAGCAGGTTCCTCAGACTGAATTTGTTTTGGGGTGCTAGTTTTAAGTTTAGTCTTTTGAAGATTCGTTCAAATTTTGTAAAAGCCCATGGATGGTAGGTGTATTTTCTATATTGTCAGTTTGTGTTTTTAAGCGGTGTGAGAGTGGTATTTTTTGATATTATCTTGAGTTTTTCCTTTATTTTCATCATGTTCCTTATGATGGCTGGGTTGAATCCATTTAATACTGCTATCTCTTTTATGTGTTGTTCTTTCAAAAACTCCTTACTCAGTGGGATGTTGTATAGCCGGTGAATTAGACTTCTAAAGGCAGCTAGTTGATGTGAAACTGGGTTGTATTCATTTTTCTTTATTTAATTATCTATGTGTGTGGGCTTCCTGTATATTCCAAAATCTACACCATGACGATTTCTAGTTATCTTGAGGTCCAAAAAGGGTAGGGTGTTGTCTCTTTCTACTTCCATTGTAAACTGGATATGATTATATTAGTTAATTGATGGAAATTAATCATTTCTCCACACTAGCCGTACATAGGCTAAGATTTTTGATGGATAGAGTCAACATGAAAAATTCAATGCCATGGCCGGGATTTGAACCATGGATCGTCTGGTTTCCGTCCAACCTGGGACTTAAGTACTCACAATAGCAAGTCCCGGATGCGAGAGCCCCCAGTGGTCCACCGGGGAAACACGAGCCAAATGGGGAACCCAATGTCAGGACGGCACGCCAGCCACGGCAGCTCAAAGGTCAAGAGCGACTGGACGGATCTATCTATCTGTCTCTTTCTTTCCTATGCATGCACCGGTACTTGTTCTTCGCAGCTCCACGGTGACACTATAATGGGAGAGTCTGTAATTTCTACAATTTGATTTTACACCTCTTTATCCTTTTACCATATTTTCTCCATTTTTCTTCACATTTCTTTTAACCATTTCTAACTTTTTTTAGTTAATTGATGGAAATTAATCATTTGTCCACACTAGCCGTACATAGGCTAAGATTTTTGATGGATAGAGTCAACATGAGGGATTCAGTGCCGTGGCCGGGATTTGAACCGCGGATCTCCTGGTTTCTGTCCAGTCGCTCTTGGCCTTTGGGCTGCTGTGGCCGGCGTGCCGTCCTGACATTGGGTTCTCCATTTGACTCGTGTTTCCCCGGTGGACCACTGGGGGCTCTCGCATCTGAGATACACCGTTTGTGGCGACTTGCTATTGTAAGTGCTTGAGTCCCAGGCTTCATCATTTAACTTTTATTTTAGTTAATTGATGGAAATTAATCATTTCTCCATACTAGCCATACATAGGCTAAGATTTTTTATGGATAAGAGTCAGCATGAAGGGTTCAGTGCCGTGGCCGGGATTTGAACCGCGGATCTCCTGGTTTCCGTCCGGTCGCTCTTGACCTTTGAGCTGCCGTGGCCGGTGTGCCGTCCTGACACTGGGTTCTCCATTTGGCTCGTGTTTCCCCGGTGGACCACTGGGGGCTCTCGCATCTGGGATGCACTGTTTGTGGCGACTTGCTATTGTGAGTACTTGAGTCCCAGGCTGGACGGAAACCAGGAGATCCGTGGTTCAAATCCCGGCCATGGCATTGAATTTTTCATGTTGACTCTATCAATGGATATGATTATCTTGCAGGTTTAGTAATTTTAGAGAATCTTTAAATTTTTCTGGAAAGATAGCAAAAACATGGACATATCTCCGCCAAAATTTGTAAATCTGTGGGAAGGCCTTTACTATGTGTTTCAAAATAGCTCATGTATAGGTCTGCTAAGATAGGCGAAAGTGGGCTCCCCATAGCTAATCCTTTTGATTATCTGTAGAATTTTTGGTTAAACATGATGTAATTATTTCTTGTGCATAAATCTGTAAGATTGATAATGTCATCTATTTCTGTGGGGTCCGTTGTAGTCTGAGTTAGCCATTTTTTGAGGAGTGTAGGTATTTTTTTCTACCAGAATGCTAGTAAAAAGTGCCTTAACTACAAAAGGGACTAGTATGTGATTTTCTGGGATGTTGTACTTCACACCAAACAGCTGAGGATGAGATCGAATGATCTTGAAAACGTTTCAGTTATACAACAACATAGTAAGTGAATTTGAGTGTAAACATAGTGACTCAAATATCAAACTCAAAAATTTAATCATGCTTAAATGTCTTGCATGTTAAAGCCAAGTCTTACATGAATGTAGCATTAGAAAAATCTATGATATGCAAATAGTATAGAAATGTGTATTTTTGTACTCTAAGCTTATTGTACTGAAGTTAACACATATATTCTATAAACCTCTATACATTCTCATAAAAAGTTTTATCTCTGTGTTGAGGTTTCATAATAATATAAAATTTAAACAGAATGAAGTGGTCTTCAAAGGGTATTCCCAAAAATTCAAGATATGTGTTTTATTCATTGTATCAATATGTGAAGCATACAATATTTTAATCAAAATTAGTAAAAACATTTTTGAAAAAAATAAAGACAAATGACAAATTATTCATTTAAAGGGTAGATTGACCCTATAGTTTGTAATCTATTACAAACTTAATAAATCCATATTTTTGCTACATCAAATTATTAATATGCTACCTTTTCAAATGGTTTATACTGTCTGCCTTATTTCACTGGCATTTAGAATATGGGGCAATATGGGATTACCTCTTAAAAAATATTTCATGGAAATCTTTCTACCACAGAAAAGAGCTGTAAGAGTTTAACCAACAAGCAATAGCTTCCAGTGTAGTAGACCACACTTTAAACAATTTAAAATTCTACCATTATTTTATAAATATATATTGGAAATAAAAATATAATTCATGCTGGGTCTAAATACTTTAACTCACTACCAGACGATTTAAAGAGAATAACATAAATCAGTTCTTATTATTTATAATGTATGTAGATATAACTGCTATTATTAAATTATATGTAATATTCATATTACCATTACTGTATTGCTATTGTAGTTATTTGGATATTATTTTGACATCTTTGACGGAATTTAATAACACAATATTTATCTGTATATTGTATGAGTGAAAATAAATAAATAAATGGCTCTTCTTTCTAATATGTGATGCTGGCAATTTTTCTTAAGACCTTCACACTTTTTATGCCACTATGATGTTAATAGGATTTCTTTACTTTTTAGTGCAGTTTCATGCTGGAGGGCATTCTTTTAACGTTCCTGAAGTCATAACTTATTTATTTATTTATTTACCTACTGGAAATGTAGTTATATTGAATAATTCAGTGCAGCCAAACTATCCTTGTTTCTCCATTGAACGCAATGCTGCCAACAACATTGTAATTTGTCCCTAAATTACACAACAACCGTGTCCTCAGCAGACCCTCGTCAAATAATATCGATGGCAGGTGTCCTCATTATTAAAATAAAATGTCAAGTCCATTTTACTTATTTGTCGAGCCATTTTCCAATTTTCAACAATGTCCTGAACGAATCTTAAATATACGAAGAACTCACAGAAAGAACAGCCTTCACTTCCAATAGTACAATACTTCTACTGGACAGCAAGCCTACTTTTGTAAAGCAATATAACCTGGGAGGAAACATGGTCAGTATTTTTCAAAACTGACCTGATGCTAATTGCATCCACATGTCTCTCTGCACCAGTGTTGGAGAGATGTCTGGGGCATTTTTGCAGAGGTTGGCTACAAGTGTTAACACATCTTTGTCTTGTTGCCTGCAATGTGAGAACCTGCCAGTTGTCTGCTTGCACATGTGTATACCTGCACCTTGGGACTTAGAAAATATTCTCTCATCATACAAAAGAAAGTTTCTCCAAAGAAATAAATTAATAATAATAATAATAATAATAATAATAATAATAATAATAATAATAATAATAATAATAATAATAATAATAATAATAATAATAATAATAATTAATAATGATTAATAATAAGTTTTTGGGGAACAGAAATTTCTTATCACTGCACATTGGATATACAAAAAGGGGTTTAGCCAGGTAGGTATCTGCCTTACAGATGTGTCAAAATGTGCTAATGACATCATGGAAAAACCTTAGAATTCACTCAAGGACAAGTAGCAAAGACCAGCTAAATGATATTTCAATGGATTGACAAATGACCACTCTTTTTGTGGGGAATGGAAAGCACATTCTGTAAGCAGTGTTTCAAGTGCACACATAGATCAGTTTCCTATGCAAATTTGCCAAAAGAGAGAAGCAACAGAAGTGTACTGTTTAAGTGGATCCATCGTTCAGCACAGAAGGGAAAGTAATTTCTGTCAGCCTTGTGTGAAACACTGTGGTGTTCCAATACAGTTAAATTCTGATTAATCATTCATGTTTATATTAATACTATATTATCCTAGTTTCAAAGTCAGCCCCTGTAGCAACATTATGCCGAACACAAATTAGTATGCTGAGGAGAGCCGAAAGAAGAGAAACTGAATGTTTTCAGTTTTCCAAAGTAAAGCACAAATTTGCCTAATGTGAAAACTTTCATCACATGATACGACTTTCCATTGAGATTTAGCTTAAAACATGCCTGAATCGTTAAACAAGCCCGTCTAATGCATTTAATCTTGATTAGAACATTATTTATTTGAAACTTATAGGTATAGTCTCAGAAACTATTTGTAGTTGGTTTATTAATACTCGTCACTTACTTGTTTATATTTATGAGAGACTAGTTTCAAAGGCATTTGCCTCCATTTTCAATCTCTTTCCAACTGGCATCTGTTGTTGTCTGCTCTCTCTCTCTCTCTCTGGTGGTGGAACTATGATTATAGGTATAGCTTTGCAAACTGAGTGTACTGGATTTCACAATTTTGCTACAAGCATTATCTTTTGGCAGTTTCAATGCAGTAGCATGATACTTTTGTGCTGGTGTAAAGGCTTATTTCTTGAGCTAATAGTAATACTTGGCGGAAGGATTAATTAAATTATTGTTGGTGTCAATTTTTAACAATCATATCAGATCACAATCAGTACCCCCGTAAGCAGGAATTTACTCCTGTAAGATTTCTTTTACATGTGTGCAAATCTACTGACACGACGCTGTTGTTTTGATCTTAAAATCACCACTCTGGGACTCTGTTCAGGTTATAACTTAAACTTGTAAGGCCAGTGCTTAATTAGCTAGGCTACACAGACTAAGATTATATATATGAAAAAAATTGTGATTTTCTCATGCTCACATTTATCTACAAGTATTGCAAGGAATCATGAAATCGATTGCTTGGAGACTTCTGGTGTTATCTCCAACATTGAAAATGAAACTGCAGACCAATAAATCTTAATGGTTTGTGTAAAATTTTATAGAAATACCTTTATAAAAGTAGGTACGAGAATTCCTTTCACGATGCAGTAATTGCTGTAATAATTCTGTTTGAATGAACGGGAAACACTAAATAGCTGTGCTTTATTATTTGTTCTTAGTTGACAATGCGGCATTGAGGGTTTTTATTAAAAAAAAACTAGAATTTTGTAGCTTTAGCTTTTAATTAATTTTTGTTCTGTGCTTTGTATCTTTCTGTCAAATCGTGACATCATTTTAAGTTAGATTAAGATTTCTGTGATGAACTTTTGAATTTATTATCTTTCCAACAATTGTTTCTATTAAGGAGACACATCTGTGCAAATTGGCCCAAAACTTACAACAATCCAAAATTTAGCTTTTTTTTTTGTCTTAAAATTAATATACACATACTTCAATAATATAAAGTTGTCCCCCCCCCCTAGCGACACTACAGAAAATGTCACATGACTATTTAAATAACCCTATACCTTTATCATAGCTGCTATTATGCAATTTTAACTTCAGATTTCATTTTTTCTACATTTACCTAACTTCAAAATGTTCCACAGGATGCAGTTTTCTATCAATCTATGTGAAATTCTAAACATGCCTGTAAGGGCAAGTGCATATTAAGTGTACCCATTTACATTTGTTGTGTTTTTGTTATTTGTATTGAAAATAATTATAATGCTTACTTCTTACTGAAAATGCTTAGGAAAATATAAATTGTTAAATAGGAATAATTATTTTTTCCCTTTGTTGATATGGCGAAGACAAATATTTCACATAGGTACAGGTCATTAATAGGTTAAAGTGGGTGCAGAAACTTATACCCCAAGCATTAAGTTTTAAAATCACAATATGTGAGACATTTTGAAAATCGCCTGTAATTTAGACATAAACTGTTAATTCCTCAGAAACTATTGTAACTAGAAAGCTGAAACTTGATCGATCACAAAAATAAATGGTATAAATTTGAAACAAATCTAGCAAAAGCTTCAGATATTTCAATTTTCACCCTTAAGCCCCCCCGCCCCCACAAACCCATGTTTTTGTTTTTGACAAAGTTAAATTACTTCACAACTTTCTGCACATTATGATTCTTACTTAGTGAAGTGGATTTATATGCATTTTAATTATACAATATCTGTTATTTTAACTTGCTGTGGAGCCATTTATGAAAAACTGGAATAAATGTAGAACTATTTCGCCTAGGGAATCATGAAAAAAATATGTATTCAGCAAATTTGTTGCAGCATATGTTGCGATGATTGTCATTTTGTTATAGTGCATTTTAAGAGCCATTTTACTAAAATTGTGTATTTCTAAGTGTTTACTTAGCAAATTTTTGGTGCCTGTTTAAGTGCCTATTTTGCCCATTTTTAGTGCCTTTTTGCCTGCCTATTTCACACATTTTTAGTGCCAATAAATCCGCTCGCTACTTATCACCCATGTGAAATTCTTAAATATCAAGATCTAGTCTCTAAATACTGGGAAGTAAGAAGTAGAATGACTTTATTATCAAATTCTGAGCATTGGACATACACGTACGCACTAAAACTATCTGTAGTCAATTTTTCACACTACATCACTTACATTTAGATTTATTTATTTGCATAAGGCTGTAATCAATGCTCTACATCCTTGGATCATAAATCTAACTTAACAGTTAACCAGTATTACCATGCTCCCTAGCATAACGTTAGCAGCATAATTGCTCGTCCACTTAAGGACCAGGTTCTGTTAATGCTAACTATGCTATTAGATACTGTTAACTTGGACTCATTAGAGAAACTAAACAAAATCAATTGAAAAAGTATTTGTAGTCAGTTTCTTTGACACTTCGTCACTTACATTTTTATATTATGGGGCACTAGTTTCTTCAACCTCTCTCCAACTAATGTCCATATCATCTGCTCTCTTCTCTCTGGCGTTGAAACTATGAACTTCTTTGTCAAATTATCTACTGGTGGAATTTTGAAGTTCATTACTTGGTCATTTTTCTATATGAATATGTTGTCCCAGATCTTTGAGAGTTGTGTGTAGTGTTTAACGCCCGCTTTTACTACATACTGCACCGCAGGCGATGACACTGATGATAAATGAGATAAAGGTGGAGCACCGGTGGAATGAGATGGCGGGGGAAACTGGAGATCCCGGAGAAAACCCGCCCCAACGCTGTGTTGTCCACCACAAATCTCACTTTGCGGTCGCCTGGGATCAAACCCAGGCCACCTTGGTGAGAGCCAAGTGGTCTAACCACTGAGCCACGGCGTGGCCTCTTTGAGAGTTGGATAGAGGTTGAGGATGGAAGCGATGGCTTCCAAAACTAGTCCCACAATAATACAAAAAATGTAAGTGACAAAGTGTCAAGAAAAGTTGACTACAAATACTTTTTCAATTAATTTTGATGTCACTGTTACTAAATTCCACCAATCATGCATAAACAAAAACACATTATTAAATTATAGGTGAGTTGTATTTATTAATTATTTTGCTTCAATGTGGTGTTCCAATACAGTTAAATTTCGATATAAAAAGCACATTACTTAAAATATTGGAACATGTTAACATAATTTTGAATCAAACTAGTACTCAATGCTTCATATATTGCTAGTGTTTACCTAGAATATGTTTCGTTAGGACCTTCCTAACATCCTCAGCTAATGTTGATTACTGAATGTTGATTTGGTGAACTTCTTGGAGGCGATAGGGGCATCTCTGTTGGTATCTTGATGAACTTGAAGTTTGGATTCTCTTCAAAGGTGGTGTTGAAATTGAACAGTTTTTCTTCATATATCTTTATGCATATCTTTACACACGTGGTTAATGCAGCTGGACCCTGAACACTATTTAATAAATGGATTTCTTGTTCTATATCATGGTTATCTTTCCAAAAATGGTTACCGCCGATTTGTCTAGTTCTTTGTTCCTATTGTTCCCAAAATGCTCTTTAAGCCTAATATTCAAATTCCTTTGTTTTCCAATGTAAAAATTGTCATAGCCTTTGCAGTTTATTCTGGTACACACCTGATTTTTTGTCTGTAGGGTTCTCCTTTGTATTACATGATTTCAAAAGGTGTTGTACACTGAATTTGTTCTAATATTGTGTTCTTTGAAGACTTTTTGGAATAGGTATGGCTGTGGGAAGGTATGCAAATTTTCTTTATGAAGTTTAATTATTGATTGGGGTAAGAGTAGTTATTTGTCTATATTTCTGTTGTCTTTTGAATTTATTAATTTTCTTTTTGACCACTTCAGCACTGAATCCACTGTATTCTGCAATATGAATTGTATGATTGTACTCTTTGATATATTCTATCTTGTTTAAAGGTACATTAACCAGCCTGTAAGTTAAACTGTTAATAGCAGCATGCTTGTGTTGTCTTGGGTTATATCCATCTGATTTTATCAAATTTTCTGGTGTGTTTCCTTCCTATATATGCCAAATTATAGTCTTGTATGTTTTCTGATTACTTTCAAGTCTAAGAAAGAGATTTCATTGTTTGTTTCTTTTTCTATGAAAAATTTTATTGGAGGATTTTGTAAATTAAATAGTCTTAACGCATCATCCACCTGTTTCTCATTGACTATTGCTCAGATGTCATCCACATATCTATACCAATGTTTGAAAATTAGTGGGAATGCCTTTGTGAAATGGGTTTCCAAAAGCCTCATGAAAAGGTCTGCCCATATTTAATAATCTGATTTTTCAAAATATAAAATTGAAAGAAGTGTAGAGACAGTGAAGCACAATGGAGAAAGAGGAAACCATTACAATTTGCACTAGTCGAGTACCAGCTGATAAGAGCAAAAGCTCTTGAAACATGTCCTGTCAAAAAACAGTGTGAGTGAAGCAGTGTGTCAATATCTTCACGATTCACTTTTATGCTAATCTTATTTTTGTTAGAAAAATTTGTTATTGAATGTAAAAAGAGACTGTTCAATGCAGATATCTGTTAAGTGAAGGTATTCCTCTATGATATTCTGGTCTAACTGTAGGAACTGTAGCCATATTTGCTTGTATTCCATGAGTTTGTTACTTGCCACACTTGAGATCAAAAAGATTACATCGAAAGATACCATTTGGTCGGTAGGAGAAAATTCTAGGTCTTTAGTTTTTTTGATGAATTCCAATAAATTTTTAATACTGTGACTTTTAAATTTTGGTAGCTCCTTAAATTTCTTGTTTAGCCATTTGGACAGTGTGTAGGAAGGGTGTGTTTATGTTTATTACTGGGCGCATCTTATTTCCTGTTTTATGAATGTTGGGTAATCCGTATATGTTAGCTACTGTAGGGTTGTCTGGTTTCAAACTTAGTTTTATTTCTTTTGGTACTATCATTGTATCCTTGATATTTCACCTGTTTTCCACACTTATTTAAAGGATCAAACTTTATCTTCTGGAATTCACCGCTTGCTAATAAATATGTCATTCCAGAAATGTAGTCCTGTTTGTTCATTATGACTGTCTTTTATTTCCTAGGTCTGCTTTTGAATAAACATCTTTTTTATTTAGTGACCTTTTTGTCTGGAAGAAATTGATGCCAAATTTAGAATTGATTACATAACTTTGATTATGTTAGGTAAGTAGCTGAGAAAGTAAAAATAAAAGTAATGAGATGAGGAATTAAGTGAAGTTTGCCATTAGTTCTATGCAAATATACATTTTTAGGTAGAGTAGAGTGGGGGGAATTGAACTTGGAGGAAAGTTAGTTTGATCATCTCCCTTTTGCACATAAAAATCAAGCAAATGAAATAACAGAATAATCACAATTCAAAATACAATTAATAGCAATAGTTAAGTACAAAATTGTACTTAATTACAAATATGAAAATGAACCTGATCAAACTCATTCACCAACAATAATTTCACTCCACTCCACAGAAATAAAATTCCTTCTGTTGTAATTTGTTTGCATTACAATAGTCTGAATGGCAACATTTATTCAAATGAAATCAATATAAACATGGAATGATAATAATTATAACTTACTAATTACTATGTCAACCATTACTGAAGAACATATATTTAAAATTAAAATGTTTTACAGCAAATGGCACTGAGACCTTATGAAAACGTATGTCATGATTCCTTTACAAAATGCAGAAAAACTTGTTAACATTTTAAATTGGTTGTTTGTACTGTTAAATTGGTTGTTTGTACTGATAATTTCAAATTATGCTGCTACATACAGATCTAGTTAAGATTAGGAGTTCTATGTGTTACAGCCACTTGGGTCTTAAAGCTCAGCATTTATGTGTAATTTTCATCACATGTCTAATTAAACTAAGTTTGTAAGCAATTTATTAATTTCTAATTATATTGGTGATGATTTTAAAATGTAAACTTACAAACCTGTTGTAGATAAACATTTTGCTTCACATCTTGTGTCCTCTATTGGATTGTTTGAGGGAAGCTGATTTGAATCGTAAGATTTAACAGATCCACCAGGAGAAAATTCCAGTGTGTACTCATTTGCACGTAGCAAGTTGGTCACCTAAAAGTGAAAAGATATTTCAGTGGTTTTGGTTAAGTTAGTAATTCAATTCAGGTTGCCTCAAATACTGTAATGTTTAAGATTTAATGACGGCTAGAATGCAAATATTAACCTCTTGAGGAGAAAGATGAGGTATAGCAAGAACTTTATTAGATGTAGTAATACTTCTCAGACAATTCTCATGCCCCTGTGGTTTGTATTTTCTTTGAATAGAGAATGAAAAACTTCTTGTTTGTGGTGTTGTAATTCTACGGTGCCTTAAGAATTTTTCAGTAGTTACTAAACGGTGGGCTCTGGCCCCTATGGCCATTTCAATCTAACCCTTGAAATAGTATGTATGTTTAGAAAGTTAGCTGCTGATGTGGAAACATTGCTGAACAGACATATTTTTAAAATACGCCTTCTTTACAAACCAGGAATTACAAAACCAGAGAACCTAGATCGTATTCTAAATCTTGCTTATCTACATGTTTTATTTTTTCACCACTATATTTCTGATCCTTTATTTGCATGGTGTTCTGCGCACAGCTGCATTCATTTTAATTATATTTCATGGAATCCTCAATAGATATCGCCCATCGCCAGAAGTATACAGTTTCCAAGTGGTCTTCAAGATGTTAAACTGCAAGGAGCAAAGATTTTTCTTGTGACTTACATTATTTTTAAAACGCTACGTTTGTTAGCATATTTAATTTATAATTTTAGTCCTGAAACATGCTATTTATGGAAGTTTGTTTTTAAAAAGTCACGAAAACATGAGCAACTGTAGGTTAACTGTTGTGTTAATTTTACGTTAAGTTTGTAACACTTCCGTAATTTGTATAAAGAATGAGATACACGGTTGAAAGCGAATTTGAATTTGTGGATCAAGGTAATACTTTCCAGCCTTTCCAGTTTGATATTCTGTGCTTTCCAGTACTGCGGGATTATAGATAAACTGAAATTTAAGTGTATCAGATGTTAATGCTTTGTGCATACGTGGACTCCTAAGCTTTTTGTCTTCTCCAGCCATAATGAAATACACTTTTATGTGTAATTTGCTTAAACTTACCATTAGAGACTGGAAATCGATTTAGAGATTTAAACCGATAGAGACTGGAAACTAAGATGAGATGCAAGATGAAATCTTAAACGAGTATTTTACCACATAAATACACCTGAAGGAAGGCAACTATGTTCCATTGTAAACCAAAAACAAAGAAGTTGTAATGTGGCTGTAACTTAAAATCACTGTATCAAGTAAGTATATAAATAACACTTTAATTTTTTACAATGTGTTAATAATTAATTATAGCTAGTGTTAAATACACCAAAAATTCCATTAAGAGTGTACATGTACTTTTCTATTTTTATTCACTATCTCCAAAATCACTGTACCAAGTAAGTATATAAATAACACTTTAATTTTTTTAAATATGTTAATAATTAAGTTTAGCTAGTGTTAAATACACCAAAAATTCCATTTATTAAGAGTGTACATGTACTTTTCTATTTTTATTCACTATCTCTTATATATCTTGCGAAGAGATTAGCTCTTAAGAGTTTCTGTACTTTCTTTCATAGTGCCAAAATACTAAATTCCAAATAAATTCCATTAAAACTAACTATAATATTGAAAAGAAACTTGCTACTAATTACAATTCTAACACTATGCAGAATACACTGTATACTTCATGCACGATCTTGCAATAAATAGTGCAAGAAAACATACTACTTATTTTTATTTGTTCTTGAGTTCTGAATATGACAACTAGCTAGCTGGTCAACCTCTTGAATTGTTGGAACGTGATAACAGGAATCATTTTCTGAAACCAAAATAAATGCTGACTGCAACTGATTGATGGAAATATTAACTGCTCTGCCCTTAATGCTGATGATGTAAATCTTATATTGTTGTTTAATAATGGAAGTGATTCATCATGCACAGGTTTGAGTGATTTCTTCATTTTGTCAATCCTTATGAACACATGAGTACTTCTGAAGAGATCTTTGTAAATCAAAAAATTTTGCATATTTGGTCTCAGTTGGTCCATATGTCACTGCAAATCAGCAACAAAAATGACTTCCTGACATCTGATGTTTTCTCAAAAAAATTGCTAGGCAAGCAGATTGTGACTAGACCATTTCTGTTACTAATTACTGAAAATCTGTCAGTCCTGCCCTGAAAACAAGGAGGACTGTGGGAAGTGACTCTGTTCATCTATGGTGTTGTAGGCTCTTACTACTGCTTTTAGAGCTCTGTGCAACCATTCTGTTTTGTCATTGGATTGTGGGTAATATGGAGAGTTCTGCTGTACTTTGGTTCCACATATCGCCCTAAAGTTCTGAACAGTTCAGACTCAAACTCCTTGTCGTGTTCTGTAATGATACAAGTAGTACCAAATCAAGCTATTCAGTTTGCATAAAATAATCTTGCAATTGTTTATATCTTCAAATGGTAGAAGTGGTCCTGTTATATTCACATAAACCATACTGAATCTCACATCACGTTATTTCAGTTGACATAATGCTGATCTTTAATGCCATGTTACCTTATTCTTTTGGAAGTAAAAGCTCTCTGCTTTTCATGGATCATATGCTACTGATCTTTGTCTCTAAGTAGAAAAATAGAAAGGCTTCTAAGCAGTTGCACAATCTGCATGTGTTATTAATCAATAAAGTGACTAATAAATATTTTATTGTAATGTTTATATGCCTTTGGCATTCACTCAGCTTAGTGATGCACAAAGATAATTATGTGAGCTTTGAGAGCTGTGACTGCAGTTTCAAAGTTGTTGATTTATAAAAACTCACATACAGTATTAGAACATAATCAGTTGAGTCTTGCAATGAATTTTTTGTATGGTACATGTTCATTATTTTCTACTTTAATGAATTACCTCAAAAATGTTATATTGCACTTTCAAGGAATTAACAATAGGATGTGGTATGTGACAGGAAAATTTGAATGACAACACTATTTTGACATTTACTTAAATGACTGGAGTAGTTCAACTGAATCAATTACAAAGAATCTATAGCACAACACTAGTTACAATACTATCTTTAATTCAAAACCTTAAAAGTGATGTAACATGGCTGATTCAGGTAATTACAAAGAAACTTTAGCAAAACATTCTGTGTAATATTACATATATCTCTAAATCTTTTAAATAATATGAATAACCAGAGTAACCTTTTTCATTTAAAACAAAGACATTTTAACATAAAACTGCAGCTGTTGCACGAAGTGATGTAAATAACAGAAATGATAAACTTCAGTATTTTACAAATAAACTTTAACATATTCTAACATTTTAGGCAGTACTGAAGTGTAAACTTAAAAATTAAAGCTTTGCGATTTCCAAAATTAACATCTACCATTTCATTAAAAGTGGCAACATAACATACTAAAGAAAATAAAGGTTGTATCAGACGAGAATGGCATGGAATAATGGCATCATTTTGTTGGTAGTATTTTAACCTCTCTGTTGTAAAATAGTTTCATGTGCACTTAATAAAGTCCATATTGCTGTAAGAGTTTTTCCTTTTGCAGGTTCCAATGTTATGACTACAACCATTCCTCTGTTAGGAATGGCATTTATAAATTCCAAATATAGCAACAACCTATTCCAATTGCACTTAAGTTTGATTTATACCTGCAAGTGACGGAACATGACTGTAATCTCCAATGAAGTTCAATGAAGTTGAAGTTCAATATTGGATCATTCACCTCTTGATTGTTGTATCTGAAAATAAAATAAAAGTATTGTTTTAGTTAATTGATGGAATTTAATCATTTCTTTACACTAGCCACTAGGGGAAATATGAGTCAAATGGAGAATTTAATGTCAGGACGGCACGTTGGCCATGGTAGCTCAATGGGTTAGAGCGACTGGACGGAAACCAGGAGATCCGTGGTTCAAATCCCGACCATGGCATTGAAATTTTCATGTTGACTCTATGTATAAAAGTATTGTATTACCAATAAGCTTTTATTTTTCCATGAATGGTTTTCAGAGCAATGCATTGAATAATGTGTAATAGCATTTTAAAGTATAATAGATATTGGCAGTAGCCCTTCAAAAAGTAATGACAATTTTAAACACAAATATATCCTCATTTTTCTGTACCTGGAGTAAATAGCAAAGATAAATCAAATGCTCTTTCTTCCACAGGAATGTAGAACACAGTAATTTCTTCCACATTGAAATTTCCAGGATAGCAAACATCAAACTGCTATAAATTGAAAAGTTGTAGCATAAGTTGAATCAGCCAGTCGCCTGTTGCGATCCAGTACACTAACATTTCTATTTTCAGATGGCACACTAAACTATCGTGCTGCCATTTCTCCTATCTCGGCTTCACCCCTGTGCTGTAACGTTCAAATGGGATGATATTTGTCCTCCAGTGCTAACAGGCAGGCAATCAATTAGAGTCCTTCTGTGTTGCCCCATTGCATTCACATCAAGTGAATCTGTATACAAAAATATTTTAAGTTTTAAAAAAGTAATGAATTGGGGAGATAGGGAGTAATGTTCATAACATATTCATAAAAAATACATATCTTTAGTTCAAATAGTTTTCATAATACAAATGAATAAATGTAACCATTTGTTATATCATTATGATGTGTTGTGATGTTAGCACTGTAATGGTCATTGTTGTTTGTTTGTATGTGTGTATGTATATTTGTAATCATTTGTAACTGGAATGTAAATTATTGACATGGTGTGCTAAACGCATTATTGAACAAAACAAGACTTTTGTTACAATTCCTTTCTTGGAAGTGTTGAAAACTGTGTTATAATAAATTAAATTTAAAGGGAGTCGATTAATGTCACTAAACAACACTTCTAAATTTTTCTGGAACATGTTTTAGAGACTTTGCCTCCATCCTCAACCGGCCATCGACTGGTTCTCATTGGTGTAGTTGATGATATTTTGTCATAGGTCTCCTTTGGTGGCGGTTCAAGGAACTTGCTGAACAAATCTTTCTGGGGGATGTCGAAATTGAATACTTTGTTCCTGTTTTTTGAAATGAAGATTTGTTCCCATGTGGATAGTTCTTGTTTTCCTGATGTATGTTTTAGTAGTTTTGGTTCTAGATTTATGTTGTGTTTTTTCCCCCAAAAATGCGTGGCAACTGCTGATTTTTCTAATTGTTTATATCTTATGTTCCTAAAGTGTTCCTTTGCTCTTGTTTCTAAATTTCTTTTGGTTTTTCCAATATAAATTTGACTACAGTCACTTGGAATATTGGAAAAACCAGAAGAAATTTAGAAACAAGAGCAAAGGAACACTTTAGGAACATAAAATATAAACAGTTAGAAAAATCAACAGTTGCCACGCATTTTTGGGGAAAAAACCACAACATAAATCCAGAACCGAAACTACTGAAACATACATCAGGAAAACAAGAACTATCCACATGGGAACAAATCTTCATTTCAAAAAATGGGAACAAAGTATTCAATTTAGACATCCCCCAGAAAGATTTGTTCAGCAAGTTCCTTGAACCGCCACCAGAGGAGACCTATGACAAAATATTGTCAACTACACCAATGAGAACCAGTCGATGGCCGGTTGAGGATGGAGGCAAAGTCTCTGAAACATGTTCCGGAAAAATTTTAAACTAAGTGTTGTTTAGTGTCATTAATCGACTCCCTTTAAATTTAATTTAAAGACTTTTGTTGTTGAGAGAGAACAAACAGCTCACTTTCCTGTTAGCCTCTAGACTGCTGCTATCAGCAGAATGCGTATTGTCACATGTTTATAATTGTGTTGCTTCCTAATTGGGGCAGTGTTTATTTACCCTACAAAATTCAAATCAACATTTTTTGTACTTGCATTCGTAAAATATGCAAAATTAGAAATTCTGGTGGAAGTTGACCTATATTGTATTGACCTATTAGATGAGACATGGGTAAATAAAAGTCTTCTTCAACTTCCCTAGTTTTACCACTATTGTGTTGTTCAGGGATACTTTTTCTCTATCCCTTATGGCCTTAGGTGTTAGTTTGAGGAACAGAAACTCTGGATCAGATAGAGAACCCGGATTGATGATCAGCCTGATGCCTGGTATGAGAGTGAGAGAAGCAGACGACAGAATGAGGGCGAAATGGATGAAC
Organism: Mantis religiosa; assembly: GCA_030765055.1. Lineage (NCBI taxonomy): Eukaryota > Metazoa > Arthropoda > Insecta > Mantodea > Mantidae > Mantis > Mantis religiosa. Next base: position 136,715,566 of record CM060952.1, on the reverse strand, counting down.
TGGACAGGAAAGATGATAATGGAGTAATTACTGGAATGATGGTGGGGGAAACCGAAGTTCCCAAAGAAAACCTGTCTCTATCATTTTGTCCATCACAAATCTCATATTTAGTTGCCTGGGATTGAACCCAGACCGCCTTGGTGAGAGTCAAGTGGTCTAACTGCTTGTTCATGGCGCGGTCTAAGGTAAATAAAAACCACTTTTCAAAAGTCAATTTGGCAAGACTTGTCCAAAAAGGGTTTGGCCTAAAGGTATCCTTTGGAAATGGCAATAGGCTTATCATTTGTCATGAAGAATCTGCTAACACAGGATTCCTACATAAAAGCAAATGGATTTTTCTCTCCAAAGCTACCTCAAACTATCATGAGGTGATAGCATGTTCATTTAAATAATGTTTTCTGAACAGATTCTTAAATTATTTAAAAGCGAAAAGCATTAATATGGTGGATAATGCCCTGTATCATTCAATTATTGAAAACAAACAACAGAATGTGGTCAGCAGAGAGAACCAAATTGTTGAATGGTTGCAAAATAGGGATTTGGATTTTTGGCAACAGAAGCAGCTATTGTAATGAGAACTTCTTTTCAAATATCAGGAAAACGTGCATCAGCTGGATCAACTTGCAATTGAATAGAGTATGAGGTAATCTGCTAGTATGATCCAGTTGAGTTAGTCTGCACCCAAGTAAATTGGGGGGTCGTAAACAGAAATAACACTTTTAAACTGACATTGAATGACTTATTCAGAAGTAATTGACACAGTAACATCAATACTGAAAAACTGTGTGAGACGTGGAAGAAAACATAAAGGATAAAAAATACAAGAAGACGCTTTTGGAAAGAGATAGGCGAGAGGAAATATTGCAACCCATGTCATAAATTTGCATAAAGACAGTGATATGGATGAGCCACTTACAATTCCATTGGATTAAGACAAAACAAACAAACAAGCAGTTAATTCATAAATTATAAGTGTATAGTATTTAAAAAAATGTGAATATGTATGTTTCAAATTTGAATTTAAACAACTGTAATATTATAGAACTTAGAAAATGTTAATTTTGGTTCCCATATGTGTAGTAGCAGATCCAAAATAGTGTGTGTGAGAGAGAGAAATAAGAAAAGAGTGGGATAACAAATTGGCAACACTGATCATGCAAACACATCTCATTTGCTGCACAGCAGAACTTTTCCCATTTGAAAGCCACAGTAGATAGAGTTCTCAATCCCTAACTGAAAGAATTTGTAAAACTGGAGTAATGGAGTTGCAATTGAAAGAGCGATAAAAGTGAAAGAGAAATATGTAATTATCTTAAGAGTTATGTTTGATTGGAGGAATTTAGTAACAGTGATGTCAAAATTAATCGTAAAAACTATTTTTAGTCGGTTTATTGACACTCATCACTTTTCTATATTATTGAGGGACTAGTTTCAAAGACCATTGCCTCCATTTTCAACCTCTCTCCAACTGTTGGAAGTAGCCACCCCATTTAACCTTTCTAGAACAAAATAATAACATAGAGATGACAAACAACAAACATAGCCATCTTTCCAATACTATGCATGTGCAGTTGGAACTGCTAACCTAAATAAAAAGCAAAATATGCTGTAATTAGAATTTACTAACACAGATCCTAGGGTCACTTTATATTGCTGTATCTTTGGCTGCAACTAATTTATCCCTCTTATAAAAATCATATCTCAGCTACACTTTGCAGCATGGGAACTTCAATCTCTTGACTATACTTTGTGGCTTAGGTTCCTCATTCCTTCAGCTACACTAAATCATATGTCAATTTATTATTTGTCATATGTTGACAGCTCTGCATTTGCATTTGCTAAAACACGAACAGCTGAAGGATGGCATCTGTAGGTAAGCTCATAAATCACTTTTAGAATCAAGTATTTCAATGTGTCTCTTTTTCTAAGTGCCTATGTGATTAATTCTTAGCATTGTAGTTTAAACATAATAGCTGTTACTACACAAATATAATTATTTGTAACAAAAACTTCACTTATGGTTAAAGAAATCGATGGAAACTTTAATAAATATTGAAATTCAAAGTTCACAATTTATTGAAGCTTCCATCAATTTCTGTAAAGATAAGTGAAGTTTTTGTTACAAATAATTATATTTGTATAGTATTTGTTACTTTGCTGTTACTAGCTTAGTTTTTTACGTAAATAATAGTTGTTTCTTAATGAGAGTGATCTTTGTTACAATAAAGCACAAAATTAATTTTGAGTTAAATAGTACTCCATGCTTCATATATTGCGGTTTGTACATGGAATGCATTTCGTTGGGACCTTCCTCCTCATTAACTGAGGATGTTAGGAATGTCCTAACGAAACACATTCTAAGTAAACACCAGCAATATATGAAGCATGGAGTACTAGTTCAACTCAGAATTATATTAATAATAGCAGTTGTTTCTATATGTCATCCAAAATTCTTCCTCTGAGTATCTTCCACCATCACTACTTGCATGCTGGTTGTTATATTATGGGTGTATGACAAATTAAATCCTTAATTTATTTTAAAAAATGTACCTTTGTGATTAATGACAGGCTAATGTTTATTCGTTACAGAATGATGGATGATTTTGAATCAGATATAGCTACAGATATGACAGCTTTACCAAACTGGAAAAGACCAGATGAGGTGATGAAGCTGCACAAATTAAAGCAGAAGAAAAGAGCTCTGCAGGCACGTATGGGCAGACGGGATCTGTTTACAAAAAGTGAATCGAGCAGCTCTGGTCCCTCTGGTGAGGAAGTGAAAAAGGAAACAGAGAAGAGGAAAAATCCATTCAAGTAAGAGATGGGGATATATCTGAATGTGCAGAATGAATCATTAGTTCATTAGAAGCAGGACATTGGTAAAAATAATAACAGTCTCTTCTCTGTATGCTCACACATATAGTTATCTCACAGAAGTCAGAGATACTTTTGAACATGTGTCATGAGGCATGTGAGAATTTTTCAAAGTCTGAGGTTTCTCCAATGCAGCAAACTGAAATAATGACCAATAAGTACAAGTTTTATCGCTTCTTACTTAGCTGCCAACATGTGCTTCATTTGTAACAACTAGCCATCCATAGAAATATATCGCAATACACCTACGTAATTATATGCTATCATGAAAACAACTAGTAATTTGTCACTTTAAAAGTCCTGATCGAGCTTTTTGGGTTTTAATTTTTTTTAGAATCATGATTGTAAAATGGAGCAGAATTTATTGTAGTGCAAATTAATTGTTCTTTCACACTACCTGTGCGTAGACAAAAAAAAAAAAAAAAAGCAGAGGTGCCTATTCTACAAACCAGACTGTGTTCCACTCTTTATTATAGTTTTTACGTTTGTTTACATTTCCATTTTTATTTGGTACCCTAGGAGTACTTACAACTATCTATAATGTATTAACAGAGTAATATGTTGACTTACTGTTACAATATGATCTAATTCTAGTGGTCTAATTCTATCTTAACCTAATGGCTTATATACTAATGTCATCTCCGGTGATTGTCTTGATCGGGTATTTTTGTTCAAGGGTACCTTCCACCGATGCATTGTTCCCTCGCCTTTATTGAGAAGGTGCTAGCTGCTTTACTAGCCCAAATCCAGAGTCGTCTATTCCTTATGATGTCATATGGTGTGGTCCTGTACGTGTGACATCGCTGTTGTCCTTTGACGTATTGTAAGTGGGCATTCCCATACAGCATATTCAGGTGTTTCTATCGTTCCGCATCGGCAGTTTTCTGAGTCCTTCAGGTTAAATCTATTGAGGTAGCTGGAGTACGTGTGTAGACAGACTGAAAATTTCATTGCCATAGGCGGATTTGAACCATGGATCTTCTGGTCTCCGTTGGCTGCTCTTAACCACTGAGCTACTATGGCCAACGTGACAGCATGACATGAATTCTCCAACTGACTCGTGTTTTTCTTGTTTTTCCTTTCTTAGTGTAGTGCCAAAAGAAAAATTTCTTTGTATCTTGAAAATACTCTTGCTGATATAAAACTGTTAGAAAAGGCTCATTTGATTAATAACACAGATTTGTCGGTCTGTCTCAGTGTTATAAAGGTATTTCTTCAGGTATTATTCTATGAGAGAATCAAGAACAGGAATGTTTGTTTTCTGAATGGAAAACAAGTTAGTGTTTAATACGCATAGCTAGTCAGCATTATTTAGGTACAGTGTATGTAATTATATACTTAGAGTAATTTGTCCTAAAAAGAGTGTTGGCTGTATTGCTTTAAGTGATGTAAGATGAAAAATTCTTCAATATGGCAGTATGTAAAGTAAATAAATAAACCATTGTGCTTAAGCCATGTCGATAAAATATTTTCCAAGAAGATATCTACCAAATACCAAAAAATGTGAATCTGTTCTTCGAAAAAATATGAAACTTTTGTTGGACTTAAAAACACACATTGGAAAACATGTCACATGTTGGAAAGTTAAGTCCAAAACTCCATTAAAACAGAATTGTTTTATGCTGCTTATGAATGTTAATTCACTTGAATTAGGCAGAAAGTTTAGTCTATTTTAATAAGCTATTTATGTTTGATTAATTAATTTACCTTCACACTCTGTATCTGAAGATTCAGATTTGAAAAATTAAACTTTTCAACTTTTGACAGTGAATGAATAGTTATCAGATATGAATTAACCCTGAAAGTGTTTTTGAGAAGCCTTAAAATTAAAAATGCTTGGTGTATAGCAACTTGAAATGAAGGTGTGATATCTTAGAATAATTATAGTTGCATGAAGGTTTGCCAGGATGACTTAATTGAGAGAAATTAAATGCATGCTCAGATGTCTTCCTGTAGCTCAATGCTAGAGCATTGACAGTGAAAGCTAGATTTGTGGTTCAGTATCTACAGTCTCTTAGGATCTAAAGTGGGGATGCACATAAACAGTGCGGTTGTATTCTCTGCCAATCAACAAGTTCTCTGTATTCAGCTTTTTACACCAGACTCTTATCACAATCATATCTTTCGCTACAGTTCATGTTTAATTTTTTTGGAAGTTAATTACAGTATTTATTCAATGTGTTCATTCCTTGAATGTATCAGATTAGCAGTAGTGAATGCAATGTAGTAAAGAAAACTATTTCCACTTGCACATCACTATTTCACTCACTCTAAAAGTTTGTGCTTTGTACACACTTTATGCCTGGTTAGAATGTAGCTGTGGTAATGAATTTTTCTAATCTGATTAAAAATTTCAGGCTTAGGTATTATTGAACAACAACTCAAAGTTGCATACTTTGTTTTGTAAAATATGAAGTGTGCTGCTTTATAACATATTCCACACTTTTACTTGTCTCTCACTGTTCTACTTTTTGGGAAGAGCAGTTTTTATCTGTCAAAATTAAGCAAACAACTTCTTAAAAATTGTATTAATTTAGAATAAATTGATTATAGTGTGGACAAGTCTGCTTTAGAAAAATATATTGAATGATGTCCTGATCAGATAATGTTCTGAAAGACAGGATAGGCTTAAAACAGAGCTGTTGGTTGTGGGGCATGTGAAGCCTTCCAATTTTTGTTTCTTTTCTCTGAAAATTTTAATCAGCAGCCCAGTAAAAAGTAGACAATGGAAGTTGTGTAAACCTAGTGTGTAATAGTGTTCATGAAGTTTAGCTTTCAGTATTGGTTAATAAGTAATTCTGTGTGTGCGTGCAAGTGAGCATGTGCATGCATGGGTGTGCATGTGTAAGCTTATTAAGATGTAAATCTGTAGATGTATTATATATGGTTATAAGTGAGGTAACTCTGTTTAGATAATGGTAACATAAAGTGGTGTTGGTGTTTTAGTACAACTAGAGTTCCTGCTTTTATGTTGAACATAAAACACAACAAAGAGCTTATTTTGGACTAAGCATTATGTGTTCCTTTAGCTCTAATGACAATTATAAGTTCATATTTAATCTATTTAAATACTCATTAAGTATACTAATTTTTTTCCCCACTGTGTTTTAGTTTACTTCTACTGTTTTTGTCAGAGTAATATGTTAATAATGAGTGGCAAATTGTGTGGTCTTAGTGAAAATTGTGGTGCGTTTAACCAGAAGGTTAGGCAGGGTATTTTCTGCGCAGATTACAAGTTTTGGTTTCATTGGGGTGTGCAAACACTTTTAGTGAGACGTAAGAGATTGTGCAAAGTGGTTTTATGAGCTAAGTATAAGGCACTGGTCAGAAAGCATGAGGAAACCATTTGCAGCCTAAGAAACGAACTTTACTTTTTTTTGAAAAAAGAAACTAGAAGCACTGTTTTGGCTTCAAACAATTGGTTAATAACTTCCAGGATTTCAAAATGGTAAGTAGGAGAAATCTCAGAAGGAAAGTGTTTCTCTGTAGATGATCAACATCATGTCCAATTGAACAACAGATTCAATGTTCTTTGAAACACTGAATGGTGATCAGGCCACAAATTTCCAAGAGCAGATCTTGGAAGAAACTGTAAAAAAGCAAGGTCTTGCTGCTCGGGAGTAGTCATGGGAAGGACATAGCATCCCTGCTCAAACAAGATTTGGGGTGTAATTATGTTGTAGGCATAGTTAAATGCAGTGCTGGGCTCCGATGTCATGGAAGACCTGGTAAAACTGCAGATTTTACCACTAGGCATCACATAGTAATAGTGGATGGGCTAGGCAAATAACCTGGATAGAAACAATAGTTATTGTATCGAGATTCAACTGTATTGGAACACCACAGTGAAGCAGATGTGTTAAAAAATGCGACTCATCTAAAATTTAATAATAGTTATTGTGTTAAAAAGGACCTTGTGACATCAGTGAGACCAGCAGACATACAAATTTGAAGTTAGTGGGACTTCTTCATAAGCATAACAATTGGAGGGTGAGGAATATGAATTTGAGATTTAAGCATGCCTTATTTGGTCCTCCTGCTTCGCGCATATGTATGGTATATTACTAAAATTAGGCAAGTGAGTCAACCTTGTATATACTTATAGCATATATATACTATACTTATAGTATAGTTATAGTAACAATGGCACTCCACTTTCTGAAATACTTCTTTTTATTCTGTATGGTATATGTTGACAGTATAGGAAGGGATGGTTATACCTTTCAGGGTGTATTTCAATTCTAGAGGCAAAGAGAAGCTTTCACTTCCAATTGTTGACAGAATTAAGGGTAAAGTTCCTGTTGTTGCTAGTAGAAGGACTTTTGAAGGTGAAGAGTGAAGAGTATTGATACAATTATAGAAACTTAAAACAAATTGAAATAACCAACTCAAATAGCATAAAATCTTCAAGTAATTCAAGTAAAAGTACACCTGACCACAATAATGATGTTGATAATGATGTTGGTGATGATGAATATAATAATAATAATGATAATAATAATAATAAATAAAAAACTGTATTTCATTCAAACATAAGAGGCTCAAGAGACAGACAAACCTGCTATTAATCTTAATATAGAAGAGCTACTACCACATAATTTATGCATCTCTGAACATTGCTTAAACATTTAGGAACCTTAATAACAGCAGAGGATGAGATAAGAGAGGAAATAAAATCAAGAATAGCAGCAGGAAATGTATGTTATTTTGGATATAGCACATTTTTAGATCAAAAGCAGTAAGAAAACAAAAATAAGAATTTTTAAAACCAGGTTAAATACCAGTAATAAATTATGGAAGTGAAATATGGACTATTATTCAAGGAGATTCTCTGAGATTGAGCTCTTGGGAAAGGAAAATCTTGCATAAAATATGTGGGCTAGTTGCACAGAGCAATATGCAGAGAGTAAGAAGAAATGATGACTTAAGAATGCTTTATAAAGATTTTGTTTAGATGCAAATATCAAGAGAAAGAGTTTGTATTGGACAGGACAAATCACAAGGAGGAATGAAGATAGGTGAAAAAGATTTTTAAAGGAAAAATGGATGGAATAAGAAGAAAGAGACAAACAAGAATAAGGTGGATTGATTAAGTAGAAGAAGATTTAACAAAGCTTAAAATTAATGGATTAAGGTGAAAAGCAATTGGATTGCTGTTATGAAGGAGGCTGTCGTTCTCAGAGGACCATGATGACCATGATGACTTGACACGACAGGAATTTCTATCAATTTCATTGCATGGATACTCTTTCGGAGCAGCTTTCTCAAAAATAAAACTACATAAAGGTGGAGCTTTTATACAAGGGTGGTCTGAAAAGTTTCTGACCTAATAAAGGTACAATACATTTTTTCAGAAATTTTTTTATTTTTCAACATAGTCGCCTTGTAAGTCTACATACTTCTCCCAGCAATTCTCTCATTTCTGTAACCTGTCTGAATAGTACTCAGCATTTTTATTTGCAAAATAATTGTTCACGAAGGTGATTGCCTCTTCATTTGACGAAAATCTTTGTCCTCCGAGCGAAATTTTCAGATGAGGAATAAAACACAGCCGCTTTGGGCTAGATCTGGTGAGTAAGGTGGATGGTCAAGCAGTTCAAACCGTAATTCGTGGATTTTTGCCAGTGCAACCGCTGAGGTGTGGGACGATGTGTTGTCTTGGTAAACAGGATTTTCTTTTTCTGCAAATGTGGCCGTTTTCCCGCAAGTTCTGCCTTCAGCTTGTCAAATAATGATGTGTAGTATGCTCCATTAATGGTTTTTTATTTTTGAAGATAATTAAAGTAACTCCATGACTATCTCCCTCCCCCCCCCAAAAAAGTTACCTAGTCCTTCCTAGTCGAAAAAACAGTTTTTGCTTTTTTTTAGAACCAGTTCCCCCTTTGCAGTCCACTGTTTGAACTGTATTTTTGTTTCAGGAGTATAATGGTGTATCCAGATTTCATCTACAGTAATTAATCGGCGCCAAAACTCGGATTTATGGCACCTAAACTGCACCAACAGAGCATTGGAAATGTTTATTTGAGCACGTTTTTGGTCTAACATGAGCAAACGCGGCACCCATCGCGCGGACAGCTTTCTCATGTCTAAATGTTGATTTTATATTTGACAAACACGTTCTTTTGACATGTTGATAGCCTCTGCTATCTCTCTCACTTTAATTCGGCAGTCTAGCACCATTTGGTGAACTTTGGCAATGTTTTCGTCGGTAGTTGCAGTTTTCGGACGTCCCGAACATTCATCGTCTCCCAAGCTCTTATGGCCACGTTTAAATTAAGCTGCCCAAAATTTCACTGGGGTAAATGATGGTGCAGAGCCCCCATACAGAATCCAACCCATCTTTGATTTGCGTAGGCGTATCGCCTTTCAAAAACAAATATTTAATGACAGCTCGATGCTCGATTTTGTCCATTTTCATAAAAACACACATTAACTTCACTCAGACGACTGTTGCATAACAACTGAGAGTCCAAATGGCTGAAAAGTTTGGTGAGTAACTGTCTACTAATGGACAACAAAATTCACTAGCTTTTATTTGCGAATGCTGCCATCTTTATGTTGAGGTCAGAAATTTTTCAGACCACCCTTGTATATGTTAGAAATGATTTGATTTATGAAGTTTTCGATTTATCCAAATATTGTTGTGAAGGCAAACTGAGTACAGTTCAGTTAAATGGAAGTTATATGAATTTAATCATAGTAGCTCTCCATTGATTCTACTTAGACAATTTTGAAATATTGGTAAAGCAACTCAATAGTGGAGCATTGAGTATTAGTTCGACTCAAAATTATAATAATGCTCTAAAATTTTTATTTAAACCAAAGTGAGAACTATTCATATGTGGTGGCATAAATGTTGATTATTGAAATCTAGTCTCCTAAGGAAACAACTGTGAGCCCCATATTTATAGTATGCTACATGACACATAGAGTAAACTTTCCAACAAGAGTCCAAAATAGTTAATATATCTATAGATAATATATTTCTAAATTTGGATAGAAATAAGTTCATCAAAATCTAATGGACTGACATATCATGGTGCACAAGTTCTCTAGTTTGAAAAGATAAATTTAAAACTCAAACCTAAATATACATATCACAAATACAGGGAAATAAATAAAAATACTTAAATTTGAATCATGGAATCAAATTATTAAACTAATGGGACCAACAACAAATAAAATAGCTTCAAAACTTGCTTCGAATTTTCTTCTCATTTAAGTCTAAAAAATAACATCAAAAGAGACAGTGCAAACTTAATTAGGACCTAATTTTTAAGTTTTTTATTAATTATTTACATCCTTCAACATTAAATCATATCAGACAATGAATGAAATGGATAAAATGATGCTCAAATGAGCCCAGGATTCTTAAGAGCTTAGAGTTAACTGACATTTAACTTTCAGGTTAAGGAAAAAAAATCTTATCCAGATAACTCACCCCGAGTGAGATTCGAACTCAACACCTTGAATGTCAGGCAGATATTCTACCATCTATGCTACAGAGAAGCCTTAGGACCTTATGCATGTGTAAAAGAGAACTGTATCAGCAAGAAGAATCAGTAAAATCAGCATGTGGCATTGTTGTGCGGCTGTCACAAGCTGGAGCCGGGCATGTGGGCTAGAGAGAAAGAGACAGAGAGAGGCTCCAGAGCGTTCGGTCCGCTTTTGTTGCAGAGAAATTTCTCGGAAGGTCTGCAGCATTCTAGAAACAATATCTGGGGGTATAAATACTCCGCAAAATATTAAAAGCAGTAGTTTGTTGGTTATTGTGACAGTCGATGATTGAAGTGTACTGCAGTGATTTCTTTCATTTGTTTTTGTGCAGCAAAATCTCAAGTCAGCCTTAAAGACAGCTGATTGTCAGTTTCACGACTTTTTACTGCAGCGAAAGTTGTTTTAAATTTCTGCAAAGTAGATTTCCGAATATACGTAACCTACACAGATACAGTAACAGCTTAAATGTAAAACACTAATGTGAAAGATATTGTAAACTTTGTTGTAAAAAACTGTAATAAAAGTGCTAGATATTATAATAAACCGATTCAGCACTCTCATGATAAGATAAAAAACACATGTAGTTTTCTGCATGTGTGTCTTTCCTGTGTGTCCAAATTTTAACTTGCCATTATCTTTGATTATTTTTAGATCTAGAAAAGGAAGCTTGTTTAATTCTATTTCCATTGTGAAGTTGATGGTGGGTTTCTGTAAATTTATTAGTTTTAGGGTATCAGAACTGTGTTTTTTGTTGACTATTGCAAATATATCATCCACATATTTGAGTCACTTTATGATGTACAGGAAGGCGTTAGTAATATGAACTTCAAAGTGGCTCATGAATAGGTGGGCTAGGAAAGGTGATAACAGGTTTCCCAATTTTTTTTGTTGTAATTTACGTCCTCCAACGTTAAGTCATATGGGATGACGAATGGAATGGGTGAAATGATGCTTAAACGAGCCCAGGGTCCTAGAGCTTGGAGTTACCGATATTCGTCTTTCAGGATAAGGGAAAACCCCGGAAAAAACCTTATCCAGGTAACTCACCCTGACCAAGATTCGAACTTGGGATCTCTTGAACGTGAGGCAGACACGCTACTACCACGCTACCAAGGCGGGCGGGGTTTCCCAATGCTACTCCAAATTCTTGTTTGGTAAGATTTCCCTTGGAAGCTGAAGAAAGTTTACTCAATACAGACCTATTAATTTAATGTATTCTTCATTGTGAGTGCTGATTATACCAATAGATGCTAGCCATTTCCTTTGGATGATGAGAGTAATTTTTGCTTGGGGCAATTGGGAACAATGATTCCATGTCAAGTGATGCAAGTAGGTCATTAGCTGAAGTATTTGTATCTTTGATTGCTTATTTGAACATTAAAGAACTTAATGTAAAGAGAGAATACTGAGTTATCAATTACATAGCCACACATCTCTAGACTAAAGCTATCGGAGCACTTTAATTTTAAAATATATTGTTTTCTATTATCATTACAGTAAATACAAAATAACAGAAATTAGAGCAAATTATAATTTTCTTTCATGAAAGTGTTGAAAACAGTGTTGTAATAAATTAAATTTAAGGGTGAGTTGATTAATGACACTAAACAACACTTACTTTAAATTTCCCAGGACATATTTTGGAGGCTACTTTCCTCCATTGTCAACCGGACATTGGCTGGTTCTCAGTGGTGTAGCTGGCAATATGTTGTCAGAGGTCTCCTCTGGTGGCGGTTTGAGGAACTCGCTGAAGAAATTTTTTTGGGGGATGTCAAAATTGAGTACTTTGTTTCTATTTTTTGAAATGAAAATTTGTTTCCATATGGACAGTTCTTGTTTTTTTGTTGTGTGTTTAAGTAGTTTTGGTTCTGGATTTATGTTGTGGTTTTTGTAACAAAAATGTGTGGTAACTGCTGATTTCTTTAATTGTTTGTACTTTATGTTCCTAAAGTATTCCTTTGCTCTTAGGAACATAAAATACATACAATTAGAAAAATCAGCAGTTGCCACGCATTTTTGGGGAAAAAACCACAACATAAATCCAGAACCAAAACTACTTAAACACACAACAGGAAAACAAGAACTGTCCGCCCACCTCGGTAGCATAGATGGTAGCGTATCTACCTCACGTTCAAGAGGTCCCGTGTTCGAATCTCGGTCAGGCTGAGTTACCTGGATAAGATTTTTCTGGGGTTTTCTCTTATGCTGATAGATGAATGTTGGGTAACTCTAAGCTCCATGGACCCCAGACTCATGTGAGCATCATTTCACCCATTTCATTCATTGTCCGATATGACTTAACGTTGGAGGACGTAAATTGCAAATTGCAACTGTCCACATGGGAACAAATTTTCATTTCAAAAAATAGAAACAAAGTATTCAATTTTGACATTCCCAAAAAGATTTCTTCAGCAAGTTCCTTGAACCGCCACCTAAGGAGATCTCTGACAAAATATCGCCAGCTACACCACTGTGAACCAGTCCAAGTCCAGTTAAGAATGGAAGAAAGTAGCCTCCGAAACATGTTTTGGGAAATTTAAAAGCAAATTATATTTTGGTTTAAAATTTAAGGTATGAGAAGAGTAAGAGGCACAAAGAAGATACACCTGCATCACTAAGTATTGATTGTGAACTGTCATCAGATAACACACTCTTCCAGTTACTGAACAACACAACTGTAACTCGGTCCCAGGAAACATCTCATACTTCATTTGCAAGCATTCTTAGCCAGTCCACTAGCAGCTTCTTTCAGGTAAAAGTATACATGATTATTTATTGTAGGTACTATCACTTTAATGATATAATAAATCAGAATGTAGATAATCATTAACTAGATCTCAAAATTGCATAAACGTACCCACAGACTTGCATTGTTTCAAACAAGTCCTTTCTGTTCTAGTGTAAATATTTAGAATAAATTGCCACAAAAGTATAGAGAAGTAGAAGAGGAAAATATATTCCTCTATACAATGAAAAGGATCTTCACTGAAAAGCATACTATTATGTGCACACGTTTTCTTGAGCATTCAGGTTCCAAGTCCTCATTCAGTAGGTATTATCTAACTGCATGAACACAGATGACAACTTTGAAACATGAAATTCGCTATGTACTCAAGTAGCTAATATGCTAAGCTTTCATGTGCGCTCTTTGTTTCTTTTTGTGCATAGTCCATGTATGCCATATTTCATTTTGAGCAATTTCGAGGTTAATTGGCTAACCAGTTTACAACAAACCTAAGAGCAAGACGTATGTTTCGGATGTTATGGCTCTTGAAGGGGGATACACTATTATTTGTTCACATCTGTATAACTGTGATCTGAATGCAATTGTGCTGGCGTGGGTAAAAATAAAGAATGTTTTCAGAGAATGCAACATTACTGATGATGTCATCCACAAATCTGCAGAAACTTGCTATAGAAGCGTTCTCTTCTGTAACTGCAACAGATTGCAAGAAGATCCAAGTGCTGGAATGCAATATTGGAGAAACGATGGTGTAATAGAAAATACAATTGATGAAATTATCCTCAATATATCAGGATACCAGCAATGAAAGTGACACATCGGAATCAGAAACCGAATCACATTGTGAATGAGTATACCTGTCATAATATTTGTTTCCTACTTTTATGTGCTTCATATATATAGTATGTATATAAACATACATCTTATCAGATCAAGATCAATTCACTGTTTGTCCACATATCTGATATTTGCAGCGTGTATCTTCGCTTATCTTACACACAATTTTGCTGAATTGTGTTTTTCTAAGTTGACCACACTGCAAAAGTAAGAGCGTGTTAGCTCTCTCTTCTTCCCCCCTGCCTGCATTACACCGTAAAACCAGCCTTAAGAAAATATGTGCATATAATACTATTTACTTAGTGAAAGAATAAGTGGAATGCAGAATCTAGGATTATATAAGCATAAACTCAAGTCATAGTTCAACTAGTTAATCATAGATTAATAATGTAAATATTCTTTGATATAAGTTTGTGTGTCTAAATGCTTTTGTAAATTATTTATTAAATTTTCTATAATGTTTTAGTTTGACAAAATTCTGTTAAACTGGCAAGTAACTGGTTTACTGGGTTTTTGCCTAAATTATGTAAATGCATATGACAATGTATCTACTTGAAGTCATTATTATGATAAAATGTTATATACATATTAGTGGAAACTAAATCTGTGGTGGCTGCCTAAATTATGTAAATGCATATGACAATGTATCTACTTTTAAGTCATTATTATGATGAAATATTATATACATATTAGTGGAAACTAAATCCGTGGTGGCAGGCAAAACTGTGACTAAACTTTGAAAACTGGCATAGGGCATGAGCACCACATGAATTTATATGATGGTTATGCTGAAAAACAATAGTTCAGCACTTTATACATCCTTTTTTATGAATAATGTTCGTGCCTTATATAAGTGTAATAGTTTCTGCATATACTTTAGATAATTTCAAATGTGATAAACATATTGGTATTTTCACTAAAAATGCTAAAATCAGTCTAAGGTATAAATAAAACTTAATTACAGATGGCAACTTAACTTTCACTTTTTGTATAAGTTTTCACAAAATAAATATGTTTAGAGCTGTAGAAATGAATCATTGAAAGGACATTTACATTGTGCATGATGCTCTGTGCCATCTATATGAATGAAGATGCTATTTCTTGTAATTTCAGGTGGTTGTGAAACTAAATGCATTTTAAAATTAAAACCCAGTGTTTTTTTGGTAAATAAAGACTGTAATAATGATAATTTTAATCATATGCAGAAACAGAACTGTATGAAAAGTATAAATAAGCTTAATTAAAAAAAAAGGAAAAGCGTTAAACATTTTAAAGGTTTTATAAAAATATGGCTTAACAAATTATTAAATTCATAAGAAAGAGATTGAATGCATTATATAACTCCCTGCCCAAGTTATTATCAGCACATGCTGCTAGATACTTGATAGTTCTCATTAGAAATGCACAACTTTATAGTAGTTTTCTGCTATTATCTTAATAAATATTTAATTTAATTCATATAATTAACTGAATACCGTTTATTTTCCAGGAAGCAAGCACCAAGCAAGAACCAGTCCAACCAAGTCATCCTTTCATACCCATTGATTGGACTTTGAAAACTAAAGTTCGTTTCACATCATCTAAACCTTTCACCTGGAATGTAAATTTGCGTACTTGTGAAGAAGCCTCAGGAATTACAGGGTTTGTTTACTTCTTTCTATCTAATGTTAAGTTGGCAGGAACTTAAGAAACTACATTATTTATAAGGTTATTTGCTGGCTAATAACTTTCTCATTGCAGGAAGAAGAATTTTCTACAGAGTTTAACAATTGCTTAAAATAATATAAGAGTCAACATAACCATGTGCAGGTTGATCACTTTGAAATAAATGATGAAAAGACAGCAACAGATGTAATTCTTTAACTTTATGGACATTACATTATTGGTGGATGAAAACTCAAACTTATTTTGCATACTCTTAATGAGTAAGGACTATGATACTATGAAGCAGAAAATTATATTTATATTTTTCATGTTAATTCTACTTTGAGTAAATGTGCACAACTATATTGTTCATTATATTAATAGAGAAAAAGAAATGACCAAATGGTCTTATTGAGGTTTTAAAATTTCTATCAGTTTATTCAGATACTTCTGAATAAATGGCATAATTTGTTGCCAAATAGTCAGAAGTCTCATATATTTTATTGAGCTTGCAATGGCCTGAGAGACTAAACAAGGTTGTAATCATTTTAAACCTGAAAAGGTGACAAAACATATAAATATTGATAAAGTAAACTTAAATACCTTAAAGTGCTGTATTAAAGTACTGATCAGCAGTTGCCTTCCAACTTTTCTAAAATACCTCCAAAGACGCTCTGTACTTGTGCAGTCTTTCCATACCCTGTCATAAGAGTAATAGTTTTCCAAATAAAACATGACTGGAGCAAAAAAATGTACCGTGTTAAATTTTTTTTGGGGGAGAACATAATGAAATTGTCATTACACATGAGTAGAGGTATTAGAAATAGTGATATATTGATAAGTTATGAAGATGAGTTGGATTAGAATTGGGTTATTTTCATTTAAATGTAAAATTTGGATATTTTAACTTCACTTTCTACATCATCTACAAGTCACTGGAGAAAGTGTGGCAATGAATCAAGATTGATGATTGGGACAACGGTCTCCGAAATATGCACTCTGATGTAGAATGTGAAGCTACAATGATAAAAAGGAACCTCCAAATTTTACTACAATTGCTTTGTGGTGTTGGGAATCTTAGATTTGTAAGGTCCTTATCTCCCGAAATAAGTGGAAATGGCAAGGCACTATTGGGAGAATTTGGAGGTGTCTTCTAGCTTCACAAGTACAAAGTACTGCACCAGAAGCAGCTACAAGATTTTGGGCCTTTTACATCAAATTAGTGGTAATCACCTTCATATTGTTGGATGGGGTTTTGCTTCATACAATCCCCTATTTGTAGACTTTGTATAAAAGAGAGTAGTTATTTGGGACACTATTTTGGTGTAGTTGCTAAGGATTTGTAAAAATGGCTAATAGATTATTCACTGTTAAAGAATGTGAAACTTTTATGGCAACAATATATAAAAGAGTACAATATATAAAATATATATAAAATACAATATATAAAATATATATAAAAGAGTAATTTCATAAGTAATGGCAACTATCTTCTAAACATCTATATAAAGGTAGAGTGAATGCTTATGTGTACATGCATGCCTGCCAAATAGGACATAGCTCTGCAGCTCACAGCAGTCTTATATCAATCTGTTTCTGATAATTCTGAAATATACAGAAAACCACTAAAATATGTTCTAAAATCTCATACATAGTATTTCGTCAAGGATCATGATGTCTGTGATCTAGGGTATCATGCTACCCTGGGTTCCTGAGATTATGGGTTCAAATCTGGCAGATTTTTTTCGATTGTAAAAATGCTTAGCATGGTTTCCTTCAGAAGTGAAGTAAGGCTTGTTACCTCAAGCTTGATAAGCAAATTAAGTTATCCTTCACAGCCAGTATAGAATGGGACACTGAGAACCATTGCAGTCAAAAGGCATATATAAATAACTGAATTTTAATTTACTGAGGATCATAGACATTTTGCTAAAAAATATTAAGGAAGGTGTATAGCGAAATTGACATAAATGAGAGCTCATTAAAAGCATTGGGACACAGGCCATGTGACAAATGGATTGATTGAACAATTTATGACTTCACATAATAATTTCAACCAATTTAAAATTAAAATAAATTTCTAAATTCTGATCTGCCAATAGAACCACTGCATTGTGCATTATAAGATATATGTCCCAATGTAAAACTTCCTTGCTTTTAGAAAAGTATATATTTGCATATTTAATGCTCTTTTTTCTATTCTTAAGAAAAAAGTTGACAATTTCAATGCAATCCAAACTGCTGCTAAAGAGTACCTTTGTAAGTACTGTGTAGAAGAATATCTGAAAGACAAATTATCTTTATAGTAGCATTTAAATAGCTCTGTAAAAAGTATATGCTGTTTTCAATTGGCAAATCATTAAGATGCCTGCTCTTAAATTACTGAAAGCTATTAATTGTGTATACATACATTTTATGTATTGCAGATATTAAATGTAGGTCAAATGACAAACAGTGCTATGTATTACAAATAAAATATAATATTTTTAATGAAACACAAACTATAACACTCTTTTGAAAATATAAGATAACTGCTGTTTGACAGAATTTAGTAACAGTGACTCCACATTAGTAAATTTTGTTAGTCATTTTTTTCACACTATGCCAATTACTTTTTAATGTTTGAAGGTCCATGCTCTATTCGGCCTTAAAGTGTGTAAGGATGTTGTTAATTCAGACTCTTAACACTTCAGGTCGTTTCAATTAAGTACACACTCGTTATTATAAGAATATAGTTCTAACCTAATAAAGGAATGGTTGTGGTCATAGCCAACATTAAATATCAACTTTCCCAACATTCTCCCACCTTGCAATTTTAGTCCTCAATAAAATTGTAACAGTCATTCATTACAAGAACCGTCCTAGTCATTTTACTACTCTTCCACATCTAGTATGGTTGATCTCCAAGTCAGTGTCCTTCTAACACTCTTGTATTCACTCACAAAATACCATCTTCATCTATCACGGGAACACAGAAGTCAGCATTTGGTCCGCAGGTCCTCAAAAATTCTAGTTCTGGCGAAATTTAATAAGTGTTCTTTTGGAGTCTTCCAGTTCTGAAAGACTGAACTCTCCACTCTTCCTCCTTTTCAACTTCCAGTTAAAAATTAACCGTTTAACCCAGCCAAGCAATCTTATTATCTTGTCAAATCGAGAAAAATACTTGTAGTACCACTCTGATCTCAATGGTTCTTCTGTGACCACAAGGCTTGAGGCAGTTTTCATAATTTCATCTTCATTTCTGATGCTGCAATTTGAAGGCCATTCTCTCCTGGTACGCAGATCAGTGGGATTCAATGCACTGGGTACATATCTCCAAGTTTCGTTTGGAGTCAGTTGTCTTATTTCTCTCACTCTGTTCTCAACAAAGACTGACCAAAGAACTTCATGCTGTATCCATCTCAACAATATCGTAGAGTCTGTCCATAAGTAAACTAAGTAAAGTGTCAAACTCCTGTTGCACAGTATACAGCATTCGAGCACTAATTGTAGCTTCCATGAGTTTGAGTCGAATGTTCAGTCGGGATAAAGGAACTATTCTTGATTTTTCTTGGAGGAGCTGAACCTGAACTCCAGACTCAGTTTGTGTACGTAGAAATACCACTGCGGCATATGCATTTTGACTCGCATCGCAGAAGACGTGGAAGCTATGTTCTACATGCACTTTAGGTAATTTTCTGGGAATTTCCATTTGGTGTAATTCATGAGTTCATGGAGCCATTTCCCAAAGGTTGTTTTTATTTCCAAAAGCACTTCTGTGTCCCAAGCGACCTCATTTATTTTCTGGAGCAACAGCTTCAGCAACAGCATAATGCGTACCGAAAATCATAAATTGGGTCATAAATTCAATGAACTGTAGACAGCAACGTCCTCTTAGTTAACTTCTCCAGTGAAATATTTCCTAGAGCCTCACAGTTCAAATTGAGACTATCTTCCTTGCGATTCCACATTATTCCAAGAATGAATGACCACTTGAAGTCATCTTGAAGTGGGTCAGTGCTCTCCCAACCTCTGAGCTCAAACTTGTGTCGGGCAAAAATATCTTGAGCTGTATTGACAAATAATTCCAGCTCTTCCTTATTTTACACACTTGTGACACAATTATCAACATAAAGCTGTCCTTCAGGTGTCTAATAATATCAATAGTCACCTTATTTCCATCTTGAGCGTCAAGCAAGGCTTGATCTAAAATATGCTCAATTATAGCTGCTAGTAGAAAAGGACTCGATTTCACTCCAAAAACTACTCGCTTGGGTCTGTATATTTTCACATCTTCCTTGCCTCACAGGAATCTCAAAAAATCTCTCTTTCGGTGGTACTGAAATTTGAAGAAAAGCCTTACGAATATCTGCAATAACCCCAATTGTCTTCTTTCGGAATTGTAGGTGCAGAGAAGGAATAAGTTTTATGAGATTGGGACCTTTTTCTAAACAATCATTGAGGGTAGGATTGTTACCTCTTCTAGCAGAAGCACAGAATTCTTAAAAACTGGTCGATGAGACAGATGATGTCCGCTGATCTCAGTCTGGTCATTAGGAACTTCTTCAATTATCCCTTCACATAGCCAGTCTTGAAGTACTTTGTCACAATCTTCCAAGTGCCTGTTGCTTTCAAGTTTTCTCTTTGTACTTTATTGTCGTTTTTCTGCTATCTCGAAGATGGTTCCAATGGGAGGTGATCCTTCAGCCATGGAAGTCGAACTTGGTATCTACCATCTTCTTTTATCTGTATGGTTTCAAGGAAATCCAGTCTTGCTTCTTCCAGCTGACATTTCCTGTTTTCAGAGATAGGATCTTCTATTCCCATAAGTTGCTTCTTTTTTCAATATTCAGCAGAATAGGTGTCGATTCTTTCTCATTACATCCTGAGTTCTCACCTCTAACAAATACTGTCCACCCTATTGTCAACATTGCTGTCAAGTCTCCCAATGTTCTACGTTCATTCAAGAGGACTGACCCTAAGAAATGTGCACCAATAAGAATTTCTATATCCTTATCTCTACCTACATCTAAGTGTGACAGTCCAAGTTTCATCACTTGCTCTACTGTATGCCAAGGAACCTGACTGCAAACAACAGGCTGGCTAAGAGTAGTCAGTTTCAGCTGATTAGAATTATCTAGATTTTGAAGAACAAGCTCAAATACATGATGTTCCACAGAAGAACCAGTACTACCAACAAACACAGCATGGCTCAATGTCACCTTCCTAATCTCCTGACGACCCACTCTTTCTGCTAGTTCTTCTTTCAAGTAAGAATGTTGCGAAGCAGAGTCTAGAGGAACATGCACAAGTTCCTGATTATATCCATGTACTACTTTAACTACTTTGAAGTAGACACATGAAGTATTAATGCAGAAATTAGTCACTAACTTAGATTGCGGTGAAGACTGTGGTTCTTTCTCAGCCCTCCTTTCTGCAAAGTCACACATAGCTGGATAATGTTGTCGCTTACACACGTTGCAGGAGAAGCGAGAGTGACATTTTCTTGCAATATGCCCAAACTTGAGGCATCTGAAGTATGCACTGTTCTGGGAGAGTCTAGCCTTCTTTTCTTTGAGAGTCATACCTGCTGACATCTTGATGAAGCATGAGTCTCCATTTTACAGAAAGCACACACATTCCTTACTCCACCAGTTGTAACTAAACCCTGAGCAGTTGGAACATCAGGTTTTCTCAGATGTTTCGATGTTTGAGTCTTATTCACACTAATGTTGCTGATCTTTTTAGTCAAGTGTGAATATTCTTCATTTTCTACTTCAGATTTCAGAAATACTAACAAGTTTTTGAGCCTATCTTGTGACCCTGTTTCTTGCTTATTAGCCCCTCTTCTCTGGCACACTCGAATTAATCCTTCAGTCAAATAAGACTCCACTAAAAGAAATAATAATGCTGCATAGTTGTCAGTAGCTAGACCCATCGATTCTAGCGACCTAACATTAACCTCAATTTGGTCATATAACACTGACAAGGCAGGTTTTTCACTCATTAGATTTATAATGTCCCTTATATAAAGCTCTATCAATGAATCCTTTTGACCATATTGTGCTTTTAACAACTTGACAGCTTTATTATAATTTTCAGCAAAAGGCGGAAAACCATTCACAATTTCATAAGCTCGTGTCCCAGGTGTCATAGATTCTCTTCAATACAGAATCCTTTCTGCAACATCCAGCTTACTACTTTCATGTATTCGCTCAAACTGAGTCCAAAATGGTAGTCACTGCTTAATATCACCAGAGAATTTTACAGTGACAACTTCGGCAACTTATTAATCAATCTGCCTTTTTGTGAAACACTCGATCTTGTGGAAGAAAGATCATTCGATACTTGATATGCAGTAAATTTCTTGTACCAACATTTGCTGTTGTCCACTTATCTCAATCTGATTCGACTCCATCGTACTCCATAGTTGCATCTTTGTCGGTGGCCTCATTGCCATACCCATCTTCATGAATTTTCTCATCTAGCACTGATAGTTGATCGGCCTTGTCTTCCAGGAGCTTAAAACTGGTGAAAACATTGTCTTGCATCACATTTGCCTCAGCAATCTTGTTCTGGAATATGTTAAATGCTCTTGTAAATAAACGACATAAGTGTATTCTTTTTTTCAAAATGGAATTTATAGCAGCCATGTCGAACTGCTAGTAATCTTATTTTACCTTCGTATTATTATTGCAAGGCCAGAAGCTGTCCTGTTGTGGTTGCCAAATTTTAATAATTCAAACTGTAATGCTTCAGGCCCTACAATAAAAGGTATCACATTCAATTAAATACACACTCATTATAAGAACATAATTCTCGTTTTATTCCAATGTTAGGTACAGTCGTCAATGCTTACATACTAACAAAATCAACAAATGCCAAACCTAATAAAGGAATGCTTGTAGTCATAGCTAACATTAAATATCAATCTTCCCAACAGATGTCAACATTACCCTGTAGCACAAGTTTTGGAGTGAGTGAAATAATGAAACACGTGTGGAAATTGTGTACTACATTGCTTACATTCTTGCTTACTTGATACATTCAACTAATGAACTAGTGAATAAATTTTTTAATTGAACTTCCAAAACATTTAAACATGTTTATGCATACATTTAAACATGATTATGCGTGATTGGAGGAATTTAGTAACAGTGACATCAAAATTGATTGAACAAAACTATAGTCGGTTTTTTGACACTTTGTCACTTATTTTTTAATTTTTGAGGGACTAGTTTTGGAAGACATTGCCTCCATTATCAACCTCTTTCCAACTGTGTGTTGTCATCTGCTCTCTTCTCTCTGGCAGTGGAAGTATGAACTTCTTGTCAAATCCCATTGGTAGATAATTTGACAAAGAAGTTCATAGTTCCATTGCCAGAGAGGAGAGAGCAGATGACAACAGACAGTTGGAGAGAGGTTGATAATGGAGGGGTGGCTTCCAAAATTAGTCCCTCAAAAATATAAAAATGTGATGAAGTATGTAAAAAACCAACTACAAATATGTTCTAGACGTTCTCAGGCTTCGAGCCAGGTAAGATGTTGTGACATCTACGTTTCAGGAGCGTGCATATCTCCCATCTTCAAGATGCTGAATGACTTGACTCACAAACCGCATGCAAAAACCAGACACTTGATGAGACCGGTCGAAGACCAATTGCAACTCTATGTACCACATTTCATGTGAATGTGGGGTGCTGTACATCGGACAAACCAGCAGGACCATAGCTACTAGAATTAAAGAACATGATAGAAGTGTCAGACTGTTGCAACCTGAAAAGTCTGGGCTGGTGTAGCATTGCTTCCAGCAAGACCATAGGGCTAGCGTCGGTCTCACCACTTTTGTAGCAAAATGCAGTGGTTACTGGGAGCACAGAGTCAAGGAGGCATTGGCTATTTCGGCAAAGAGAGTCACTCTTAACTGAGATGCCGGCCTACAATTTAGTGCTGCTGGAATCCTGCATTAAAACTTGAAAAGGAAAGACTTAGGAAACACAAATTTGGCTTACTGAGCAGCAACTAGAGCATAAGTGTTTTCTGAGAAGTTTGCCAGTTTACACCATCGGGAGCCTGCTTGCTGATTGGTCTGCGTCATTTACCTCAGCGACCAGTGTATATATGGGTTGTCCCCTCCCGTAAGTCATTCAGCATCCTGAAGACAGGAGAGATGCACACCGAAACGTCGATGTCACAGCATCCTCTTACCTGGCTCGGAACCTGAGAACGTCTAGAACATATATGCCGCCAGGAAAGATTCAGCTCATTTCGACTACAAATCATTTTTTCAACATGAACTTTAGTGAAAGATATGACAGTTGGGATAAGCCAGATGTAAAGAGCTGACTGCAGAGAATGCTAATACATTACTAAAATTAGGCAAGTGAGTCAACCTTGTATATACTTTTCTCCACTTACAAGTTTTTTGATGAAGACTAGTTTCTGGGAACCTCTCCCCTATCGTCAGTTCTGTGGTTGACTGATGATGCATTCGGTGTCTGCATCTGGCTTGGTGTCGTGCTGCCATCTAATGTCCTGGTAAGTTTGATGATGTCATCTACAGCGGGAATTTCAAAATTTATCAAGAGGTTCTGTTTCTTCGTAATAAATATGTTTTCCCAAATCTGTAGTTCCAGAGGTTTCTTTGCCTGTTTGATCAGTTCTATTTCTTGTTTTATGTTGTGATTCTCAGACCAAAAGTGATGTACTACGGCCAACTTGTCCATTTGTTTGAATTTAATATTTCTGAAGTGTTCTTTCATTCTTGTTCCTAGATTCCTTTTGGTCTTACCAATGTATATCTTGTCACAATCCTGGCAACTCATTTGGTAAATGCCTGATAGTTGAGTTTTCGGTGTGCTATTTTTTAGAGGGTGGTTTAGTAAGTTGCGGATGTTATGTTTGTTCTGAGGGGCTAATTTTATGTTGAAGCTCTTAAATATCTTTTCAAATTTTTTGAAGTATTTTGGATGAAATGTAAATTTGCCATATCTGGTGTTTGGGTTTTCTAGTTTTTTTAACGTAGTAATGTCCCTTAAGTTTTTGTTTCTTTTGTGTCTGTAGATCAGTTTTTTGATAATTTGTGTTATATTTATTTATTTATTTAGCATTTAATTTCTGTACAGAAATATTTGCTTTTTCGAGATACAGTACAAACAATACAAACTAGAAATTCAGAAAATACAGAATTAATTCTGCATGCAATAATCAGATTAAATTGTATAAATGTCAACAAATACAGAAAACTTACATGAATTGTCAACCATTAGTATCATAAAATTATTCTCATGTAATCATTTACTCTACTTTATCTGGTGTCTAAAATATTCAAAGAACTCTTGAGTACTATAGAAGCACTGATTTATTAAAAATGATTTCACATCTCTTCTGAATCTTTTCTTATCATTGTTTTTTATTTTCTTTAAGATTAAGTTGTACATGTGAACCCCTTTATGAAGTACTGAATTAAGTTTTTTATTTGATCTTGATCCCAGTATATGTAATTTAGTATTATTCCTAGTATAATGTTCATGAATAGTGTTATTTGTTTGAAAATATTGTATGTTGTTGTTTATAAAGCATACGGTTTCTAAGATATACAGACATGGCAGAGTTAGTATATTATTTTCCTTAAAATATTTCATACAATGAGTCCCTTTACTTAGATTAAACATTCTTCTTATTATTTTCTTTTGTGTTACAAATAAATCTTTTATTTCAGTAGCTGATCCCCAGATAAAGATACCATATGCAAGATAAGACTGCACATATGAATAGTAAATCAGCTTTAATGTTTGTGTATTACAAATTTTCCTTAGCACTGATATTATGTAGTGGGCTTTATTAATTTTTGCAGTAATATACTGAATATGCGGCTTCCAGCTTAAAAATTTGTCAATAATTACCCCCAAAAATTTTGTTTCATTGGTATATTGTATTACCTCATTGCCAAAAGCGATTACAGGAGCTATATTAGCTTCATTTCTATTTGATAGTGAAATATGCATACTTTGTGTCTTTTTAATATTAAGTAGTAATTTATTATTAGTTAGCCAATGCATCATATTTGTCATCACAGTATTAGCATAATGTTGCAATTCAGAATTATTGCAGCCTCTGATTATTATATTAGTGTCGTCAGCATATAGAATAGTTTCTGCATGGGGAATATTAAGTGGAAGGTCATTAATATATACTAGAAAAAGCAGTGGTCCCAGGATAGAACCCTGTGGAACCCCACATCTCACAATTTCAATATTGGAATTAATATTATGACCATTTAATTCATTATTAACTACAGTATACTGTCTTCTACCCTCAAGGTAGGATTCAAACCAATTATGAGATACCCCTCTTATACCATAGGCTTCAAGTTTGGATAATAGAATATTATGGTCAACCAAATCAAATGCCTTAGACAAATCCATAAAAATCCCAATAGTATAATTATTTGCCTCAAACCCTTCTAATGTTTGTTTCAAAAAGGAGTATAGTGCATTAGAAATTGATTTATTTTTCCTAAATCCATTTTGTTTATCACTGAATACATATTTTTCAAGAAAAGGAGATATCCTGTTGAACATAACAGTTTCCAAGATTTTTGAAAACCCCGATTGAACTGAAATAGGTCTATAATTATCAACATTTTTTGTATCTCCCTTCTTAAATACTGGTACATCTTTTATTATTTTAAGACATTATGAAACTTGCCTGTTGATATAGAACAATTACATATATCCATTAATGGTGCTACTATATATTCTTTGCAAGATTTGATTATACACTCTGGTATGTCATCAAATCCAGCAGAGAATGTGTTCTTTTTTGAATGTATTATTTTAAGAATCTCCTCACAAGTTACTGGTTTGAGAAATACACTTTTATCGTTTCTGATTAATTTGATAGGAGTATTTGTTATATTGGGATGAGTCAAAGGTACTCTATCAGCAACACTAATAAAGTTTTTATTAAGGATATTTGATACCTCAGCAGGATTATCTAATTTTGTATTATCAACTATTAAAGTAATTTTGTCTGTAGTTCTGACCATGTTGTTAGTGCTTTCATTTTTTACTATATTTCAGATAGTCTTATTTTTATTCGATGAATTTGAAATGCAAGTATCTATATATTGCTTTTTTGCAGCTTTTATTACCTTATTATATATTTGCTTATACTTCTTATGATATTCTATAAATGCTTCAGTTTTGTGTACTTTACTCAACTGATTTAGATAGCGTTTTCTTTTGCTAGAAATAATAATTCCCTTTGTTATCCATTTCTTCCTTTTACTAGTTTGCCTCTGTTTAACAACTGTATAAGGAAAAGCTGTATTAAAATTATGCAAAAACGTCAGTAAAATTTTTTGCAATTTTTCATCTATTCTTTTTTCATTGTACACATCAGTCCAGTCTTCAAGGTTTAAGAGTGTAAATTTGTCAGTATACCTCACTAGCGAATCACCGATCACAATTGCCATTTTTTTATCGTACATTGTTTCATCGGATCTAAATATCAACACACTTCCATCTTCGAATTCCCTCGCTGCATTGAAATTCTTTGTCCCAGATACCGGTGTGCTTCGATCATCATACTCCCTCACTGCGTAGTATCTCTTTGTTTCTAAAACGCCGGTCTCATTTTCTATTCCAGCTTCTTTCAGGACATCACAGCTGTTGTTTGAGTCGATTCCTTCATTGGTATTCTGCATGCTTTTGTTCTCAGAGTACAGTTCATTCCTTTTCACCACTTTGTTAATATTTCGACTAACCTTTACATCCCTTGCACTTAGGTTATTATTCACTGGCGTGTTTTCATCATTCTCTCTTCTATCCTTACTGCTACCTACGTAATTTTGCTTCAGTTGTTTATTTTCTTCCATTAGGCGTTCTATTTCACATCGTGCTTCCTTCAAATCTCTGTTAATTATTTCGATTACATGGTGAAGTGACGCCACATTTTCACGTGATTTTCTACAGCAATCATTCTTATTCTTCACACCTATATTGTTCACAAAATTAGAACCTTCATTTCCATTGCTGTGGCCGGTGTTGAGTGTTGGATTTGTACGTGATTTGTCATTGGAAAGATCAGTTATTTGATTAAAATCAGTAAAAACCGAGACATCACTTTCAGTATCGGCTTGTACCACCGCCATCTTAGATAAGATTGTAGTTGTTCAATTTGGCAACCTGGTGTATGTGAGTGTACTCCTGTTCATATTCTATTTTTGTTAGCGGAATGTTGATTAATCTGTGAACTAAACTATGGAATACTGCATATTCATATTGTATTTGGTCGAATGGGTTGCATTTAATGTAATTGTCAACATGTGTTGCTTTTCTGTATATTCCAAATTGTAATCCTGTTGGTGTTCTAATGATTTTCAAATCTAGAAAATGTAGCCATTCATCCTGCTCTACTTCAATGGTGAAAACTATGGATTTTTCTTGTAGGTTTAGCAACTTTACAGCATCCTCGGTTAGTCTTCTAGGGACTATAGCAAACACATCGTCGACATATCTATGCCAACATTTGAAAATATGTGGAAAGGCTTTAGTAATGTGTGTTTCCAAATTACTCATGAACAGATCAGCTAGTAATGGTGAAAGAGGGTTACCCATGGCCAAGCCTGATGTTTGTTGGAAGATCTTGCTGAAGAACATGAAGCTGTTTTGTTCAATACATAGGGTGGTTAATTTGATGTATTTTATCATCTGCAGCGTTGCTTTTGGATAACCAGCCTTTCATCAATTTTGGAATTTTTTCTACTGGTATGCTCGTGAATAGAGATCTGATATCAAAGGACCCCATCACCTCTTCAGTTTTTATAATTGTGTTTTCAATTTTCTTTACTAAATCAAATGAATTCTTTATGCTTAGAGATTCAAACTTTTCAAACTTGTCAAATTCTTCCACCAACCATTTTGCCAGTTTTGCCAGTTTGTAATGCCAATACATGTTTATTGGTGGAGTGATACAACTACAACGTTTATGTGCATCCTCACTTTAACCCCAGAGGGACTATAATTTTGGGAGCAGTTGATTCCATTGTCAGCCTTGCTTTACTATCTCTTGCTTGTACTTGCCTTAGTCTTTTCTCTGGGGTGGAACAATTAACTTCTTTACCAAATTGTCAACTGATTTGATTTAAAAATTTGTTAGTTGGTCTTTGTGTTACCATATTATGCTGTTCTCCCATGTTGTGTTGTGGTCTATTACCCTTTTAATAGTTTAAGAATCTCCTTAATGTGATGTTTAGAGCTCAGATTTATATGCACTATGAAGTTTACAAAAGTCTGTTAAATATGCTCTAAAAGCTTTGTAATATGCATTTAAAATAAAGTAATTTGTTTCAACTTTCTCACATTTATTAGTCTTTATGAAACAATCAAATTTTAATTTATTTTAAACTCAGACAATAACAAAATTAATATTACACAGAAAATGAAGCTATTTACAGTGGAGTAACAAACACTACACAAATAAAAATATTTAGTAAATATTCTCCACTTAAGAAGCCGATGACAATACTTCTATTATGTTTTTGCGAAATTAATTTCATGGACATTTGCCCACATCTTCAGTCAACACAATTCGTTGTCAAGGATATCATGCATTTATGTATTACCAACATTTGAAGACGAAACAAACCTAAAAACAGAATCATTTGCCGGTATGTGAAAATTCATTGCGCAATTTTTATTTTTTAAAATAAATATTTTTCCCCAAACTATTACATCTATGGGACCATTTAATCGTTTTAATAATTTAACTTTGGGATTTATTTCATGGTTAAACGGCCAAAAATGATCTGCTACGGCCGATTTATCAATTTGTTTATATCTAATGTTACGAAAATGTTCTTTCTTTCTAGTTTCCAAACTACGTTTCATCTTTTCAATATAAACCTGATCACAATCTAAGCAATTAAATTGATAAATACCAAATTTTTTACTATTAGGAATTTTATCTTTTTTAGAAAATTGTAATAAATTTTTAATACTGTATTTTGAGGAACTAAAGTTATACCAACTTCTTTAAAAAAAATTTGAAAATGTTTATTAACCCAAGGATAGCAAGTAAATTTTTTAAATTTGTAATCATCTTTTATTTTTTTAAGAGTAGAAATATCATTAATACTTTCTTGATATTTAAAGTTTTCAATTTTCTTTTGTATAAAATCTTTATTAAAACCATTAATTAAAACACTATTAACAATACGTTTATATTCTTTATTAAATTCTTCTTTATTCAGGGGTATATTTATTAATCTATAAATCAAACTATTAAAAACAGCAAATTTATGTGGAAAAGGGTTAAAACTTTTATTTTTTATGTAACTATCAATATGAGTAGATTTCCTATAAATATCAAAATCTAATTTGTTAAGTTTATTGGGAGTCGATTAATGACACTAAACAACACTTACTTTTAAATTTTCCCGGAACTAGTTTCAGAGGCCTTCCCTCTATCATCAGCCGGACATCGACTGGTTCTCCTTGGTGTAGCTGGCAATATTTTGTCATCAGTCTCCTCTGGTGGCAGTTCGAGGAACTTGCTGAACAAATTCCCCCCCCCCCCCCCCCCAAAAATGCGTGGCAACTGCTGATTTTTCTAATTGTTGTATTTTATGTTCCTAAAGTGTTCCTTTGCTCTTGTTTCTAAATTTCTTTTGGTTTTTCCAATATAAATTTGACTACAGTCACAGCATTCAATTTGATATATCCCAGATTTTTTGTTAGATGGAATGGCATCTTTGATGTTAGAGCAAATTAGGTTTTTTAAGGAGTAATGGTTCACTGGCGCTAGTTGAATGTTTTGTTTTTTGAAGACTTTTTTGAATTTATCAAAGGCCCATGGATGGTGAGTGAATTTTTTGAAGATCATTTTAGTTTCTGTAGCTGAGAGGGTTGTGGTTTCCTTTAGTAGTTTCTTCGGTTTTGCTAAGTTCACTTTTTTGTCTACTAGTGATTTGGGAAAGTCATTTTTCTGTGCTATTTCAATAATTTTGTTGTATTCTATTTTGTATTCTTCTGCTGTGAGAGGGATGTTGACCAGTCTGTGTGCTAAACTATTAAAGATTGCCTGTTTGTGGGATCTTGGATTGTAGCCATAGCTTTTATGTAGTTGTCTGTCTGTGTTGGTTTTCTGTAAATGCCAAAGTTTATTCTATTTTTATTTATGATTATTTTTAGATCTAAAAATGGTAAATACTCGTCTTTTTCAACTTCTACAGTGAACTTGATGCTTTTTTCTTGAATATTTAAAAGTTTTAGTGCATCACTGATGTGTTTTTTTGGCACTATGGCAAATATGTCATCCACATATCTTTGCCAGAGTTTGAACATCCATGGGAAACCTTTAGTGATCCTTATTTCTAGTGCACTCATGTACAGATTGGCCAGGAAGGGTGATAAGCGGTTGCCCATTGCTAAACCAGAAGTTTGATGGAAATATTTTGTTTGAAACTTGTTTGAAACGGGAAGAAAATATTTGATATCACTGTTACTAAATTCCTCCAGTCGTGCATAAAGTTGATATTGATGAATAAATATTCTTTAAGAAGAGAAAATTCCTGTTCTTTTAATGATTTTCGTATCTTTGAAATGTTTTATGTTCATGGGTCTCAGTGACTGCCATGAACTTAGAGGATATAATCTGATGTAATCAAGCAAATCAATTATATATATTACTTAATTTTGTTCATTCTTTGAAATTTTAAAAGGTTTTTGAAGTTGATCCAAATTTTAAATCATTTAAATTCTATTCTTTTTTTTCTTTCTTTTTTTTTTTCTTTTTTTTCAGAGCATTGGCTTTGCTATTAGTTGATCCATAATTTAGTGATAAATTAATAAGTTTGAGTTTTAGTCTACTAAACATACCCAAAGTGATACCCGTGTTCATTGGTAGCTAATTATCTAGTGCCTTAAATGATAACGTTACTAACTTTTGAACCCGGAATAGAAACTACTAATAACAGATGAATAATAATGTTATACTTGGGTTACAAGGATACTGTAGTACTCTTGAATGAGGTAATTATTATCTGCTTGTTTGGTAATTACAAGAACTTAAGATACATAAAAATTACTGTAAACTTATATAGAATTTTCAACCAAATGAAATTATCAAAAGTCACATAAAAACTACTGTATAACTCAAATATATAGAACTTTTTACCAAATGAAGTTAATAAAACTCACAGCACTTAAAGTGATTATACCTAAGACCATATTTCATATATTTTCATTTGCTCAAGATTAATCATATATTAGCCTTAAATGTTTGTTTCTTTTGCAAAGAACTAGCATAAATTTATCAAGATTTAACTGTATTGGAACACCACAGTGAAGCGAAATAATTATTAATTTATAGATGAGTCGTATTTATTACACATCTGCTTCACTTACATACCTATTTTGAGGACATGTTTCACAAATCATCGTTTGCATCTTCAGCTCTTATGCGACTAAAACTTGATCCAGTGGTGTGGGTAATTCTGGAGTTGCTGCTGTTCATCACTAAATCAACAGATGGCAGCAGCAACTCCAGGATTACCCACATCACTGGATCAAGCTTTAGTCGCATAAGAGCTGAAGATGCAAACAATGATTTGTGAAACATGTCCTCAAAATAGGTATGTAAGTGAAGCAGATGTGTAATAAATATGACTCATCTATAAATTAATAAGCATAAATTTGTTTCTAGCTGAGTTTACATGCATTTTTTTTTTTCCAAGTCATTTCTATTTTAATGCACTGTGCATTTCTCTTGCAGGTTTGTAAGATGTTTAGACACAGGTCAGTCCTCAAGGCATTCTTTGGATACCAGTCCTAAAGCACGATTTCATCAATGTTGTCTAGTATGGCAGCATCCTGCCTTGCCTTGGTTAGAACTGTTTCCACGTAAGGCTGCCCGAGTGAGCTCAACAATCAATAATATAATAGCATCCTCACAAGTTCTTAGAGAGAGTATGCACAAGGAGTGGTCAGAAAGCTTTCGTTCATTATTCCAGGTAAGAATTGCCTGTGTAGTATAAACATAGTTTAAATAAAGCATTATTAAAATTTTGAAAGAGCACTTACAAATCCATTATACAAAGAACACTAGAGATAATTCTTATCAATGCTGACCATTATATGCAGAGCCTTTGTTTGGATGTATGACACTATTAAGGAAATTGCTTTCCCTGCACTGTGCTGTTTCCAATCAATTCTGTTCTTCCTCTATTTTTTCCTCCTTTCCATGTGTCACCTAATCAGTTGACACATGAAACTGCACAGAATCTTTAGTTTGTGTCTTATGTGACAGTACATTCTTGTAGAAAAATGAGGTGGCAACATACAGACAGCTGTGGTTGAGTGGTTAGACTGCTTGGCTTTCACCAAGGCAACCCGGGTTCAATCCCAGGTGACTGCATAGTGAGATTTTTGGTAGACAACATGGCGCTGGGTCCTCTTGGTTTCCCCCACCAGCATTCCACCAATTACCCCATCATCTTTCCTATCATTTCATCTCGCCCTCATTCTCTCATCCACTTTCCTCACTATCATACCAGGCATCAGGCTGATCACCCATCCTGAATTCTCTCTCTTACTGATCCAGAGATTCCGTTCCAATTAAGAGGAACAAGAATGCCCTGACACCACATATTGGTATAAGAGGGCAGTTAAAGAAGAAGATATACAGACAGTTTCTTTGTTGTTCATGAGCCTCACAGATACAACTAAAATTAAGTTCTCTTATATAGGAAAAACTTGACATCTGAGGAAAATTAGAACACAGTCTGAAGAATCTTTGATGAAGCTTGTTTAGGAATCAGGAATTTCATAAACCACTACTTGGAATGTCACTAAACTTTTAAAATTAAAATCCTTATAAAATAACTGTATTCAGTCATATGTAGTGGATAGAGTTCATTTTTTCAATTAGGTGTTAAGGTAGCTACAAAATAGGAATGAACATGCGTAGCTGGTCAGTCGCTACCTAATCAGTACGGTGCATGCGACGTTGTACAGTTAAGTATGCATACTGGCTGGCTTTGCCGAACCATATGGCTAATTTCTTTGCACGCTCTAAAGATACTAATTACAGAATTATTTTGTTTTTCCCCATGTTACGGAGCCATTTTCTCTGAGGTTGACTGTCCAAACCCCATGTTTATAGCACATCTGATTTTGGGAAAGATAAGATGCCTGACTAGAAAGAAAAGGATCATTAATGTCTGTGAAAAAAAGCACACGTGCTATGCTGCAGTTGCATTTTGTACCTTGCATTCAGTAAAGTGGCAATCTTTCAGGAGTGCAGATGTGCTTTTCAAAGTTAATAAATATACTGCTTAGCAAGCCTGTACTGGTGCGCCTAGTAGTAACTGTGAAACAACTCATAAGATTTTTCATAAGAAGGCTAGAAATATTCTTGTTAATATGTATTCCTTTTTCAAATAGTTGTCAATTGAAGACATTTTCGAAAGTACAAATTTCGCTCAGAGTCAAGACTTAACAGCACAAGCTTGTTGCCTGAGTAATCATATTGATGAACATTGTTAAAGAAGGCAAACCATTCACCAAATTAAAAGAAGTTTCCATATTTAGATCTCCAGGGAAACTTCAAGTAGCTGAGAAACATGCTACCAACTTACACAATTTTCAAAAGTGTTTTACATAGAACAATTTATGATTTATATGACAAGGGTGAATATCCAACTGCCAAAAAGACTGACCAATTTAATGAGGAAGAAAATAGAATTTACAAACTCTGTATCTTCTATGTGTAATATTCTGAAATCTTTTAGGTTCAGATATAGGAGAACCAATGATGGTCGCAAATTTCTGCTTGAAAGAAGCGATATTGTTGCTGCAAAACTAAAATTTCTGCACACAATGCACAACATTAAAAGTACAGGTGATTCATGATGTAAAAATGCTTCATAAGTACACATTCATATCTTTCGTATTTATTAAGTATTTTAATGAAACAAAAATTGCTTTTAAGTCCCTTACAGGCAATATGCAAATATGGCATCATTAAAGTAGAAACTATATTCACAAATCCTTGAAATGTCACTACTTTGTTTCACTGTAGCAAACGCCTTCTTTCATTGAATACATCTAATTTGAGTAATTTTCTTTTGTGTGCATAGGAACGATATAATGTTTATTCAATTATAGTTGAGTCGTATTTATTACACATCAGCTTCACTTACGTACCTATATTGAGGACATGTTTTGCAAACCATCGTTCCCTTCATCGACTTTAATGTGCCTGAAGCTTGATCCAGTAGTATGGGTAGTTCTGGAGTTGCTGCTGCCATCTGTTGATTTTGTGATGAATTTAAATGTGGGGTTGTCTTCTGGCGGGATTTTGAAGTTCATTAGTTGATTTTTATGTTTTTCTATGTATATTCTCTCCCATATTTGATTTGATTTGATTTTTATTTTGGAAGTAATTCGCCTGGTGCCGGTACATTAGACCCGGCTTACAGGCTTAAAATTTACATAGCTTTACAATTTTCTTTTCTTTTTTTTTTTTTTTTTCTGTGTTGCTGTGCGGGTTTGTTAAACACCCATACGACGGCCTTATTTCGGCCGCCGCGAACAGTGTTACCTTGTTCGGTATCTATTGTGTTTATAGTTTTTTTTTTTGTGATTTTTTTTTAAATAAATAATTATAGATATATACATATATACACTGCGCTTATTTCGCGCACGCACACACACACACACACACACACACACACACACACACGCACGCACTCACGCAGTCACACACACTCGCTCACTCACACCCACTGTTCACTATATACAGTTTGCAGTTATACTGTGCGACAGTTTGGAGAGCGGCTTGTATCCAGGGTGCCGTGACTGCGGCCTCTGCCCGTGATGACATGCGGCCATGGGCCGGGGAGTACTGGGGTGTATGCTGGGCGCGCAGGTTGGGCGAGCCGCCGTCACTTAAAATATCTTTATTCTCGCATGTTTGCGATGCTGCGGCTCGCCTTTTCCAATATTGTTGATTGTGTTGTTTTTGTGAGTTCTGATGCGCGCCCAGGTGGAGGAGGCCCGTTTGAGGATGGCCTCGGGTATTTTAGGGGAGTTGGTCTCCAGGTGTATTGAGCGGTTGGTGGTGAGGAAAGGGACGGATAGGATTTTCCTGAGGGATAGGTTTTGGATGGTCTGTAGGTGTTTGATTGTGGAGTTCGAGGCATTGGCCCAGGCCGTGCAAGCGTATAAGACCACCGACAGGATGAACGACTTGTACAGGACAAGTTTCGTTCGTAATTGAACCTGCTTGCTCCTGAAGATGGGGGCGCACAACTTCAATCTCTGCCGCCCTTTGTTGGCGATATCTTTAATGTGGGTTGACCAGTACATGGCGTGTGACAGCATCACGCCTAAGTATTTAATTTGCTGACGGCAGTGCAATTGTTGACCAGGAACCGTTAGGTCCATAGCCAAAGGGCGCCGCTTAGTAAAATGGATCAGCTGGCATTTGTTTGGATTAATTTTGACTTTCCAATCATGGAGCCATGAGAGGAAGCGGTCAGTATACCGCTGCATTTCTAATAGGCCGAAACGATAATTTTTGTGGTGGTTGTAAATGGCAGTGTCGTCAGCATACATGGCCACTTTGCATCTGGTGTCCACAGGGTAGTCATTTGTGAATAGTATGTACAAAAAAGGCGACATGATAGCCCCTTGTGGTACGCCAGCCTGCATGGCTCTCTCCGTAGAGGAGGAGCCGCCCACTTGGATGTAGAAGCGCCGATTTTTCAAGAAACTATGCAGCATCGGTGTTGAAATTTGGAGGCTGGGAAAGTTCCGGTGCATCTTATAAATAAGGCCGTTGTGCCTGCACCGGTCGAAGGCGGCTTCTACGTCCAAAAATAACGCCAACGTTGAAGCCCCATTGTTAAATTGCTTGGTTATGTCATCTGATAATCTGAGTAACTGGAGTTCAGTAGAATGTCCTTTTCTAAATCCAAACTGGGAATTTGAAAGTTCATGGTCCGAAACTTGTTTTTGAAGTCGAGAAAGTATAATTTTTTCGAGCAATTTACCAATAGTAGACAAAAGACTAATGGGGCGGTAATTTTGAGGCTGCCTGGTGCTTTTCCCCTGCTTCAGGAGCATTATGACCTTGGCTCGTTTCCAAGTGTCGGGGAAATGGTTGTGCTGCAAACAAGCATTGAATATTTTTGTGAGTAGCACCAGGGCTTTTCTCGGGAGGTTTTTCAGTTCCTCATTAGTCACTTTGTCCGGGCCGGCGGCTTTCCCATTAGGTAGTTTCCTAATGAGCTTGTAGACCTCCTGCGGGTTTGTAAGGGGCAGATGTTGCTCATGCTTCTGCGCCACCCAGTTTTTTACCCAAGCGTTAACCTCCCTCTCTAATTCGAGGTTGGTCGTTGCGTTTTTGCTGAATCTGTCCTGTAGACAGTCAGCGAAAACCTCGGCTTTCTCCTCAGAGGAGAAGTGCAGGCCGAGTTGAGTTTGGAGCGCCTCAGTGGCGGCGTTGGTGTTTGAGGAGACTTTAAATGCCTTTAACAATTTCCACAAACTAAGGTCCGAATGGGTGGTACTCAGCATCTTGTTTTCCCACTGTTCAATTTTGTTGAGTTTAATTTGTTGCCGAATGATTTTGCTTAGCCATTTTGCTAGCGTTTTGTACTCTGGCTGGCGGGTGTACCGCCACAGTCTCGTCAGACGCCGACATCGAGCAATGAGCCGTTCCACCTCAGGGTAAGTGCAAAAACTGGGTGGACTTGTGGTGTATGTGGTAGCGTTTCGTCTGGCCGTGCGCAACGAGGCGGTGAAGTTTTCAATGGCGGCGTCGATGTCCGCCTCGTTGTGGTATGACAGTCTGTGTTGCGCCATCCTGTGCATATCGAGCGTTTAAGCTGTCCAGTTCGTTTCTGCCCGCCTCGGCGGACCGGTTACACCAGCCGCGAGAGAGCCGCAGAGCTCGAAATGCACAGGCAAATGGTCGGAATCCAGACTGTGATACACAGTAAGATTGTTTGTAATTGCCGCATTTTTTGTAAGCACAAAGTCCAAAATTTCAGGATCAAGTCCTGTTCTATGCCAAAATGTGGGTTCTGGGGGGAGGTGTACCTCGAGGTCGTCATTATCAGTTATAAGTTCAACCAGGAGATTTCCAGCCGCGTTCGCTCGACGAGAAAACCACCATGGGTGTCGAGCGTTGAAATCTCCTGCAATTATAACGTGGTCCTCTAAAGCAAGGATTTGTTTGAGGTCTTGTATGAGGTGGGAGGGGAGGTGGGAGGCCGATAATGCGCTACCAGCATCACCGTTCTGTTGTTCGCACTTATTTTGAGAGCCGTGCACTCCAGTGCTGCCAAAGCAGGCAGCGTGACAGGAGCATGAGCAACTGTGTTTTTTAGCAAGATGGCGGTTCCCCCCCCCCCCCCCCCCCTTGTCTGCCAAATCTGTCAGTCCGAAATATATTATACCCTTGGAGCTTGAAAGTGTGCTCCGGCTTTAATTTAGTTTCGCAAATGAATGTGATATCAATTTTGTTACGCCGCAGGTAGTTTTCAAGTTCGTAGCGCTGCCTGTAGATGCCGTCGGCATTCCACAGGAGCGCGCGAGATGAAGTTATACCTCCCCTGCGTAAAGCCATTTACTCCAGGAGTGTAGAGATGGCGCATATTATTATTTCTGCCTTGTCCCAAGTGTTGCTGCAGCTTTTAAATTGCTCAATGAAAGGCCGCAGCTTGGTTAGCATGGATGAAATGTTCAGATCTTCAATTAAGGAGAGCAGCTCCTTAAGTCCGCCCAGGTCACTAGTTGGTGCCTGGGATGGGGGGGAAGTAGGAGGGGGACCAGCTGGTGGTGGCACAGGTGCCGTTCGTCCTCCAGCGGCGCCTGCAAAGGATATGCCTTCTCTAACCAGGGCCGGGTGACTGATGGGCCTTGGCCCTGGTTGTACACTGGGACCTGCCCTGGCTATGGCTGCCAGTTGGCGGCGGTGGCATTCGTTGCGAAACGTCTCACAGCCTCGATAGCTGGCAGGATGCGTCTCCCCACAATTTGCGCAGTGGGGTACGATGTCCTGCTTTGCCTTTTTGGGGCAATCAGCCAGGCGGTGAATGCCACCGCAGAGCACACAGCGCGAGGTCATTTGGCACATACTAAATGTGTGGCCTAATTGTTGGCAATTGTAGCACTGCGTAATGTTTTTGTTTGTTTTGAGGACCTCGACTGTGACCATCATGTGGCAGAGCTCTTTTTCCTGTAAGAGCTTCTGATTGTCGGTGGTCCTGTCTAGTGTTACCTGGAATAGTGGCAGAGGCCTGCCCCTGGAGATCACGCGCCACACCTGCACTCCGGTGTAGCCCTTTTCCAGGAGACACTCCTTCACGAACTCCTCCTCCAGGTCTTCCGGCAGCCGCTTGACGACGTACCGGAGGGGCTGTTCACTCCTTGGGGTGAAGGAGCAGTTTTCTACTCCCGCGTCCTTCAGTCGTTGCAT
The DNA here is from genome assembly GCA_030765055.1 of Mantis religiosa. Taxonomy (NCBI): domain Eukaryota; kingdom Metazoa; phylum Arthropoda; class Insecta; order Mantodea; family Mantidae; genus Mantis; species Mantis religiosa. The sequence continues at coordinate 136,676,499 of CM060952.1, read as the reverse complement.
GGTTGGGACGGCATCCTCCTTCCTCTGGAGGAACAGCTTGAGGCAGTTCCTCGTTGTCTGCATCTTGAAAGCGTCAGGGCGGAGAAGGCCGCGGAGGAGATGCAGAACCTTACTGGCCTGGCGGACGTCGGGGATGATTATCCTCGGAGGCTTCTGTGAGTCTGGTTTGGATGGGGTGGGAGTGCTGGTGGGTATTCCAGCGGTAGATGTTGCTACAGGGTTTGTGTCGAATCGTATTGATGGATGACGAATTATGCCCCTCGTTGAGGTGACCATTTGGAACAGGGTTGAAGTGGTTTGGGTAGATTCCCAACGTCAATGGGTGATGGAGTAATTATATCCCTCGATGTGGCGACATTTTGGTGGATGGAATAGATGGTTCTTGAAGTCCCAGCTTACCTCGGCGTGACTTCAGTCGGTTGAGCAAGATATCTTCTTTTACAGGGGTGGTACGGCGGAAGGAAATTTTACGTAAAATGAGTAATCATTTTTCTCTGTATTAAATAATGTAGAAACTTTTATTTCCTTACTTCAATCAACACCAGTTCGAACAAAATGTATGATACAACATTTATAACACTATTCTTACACAAGATTCACTTGATGTGACGCGTTTATATCTGGATGCGTGCAAGAATCAAAAGTTTTATACGGTTGTTCACTACCGTGTATAATAATTAAATTGTGTGTCTTCTAGCGATGATATTTAATGTAAAGATTATCTAGTTATACTCGATGATTGTTATGAGAATAGACTTATATTCTTCCGCACACAACGGCGTTTAAGAAGAGAATTTTACATCCGTTCACGGTGACTGTTAGGAGAAGAATAATCAGTTCATCTTCTTCTACACATTAGCATTTCGCTAATCGTTCGACCCCCCTAGAGGAATATTGAATATCCTCCATGGCAACGTAAAATCTTTTATATCTGATTGGTCCACGTTTTACGATATACGCGTCATACCAATCCCAAATAAGTTTGTTATTCAACACTTTTGTGACGTCATTTCCACTTACATAGCTTCTCTATGCATGACTCACTCTACTTAACCTCACATAATACAATATTTGAAACTCTTTGGGGACAACATAAAATAACTGTTTCAATGTGGAGGGTATGGCGGTTGGTGGATGTGTAGTTGTGGTTCAAGATGAAGTTGTGGGTGTGGGCCGTTGTGGCTTGGGAGATGGTTTCCTTGGTACGGTTGCACTCCGGGTGGATGTTGCAGGATAATCATTTTCATCCTCCGAGTCCGTCAGGGACGTGAAGCGGTTGCTGGTTGTTATGGGTTCCTGGTGCAGGTGCTTCGTTTTATTCTTCTTTTTTCCCAGCAGGGGACCAGGGCGCTTGCTCTCTGAGTCGTTGCTTTCCCGGCCGCTGCCTCGGCGGTGGGGGCGCTTCTTAGCTGTGGCCGTCTGCCACCCTTCGGCTAGCTGTACCAGTTGGCGCTTTTTAATGGCGTGCTCCTGGTAGCAGCCAGCGAGGTCATTAGCTATTTTGGAGAAGTTCCGTGAATCTGGCTCCATGTTGGCGAGCATCTCCTGATAATAGGAGATTTCCCGCTGCAGATCACGGACTTCCTTCTCCAGTTTAGACAGTTGCTTCTGTCTCCGTTCATCGTAGGGGTGGCTGACGTCCATGGGCGCTTGATTCCCAGCTCCTCCGTCAGCCAATGACGGTGCAGTGGGAGGATGGCTGTTAGCTGGCTGCTCTGGCGCAGCTATAAGAGAGGCCGGAGGACCGCCTCGGGGCATCAGTTGGCTGCCAGTCAGCTGAGTGGCCGGTTGCGGCGGAGCAGCTGTTGTCACAGCTGCCGCCATCTTGTAGTGGAGGTCACTGAGCCGGCGCGAAGGCTGCTGAGAGCAGCGTGGCTTGGGGACGCCACCTGTTACGTGCAACAATGGCACGTAGCTGTGCGTCCCACGCTGCTTGAGGCTGTGTGACTGCTTCTTTGTGCGCGTCACTTTTCCACTGTATCACACAACACTTGTTCACTGCACTGATCTAAGTCCTGCGCACTTCCTTCTGTTGTTTTTGCACCGGATAACTTATCACTTTCTTGTAACTGATTTACACATGATTACACTGTTTGCCTATGTTTGCGGTGCACACGATAAGTTTTCATGTGAAAACTTCACACAGACACTGGCACTGTTTGAGAGTGGCACACAACACGAATATTAAAGTTCTTTATTATGCATAGAGTTGCATAAAACAGCAAACACAAAATAGCACAATCTCGAGAGCGTATGTACTCCCTCCTCACGACTGCAACTCACTCTGCGAACCACTCTCTCTCTCCTCTCCCAAATCATTCCTCTCTCCCATATGACGAGTTCACTATGTTTTTGTACGTATTTTAGTAATTTGGTGCTATGTTCAATTTCATGAATTTCAGGCCAGAAATGAGCTGCTATTGCGGACTTATCAATATTTTTATATCTTAGGTGCTTAAAATGTTCTTTCTTTCTAGTGCCTATATTTCTTTTTGTCCTCCCTATGTTGTAAGTGGAGGAAAGTGTATACAAGGATGACTTATTTTTACTACATTTACCTAATTTTAGTAACAATGGACATTTCTTGTTCCTTAGCATGTGTATTTCCCCTCCCCCCTATTATCTAATACATTTGGGATATGGTGGCTTTTAGCAGGGTTATTTTGAGTGTAGTGTGATTAGTTGATCAGAAATTAGGAGCTACAGTGGCTTTACTTTGGTTGGTTAACCAGAAACATTGGGCTACTCTGTCTGTTTGTATTTCATGGCTGTCATATGTCTTGTATTTGGTTATCTCTGGCTCAGTAGTTACATATATTAATGAGAAACTCTTTTTAGTGCTTTTGGATACTCATACATCATGCAAACAAAATAAATCTACACTATCAAGAAATACCATCCCATATGTCTTCTAAAAGTTTACACAATAAAACTTCAAGGCTGGCCCTGTAGCTCAGTCAGTAGAGCATCTGCCTGCTGTGCAAGGAGTGCTGGGTTCGATTCCTGTCTGGGGGGATTTTTCTCCAACCAAGATGATTCCCCATCTTCCACAGAGTCTAGAAATATGAATGGGAGTGCGAATGTGTGCGTGATCTAATGATTAAAACCCAAAGTACCTACAACCCAACATTTATAAGTTAACACCATTGCCAATAGGTGATATGTTCCAAAAAGAAGAATGGCTGCTGATATGACCATTGCAATTAAAGGCTGGGTATAAATGGAATAAAAAAAAAGTAAAATAGAAACAAACATCCATTCAAATTGACTCACAGGAAAATCTAAGTAAATTGGGTTACCTTTTCTACCAGTACATCAAGCTCTTTTATCCATAAATTGTTAGGATTTTTGTTTACAGTCTATATGCCTATGCTTTGTAATTTATTTGTGTGAAATCCAGTGCTAAATCTTTCATCTAAAAATGTACTCTTTTACATAATTTTGTTTCAGCTTTTACGTGCAAGACAATGCCCATATTTTTATGTATGTGCAGACACTTTTACCTGTCTCTTCAGAGCTGCTGGAATTTGTGGTTTGACAGACATACATGCACTTTTAACTCCAACAACAAGGGGTTTTCGTCAGGCATTGAAGGAAGAAGGTGAAATTCTTATTTGATTTTTAATGTTCTTGAAGTGTGAGCATACATTTACCAATTAGATTTATAAAAAAAAAAAAAAAAAAAAAAAAAAAAAAAAAAAAAAAAAAAAAAAAAAAAAAAAAAAAAAAAAACCTCGCACAAGCACACGCGCACGCGCGCACACACACACACACACAGACGCACACACACAGACGCACACACACACACAGACACACACACACAGACGCGCGCACACACACACAGACGCGCACAGACACACACAGACGCGCACAGACACACGCACACACACACACACAGACACTCACAGAGTCACCTGCCCCTATTTATTTTAGAATTTATGCAACCTGCTAAGCGACATGTGACTTATGCCTTTCTTGAATGCATTGTAATGGATGATTTGCAGAGCAGTTTATAGAGAAAGAGTAGATAGCTTATTGCATAAATGTTGTATGGGCAGAAAGCAATCACTATGTATGTCAATTACAAAAACATCATACCCAGACACAGAGAGCTCCATTAGCAATTTTAGGTGACTTTATAAACTTTTATTCATTAGCGTACATTCACGCACACCTTTAAACATGCCATTGAAGGAACAGCCTATCACATGCATCAGTTGACAATATCTTTGGAAACTAAGTGGCAGATCTACACAGTGGGACCAAAGGGATTTAAATCTTCAGCCAATATGTGTTTTAGTTGCACAGCCATGTCAAAAAGTGCTAAGAATTAGGTAGATTGTTTTCGCTTCTGTCACAAAGTATGGCAGTTTTTAGCTCATTCAGTAGTTGTAATGGCAGATGCAGTTTTATTATTATTATTATTATTATTATTATTATTATTATTATTATTTTTTTTTTATTCCCATTAAAACTACCAAAACGAGCTCAAAACACCCTTTAAAGCTGTAAAAGGCATGTAAAGATCTGAAGTGGTTAACATATTCATAGAGAAACCTTGACTCGCAAGGTAACATTGGTTTAATCATATCCAGGTTACCTCACAACTCGGCCACTACAAGTTGGGTTCAAATCCTTCGTGTTCAGCTCAGAAATTTTTTTACCCTTTGTTTTACCTCTCATGTCCTATAATTTGATATTATAATACAAATAACATTTTTATAACATTATACATGTTTATAAAATACAGTAATCACCATGTTTTTCACTGGCAGGTTAGATATGAATTTATAGTTTGTAGTAAATATTTTATTATAGTGGCTATTGCACTTGACCCATTCAACTAAGTTTCAAACATTTCATAAATGCAAAGTGGCTTTAGCTACTTGCGCCTGCATCAATGTTTGACGTAAATGAACACTTCATTATCTAAGTAGGTATTCAGCATTTGAAACCTCTCAAATACTGTTGGGGTAGTCATATTGAACATTTACTGTCTTGATAAATTCCACACTTTGACAATTTATCTGTTTAACTGAGAAGTTAACACGTTCACAACTCCTTTGTCAGTAGAAGAATTGAAACATAAGACTTAAGCATGAAACATTTAATGTTCCTAAAAAATGAAAGCTAACTACGTCATGGTTTACAACACCAGATACGGTGCAGATTATAAATGGCCATAAAGCTAAACATGATCCCTAATTATCGGATTGTCATTCTTGTGTCTTTGGCTCACTAGAGAACCAATAGCAACAATAAATAATTTTATTATTTTGTTTTGCTTATTGTTTGTTTGTATTTTAGTAACTAAAATATAGACAATAAGGACTAGGAGAAAGGAAGAAAAAAAAAAAAAAAAAAAACCATGTCACATTGTTTCGAACCTAGCCTTGCAACACCATATGCGCACAGCTAACCATCTTGACCAGCTACCGCATATTCTATGTCGCTTGTTGGGAAAGCATTCATTTATCACTTGCTAGTATTATATGCATGAAAAATCATAGTTTATTTAAGCTTTTCGCAGCTTCTTGGTCCTCATTTAGGGCTGGAAGTATTAATGCTGGGTCGTATATTACCAATTAGAAGGGCACAGCTGCAATAGCGTCTTTTGTGCTAAAAGGGTCAATGTTTTCACATTAGACTATAAACTGCAGATTGCATAGATCAGAATAAACAGAGCAGCTGACTCACCGGTATATATAAGCATTATGCAGAATATATAATTAAGGGTTAGTTTATAATTACGTAATGGCCACTCTGTTGTATCGTCCAACTATAGACCCTTTAAAACATGGTTTTGCTGGCTCTATCCATTATATGAGATAATCAGCAAAATTGTGTATCAGAGGGCACTAAAATCCTTAGCTTATAGTAGGTGCTGGAAAAATTCATTTTCTGGTCTCAAACATGCAACATAGCATATAAAATGTTCTGAAACACTTTCAGTAACAGGAATTCTTACTATTTCTTGCATGATGTTAGCACAACTTTTGGTAGTGTACCTGATTCATTCTGAATGACTACAGGCATTTAAAAGATCTGTGCAATGAAATTGTGGTACATCAGAGTGCTGCTATCAAGCTGATATGAACCTGGTAATCAACATGTCATTAATAAACAAAATGTGTATTTGTGTTAAAAAAATTCACATTAAGATACCCAAAAGTTACTTTCTTAGTCAAAGCCTCTGATATGGCGCTAGAAGTTAAAGTGGCTTTATAAATGAAACAAATGAAAGATAAAACATAATTTTTTGTCTAGTGTTTTCTTGAATACAAGATGACTTAAATGCAAAAACCCTTTGTCCTGAACCTGATTTTTTAAATTTAGCATGTTGAAAAAGGGAATAAAGACATAACAGTATAATTTGTTATATTACATTTGATATAACATTGCATATGATTTTTGTATAAATGGAAACAAATTTAGATGAATATGATGATGATTAAATTTATTGGGAGTCGATTAATGACACTAAACAACACTTACTTTTAAATTTTCCCGGAACTAGTTTCAGAGGCCTTCCCTCTATCATCAGCCAGACATCGACTGGTTCTCCTTGGTGTAGCTGGCAATATTTTGTCATCAGTCTCCTCTGGTGGTAGTTCGAGGAACTTGCTGAACAAATCTTTCTGGGGGATGTCGAAATTGAATACTTTGTTCCTATTTTTTGAAAAAACTATCCCATGTGGATAGTTCTTGTTTTCCTGTTGTATGTTTTAGTAATTTTGGTTCTGGATTTATGTTGTGGTTTTTTTTCCCAAAAATGTGTGGCAACTGCTGATTTTTCTAATTGTTTGTATTTTATGTTCCTAAAGTGTTCCTTTGCTCTTGTTTCTAAATTTCTTTTGGTTTTTCCAATATAAATTTGACTACAGTCACAGCATTCAATTTGATATATCCCAGATTTTTTGTTAGATGGAATGGCATCTTTGATGTTTGAGCAAATTAGGTTTTTTAAGGAGTAATGGTTCACTGGTGCTAGTTGAATGTTTTGTTTTTTGAAGACTTTTTTGAATTTATGAAAGGCCCATGGATGGTAAGTGAATTTTTTGAAGATCATTTTAGTTTCTGTAGCTGAGAGGGTTGTGGTTTGATGATGATGGTTATCAATATATAATATAAAATTTATTAAACACATTGTGTACACATGAATTAATAAAATGTTATAATGATTGTCACGTATGATCGTCTTTTGCATAAACTGTCAGTGAATGAGTCCTTGATTGTCATGAAAGTATGTGATATTGTCCACAAAATTGACCACAAAGAGTACAGATACATAGTTCCGGTGCCAGGTGGTGTCTTCGTCTACAGATCTTGTGATGGAATCTGTGTGCCACTCTTTTTGTGTATATGTGTTGTAGCTTGAAGTTAGGTTTCTTCCATTCTGCAGTGTTCATGGCTGGTGTTAGAAAGAAATTTGGATCTATGTTTGCAGTTTTTTCTTCCCTTATTCTGATGTATTTTCATATGCTAGTGTAAGTTGAAGGCCATGGCTCTGTCTTTATCTCTTTTATAAAGTTGTCTGTGTCCCAGTAAGTACGTTATCCTTGATCGGGTTTATTTAGATACTCAGAGGATTATCAGTATATAATGACACTGCAATGTACACTACAAAGTAGTTTTCAATTTTCAGATCTTACGTACAACGTGAAAAGAGGTAACAATCGCTAGTAAACATTGGCCCAATCAGATCTTAGCTCACATAATATGGTTGTGATTGTTTCCTTACCATCTTCTTATAAAATTTCTAAGTTACCAAAGTTAGAACATTACCATGATAACATGCGATTTTGTTTAATATACATTAAAGGCAAAGAACTGTAATAATCATGCAGAAGTAGCAAATAACATTAAAAGACTTACTGAGTCATACTTCATTAAAACTTCGCTCATGTCACAAGTTTTAATAAAGTATGACTCAGTAAGTCTTTTAATCTGAAGTTAGCTTCACTTTTAACAATGCTTTTATTCATAACTATTTCAAATGACATATATTTGAATTTGGGTAGAAATGTATAAAGTTCAAATGGTTCAAATCCCGGCCATGGCATTGAATTTTTCAGGTTGACCCTATCCATCAAAAACGTTAGCCTATATACGGCTAGTGTGAAGAAATGGTTAATTTCCATCAATTAACTAAAATAATAAGAATTAAATGATGAAGCCTGGGACTCAAGTACTTACAATAGTAAGTCGCCACAAACGGTGTATCTCGGATGCCAGAGCCCCTAGTGGTTTACCGGGGAAATATACGAGTCAAATGGAGAATTTAATGTCAGGACGGCATGTTGGCCATGGTAGTTCAATGGGTTAGAGCTAATGGACGGAAACCAGGAGATCCGTGGTTCAAATCCCGGCCATGGCATTGAATTTTTCATGTTGACTCTATCCGACATATATTTGAATTTGGGTATAAATGTATAAGTTGGTTGAACAGGGAGGGAAAGGAGTGCACAGTGATACCTGCCTCTGTCTGTACAACCATTGGGTGCCAAATCTCTTATTATGAAAGATCTTGCCATTTCTGTTGTAGCTTTATAAAGGAAAATTTTTGCCACTGGAAATTTTTATAATTTGAGATACAGTGGTTTTGAATAATTGACTTTGAGATTTGTTTGAAAATTTCTCTCTTAAAAAAAATTCAAAATATTTAATTTTTCTATCTTGCTATCTTATATTCAAGCCCTTTATTTGGAAAGCCAATTGTGTTTTGTAAAAGGTTGTGGTTTTCTAATAATGAGGTCTTGAATCTGTAGTGCGGTCCTCCCCAGAATCCATAGGACCAGCCTCCATAGAGAAGGGTGAATTTTCAGAAATGTCATCCTGATTACCACCTGGGCTACAATTTCCTGAACTTGTTTTATTCATTGCTTGTGTGTTTGGTCCACAGGAGGTATTTTATTTCCCTCCTACCCTGTAGCACCAAGGCATTACCAAGTATTCCCCCATCCGCCGCCTGAGGGACATACCCACTAGCAGTTGTCACCTTTGCCGAGGGAAATTATTTAATAAACTTCAAGCTTGCTACAAATTGAATATTTGAGTGTGAGTAATGTCTGTTGCAGCACAGCAATAGGGAAAAAAAAGGATCAGGTTAAGCATCAAACGTTAATAGAAGCATGAGTACGTTTAATTTTATCGTGTTGGCTAATCTCTGTTTCATATAACCTTGCCCCGCTGACATGTATCACTCCGCGTGCAACTACCTTCCCCCTCATCTTAATTGGCTAATGCTTTCACGCCATAGGCCATAGGCGGTGCCTTCCCGTCACATTGACACCTGCAGTAAACGTCATAATAATTGCCAGGAAGATAGATAAAATCATACAAATAAGAATATGAAGGCATGCAAAAATAATGAACTTTATAATGAAACTGAGCATGTTGAAACTAAGTGAATGAGCATTGAAACTGGTACAAGTTTATAGTGAAAGGCCTTCGGCCTTATCCACTGGTATTTTTTAAACCAGCACACGTACCTTGCAAAAATGCTTATCTTTCAGTCTTGAAAGTCGTGTCACGCCGTACTTGTTGTGTGTCCTTCATTCACTCAAGTCTTGTCAAGGTAGTATATTTTGCGACTTGTATCCCGGTACAGTCTGATTGCCCTTAAATAACGTCTTCGCCACACAGCAATATCGCCCCTGGAGTGGTAAGTTTTCCTGTTGTCTGAATTACATGTCGTGATGTTCCTACGCATCTAACACACCTGTAAGTTCAGGGCACAGCTGTTTGACTTCTCTCACTGACAAAGACGGATTATTCTCTGTGTGTGCATTAAACACATGCAACACAATTCTTTTTTCGCCGGTTCGTAAAGGTTTTCCCTTGCGATGCTTCAGCGAAAAACTGGCGCTAGACTCTGCCATTATACATATTGTGACTTTGTGGGTTCGTGAAATAACAAGTCGAGGTTACAAATACAAAAAAAACTGCACTTTATTCTCGTAGCAATACACTCTTCACCATTACAACTCGCTAGATAACCTAAAACGGTTTATTTTAAAAACAAAACACTTCGCTCAACTGACTGCCGCTTCCGGTAATGATCGGCCCCGAAGTTTCCCGAATCTCCACCGGCCATCATTTATTGATCGGCATCGCGAGTCTGCCACCAGGGTAACACTGCTCCCTCCTCAAGGTTGGTCGTCCCGAACAGAGCCTTCGTAGCGGGCCAGGCGATCCAGGTGTACCACCTGAAGTACCGGCGTGCACTTCTTCCAAGACTTCCGGAACCTTACTCCGGGGAAGTACCAACTGTTCTCTCTGCATCTTCCCATCGGGTGATTCCCATACCCGGAACAGCACACCCTCTCTGGTCTTCAACGAGTCCCACTGGGCCCAGTAAGACTTGTAGGTGGCGCTCCTCGGTGCGACGTCCCCCCAGGTTGGTCTCGTCCCTGCCTCCACTTCCCTCAAGAGTGGCCCCAAGTCTGCGTCCGCCAGCTGCTCCCTCCTCAGGCCTGCGCTATCCCAGCCATCCGCAGGCACTGCCGTGACTACTCGAACTGCTGCGGCACGCTCCTTCTCCTCCACTCTTGTGAATTGGCCGCACTCTTCTGGACAGGGTCTTCGGGACATAGCGTCCGCGTTACCGTGGCTCTTCCCTCTGCGATGTTCCGAGGTGAAGTCGTACTTCTGCAGCCTCTGAATCAAACCTGCTGTCCGGCCTTCCGGTCACGCCGTCACCATCACCTCGCTCCTCGCGGGGACAACCACGTCTTCGTTCAAGATGACCCTACCGATTCCAAGGCGCTCTTCAGTTTGACGGAGTATAACCTCTTCTCCGTTGAGCCGTAGGACCTTCCTGCTGACGTCGACCGTCGCCTCGTGGCTCCTGAGGGCATCCAGTCCCAGAATCACCTCCTCAGCCACCTTCGCGACGAACACTCACAGACGCACGGCACTCCGTCCCAAGGTCAACTCCAGCAGGGCCTCCTTCTCCACAGGCATGGTGACGCCCGATGCCGTCACAAGCTCGTATGGTCGGCTCGGCTTCCTCGTCGGCAAACCCTTCGCCACGTCAGGTCTGATGATGGTCACGGCCGCCCCGGTGTCCACCAGCACGCGGCACGGCTTTCCTCTTACCCAGCCGCCCGCGATGAGGTTGTCATCCATCCGCCGGATGACGGCGCGGATTGTCACTCGAGGGGATGGTGGTAATGGCGCCGACGTACCCCTCTCCACGCCGGGCCTTACTCGTTCTTCCCGCTGCCCTTCCTGGTGTGGGCAGTCTCTCTGCAGGTGTCCGGGCTGTCCACACCCCCCAACACAGGCCACTAGGTGTTCGCCGGCGTCCCTCAGCTGGTCTTCTGTCTCCGGCGTAGCGGACACTCCTCGTTCTCGACGTCGGGATAGATGCTACCTTGGCCGCCTCCATCCTTAATGCCGCTGTCAGCGCCTCGTGGATGTTGTTATAATCGCCGAGCATTAGGCGCTGACGAATCTCCGTGTCCCGTACCCCGTCGACAAAGTTGTAGGCGGCTTCCCGGGATACGAACTCCAGTGGCAGGTCAACCAAGGCCTTGCTAGCCAGCTGCTCAATCGCTATGGCGAACTCCTGCAGCGTCTCTCCCGGCTGCTCTGACCTTGCCTTTAGTTGGCTGCGGCTAAGCGGTGGTTCCCGAAACGATTCTCCAGGGCCTCCCAGATGTCCTTGGGCGCCGCCGTTGTCTGCACCGCGTTTAGGACTTCCGCGGCCCGTCCCTGGAGGCTGGCTATTAGCTGTGTGGCCTCCTCCTCCGGTGACCATCTGTTGTGCTTGGCCACTGTGTCGAACTGGCGGCGGAAGACCTCAAATGTTGACGCGCCGTCATATTTCGGCGGTTTGACGCGCGCAGATGTTGTGTCGCGTCGACCTTCAAATCCTTCAGTTTCCTGCCGACGACGTCCTCTACTATGGCGTTCAGGGACTTGACGCTGCTGTCGGCCTTTCCCTCCAGGTCGTCAACGCGGCTCGCCAGGTCCTCGACGCGCTCGTCCACTTGGCCCATCCGCTTGCCCAGCTCCGTCACGTTATCCCTCTCGCCGGCCAACTGTTCTTCAAACTTCACGGCAAGGACCTCGTTTGCCGCTTTCATCTCCGTGGCCAGGTTGTCATTCGCTGCCCTCATTTCTGTGGTCAATTCGGTCTTTATTTGTTTCAACTCCGCGGCCAGGTTGTTATTTGCCGCTTCTGTTTTTGTTGTTAACTCGTTCATCTTCGCGTCCATTTTCTCGGTGATGTCATTCGCCGTCTTCATTCCCGATGTCAGTTCGGCCTTCATTTCCATCATCTTCTGCAAAATCTTTTCCAATGCCGATTCCATGACCGTTATCCCACTCCTGACGCCAGTTGTGACTTTGTGGGTTCGTGAAATAAGTCGAGGTTACAAATACAAAAAAACTGCACTTTATTCTCGTAGCAATACACTCTTCACCATTACAACTCGCTAGATAACCTAAAACTGTTTATTTTAAAAACAAAACACTTCGATCAACTGACTGTCGCTTCCAGTAACGATCGGCCCCGAAGTTTCCCGAATCTCCACCGGCCATCATTTATTGATCGGCATCGCGAGTCTGCCGCCAGGGTAACAATATAATAAGTACACATGCAATAAACGATCAATAAAATAATTTAGCTCTCGCACTCGGCATAGCACACCTTCGAATGGCGATATATGACTAATCCAGTTCAAAACCAGGTCAGTGATAAAAGTCATATAAACAAATGTCATCACTACTTCGGTAAAGCACGTGCTATCGTGCCATGTGCTTGAGAGCAAAGGAACCTCCTCTTTACTTCGTTTAAGAATTACCATGCATTTCAGATAAATCAACTCTGTTGCGTAATATATTTAATTCAAACAGTTTTGAAAATATAACTTTGACAATTCTCTTCCAACATATAAAGACATATCACCATGTTAAATAACGAACTAATTTTTACCGCACAACAGTCTATACTACAACAGCAGCCAATGAGAGATGATAAGGTCACGTGACCGTTAAGGGGCAAGCTTATGTGAAAAAAGGATTAGAGAAGTAATTGCTCGCAATGATGTATAATTGGCAAGCCATTATTGACTTTGACTTACATGAAGTGGGGGTAAAAGAACGAAATAATACAAAGTTGATAAAATTGTTAGAAGAAGATATAGGAGAAAGAGGAAAATGGGGATAACATAAATAATGATAGATTTTTTTAGAGAATATTTTGCATGAAGGTGATACTGATAATGAATATGATGAAAATAAATACAAAAAGAATTAATTAGTTATAAAAATAAAAACTAAATGACTTTCAAATGAATAAATGCTGATTACATGAGTTACGAGTTAACAATTTGTCAAAAGAAGGTGAAGAAGAAGAAAATAAATTTTAGAGATTACTATGCAAAATTTGGATAATACCTACAACTTAGATGAAGGCGCAAAAGAAATAATTAGAAGATTTTTGAAAAGAAATCAGAAAGTATTTAGTTCAAAACCCGTTTTGTGTAGTAAATATACTCACACATTGAAAGTTAAGGAGCCCCTTTTAATCATAAAAGTCATTCCATACTGATTGTTATTCGACAGCAAGGAAATTAAGTCATCCAGAAAATGTTAGGAAACAACATTTTAGAAATTTCAAAGTTACCCTATCTACATCCTTTGTGTTGGATGCACAAATCAGATGGTTCCCTGTGCATGACTATTGATGCAAGAAAAATTAACTCACCAATTTAACTGGATCATTGTAGGCCCTTAGTAGTGAACAAAGTATTAGTCAAATTAGAGCATGGCAAATGTTTTTCTAAACTTCACTTAGTTTCATCTTAATTGCATATTCCATTAGATGAATCCATCAGAAAGTACACTGGATTTATTTTTGGCGGAAAGATCTATCAATTCAAGACATGTGGATTGTCAACCAGTGGAAGTGCACTGCTTCGAGCCATACGTAACTTTTGGAGACACCATTGAAAATTTTGCTCTGCAGTACATTGATGATTTCCTGCTATTCGACAGTAATTTCGAAGAACATATCCATCATCTAAATTATATATTCTCTAAATTCAATGAAAGTGGCATGACCCTTAATCTGGCAAAATTTCAGTTCATTACAAAAGAGGTGGAACCTTTGACGCCTATGACATTGACAACTTTGCAAATATAATTAGTATGTCCTTTGATAATCGACTGTGTGAATTGCAAAAGTGATTTGGAATGTGATAACATGGCTTTAGTGAGATGTGCACATTATATTCTCTCACTTTGTTTTAACAAATTCATCAAAAACCTCCATTTAAATTTTGAGAACTAATATAAGCAGTATCAGATGTGTTGTATATGTGTGTTTTGTGCTGTTATATAAGTTCTTTAAACAGATGATTTGTGGCACTGTTGATTTGAAAATGTGTTACACTGACATTGAATTATGTATAATTTCCCTCCTATTTGTATAGTATCTATAATTTCCTTCCTATGCTTCTGATACCTTATTACTTTGTTTATCTTTATTAAAAGCCACAAGGTAGAATGAAATGTTTTGCATTTTCCTGTGCTATGGTTAAATTAGGTTAGTGCAGGACTAAAATGGAAGACTACAGTGGCAAGGGACTTTCATACCTTCATGGAAGGCAATTTGGGTAGTATTGCACATGGGCACAGATCTCTTAAACAAAAATCAAGAAACCATAATTTTAATAAAAGGGGAAGTAAAGTATTTTCCTAATTCACTCAATACACTTAAATATTACTAATAAAGTCATATTTTCAGTCCTTTAAATAGAGCTGGAATTTAAAATTACATTTGAAGATATTTGATATGTTGGATGAGAGGTTTATAGTAAATGTGAAATTTTGTAACACATTTTAACACATTTTCTCATCTTTTACAGATGTAATGTTTACCATGCCACTGAAAAAGTCCTCTCAAACTTTTGAAAAACGGTTATCAACAGAAAGTGCAAATGATACTGGTTACAGCACACTAGATTCTGAAGATAGTCAACGATGTGGAGAGGATGAGATTGAAGAGAAAGTAGAAGTTGATGAAGATGATGACGAAACACCAGATGAGTGGCTTCAAAGTATGGGCATAGGAGCTGAAGTGATAAAGAAAATTAAAATTAACCAGGTAATGCATAAGGCAACCTATATAATTTCATCAGGAAGTGCCAAATACTGTAGCAACATTCTATAAAATTTTAATCAAAATTAGATGGGAAAACATCTTTTAACCTGTGAAGCCCTACCTGCCGGACCCACTACACAGAAATATTGGAGAGCAAGAGAGCTAATGGCTTCATTGCCAAAGCCTAGCATTTGAAAATAACATTTTTTTTCAATAGAAAATCATATTATCAGCATTCTTCATTAACCCTTTCACCAGTATGGACGTCATATAACATCCAAGTTAAAATGCCCCAAACCGATATATATGTGTATAGACGTACTGCGCATACATACATTTAATGCTTATTTAACACCAATTATTGTAATCTTCCTATTTTACAATAAATTTAAATTAGTTCTATAAGAGATGAAGACTTACCCTTAAAGGTTTCTTTTTGAATTGTACAGCTGAAAACCTGGATAAACACACAAGGGCACATATTCACATTCACGGCAAATAATACTGGTTTCCTTGTGAACTTCTTTTTCATACACACTGGACATTTTTTAAATTGTTGTGACTTTTTTGGTTGTGAGTGGTATCCTTTTAGGAAAGTTTTCTCTCAAGTATGAGGGGTGCTCTAGTGGTAGATTTCGTATCCCAAGTATGAAGAGGCGTCTGAACGTTATTACTCAGTTAAACTGCAAGCTCTTGATATACAAAAGTCCTGGTAGGACATTGTCTTGAATGAATTTAGAGCTTTGCAAATTACTAAACAATTGTGTATGGTACATCCAGCTGGGGTAAAACATTTTTTATCACATTTAACTGTTTTTTGTCAAGAGAGTTAGCTTGTAGTAACTGATCCACCCCTCCCATATTTGACCCGTTATTTCCCCTAAAAATGGAGCACATAACATGTCATCTGTAGACCATTTGTAGATTTACAAATAACACAAACACTGTTACTTCGGAGTTCTCTTCATAGGCTCTAAATTGTCTTTAGAGGTCAGGGCTTCCTTCACCCTACCCACATACATATATTTGTTTCTGTAACAATGAGAGATGCTAAGTCAGCAGAAGAAAAAAATGGTGAAATCGAATCTCGGTCAGGGTGAGTTACCCAGATGAAGTTTCTTCTGGGGTTTTCCCTTATCCTTAAAGATGAATGTCGGATAACTCTAAGCTTAAATATTAAAAGCAGAAGCATTATTAACAGTGAAGTATTCTTCATTTTTGAGTTTGATTTATGAGTCACTATGTTTACACTCAAACATACATAAAACATAAACATAGTAAAACATAGTGACGCATAAATCAAACTCAAAAATAACTCTATGGACCCCGGGCTCATTTGAGCATCATTTCAACCGTTTCATTCATCGTCCGATATACTTGACATTGGAGGACATAAATTACAACAACAAAAAATCTTATTACTGCCCATATTTTTACATTCCCAATCAAACCAATCATTACTAGTGTTCCCATTCTGGCTTATCCTTTTATTACTTCTTCCTACCCATTTTAATACAAATGCATAAATATCTAGTGCCTTCATTACACTGACCTTTCCCCCAGGGGCCTACTGCGGTAGGTACAGGATTGGTGATCCCGGTGTCCCGAGCTAAATCTCTTGATTGGATGCCTGTGAGTGGTGAAAGAGCTAATGCCAAACACCCAAACAAGGTCCATATCCATGCTTGACCCTAATTTCCCTGAACACACATCTGACGGATAACCTAGCACAGGTTGGCAGAGTGGGAAGTGCAGGGGGTAACTGGGTAACATGTAAGTCTCAGCTCCTGGCTATCATGTAGAACTGTGTTCGTATCCGCTGATAAAGATCAGTCCTGGGAAGGGGCTATTGCATGAGCTGAAGCACTCCTGAAGGTGATTGGGTCCCTCTGTCTTTACATTGGGAGGTTAGACCCTGAGGTGATCAAGGTCCAGGCCAAGACTCTCACCTAAGTCGGGGTGGTGCCCAGGATGTGAGCATGTCATCGGAGACGTTTGCAATGGTGGAGGATATTGTCACTATGGGAACTGATGAAATCAATAAAAATGTTAAGAAAAGTGGAAAGGAAATAGCTGAGTCTTGTGGTCCTCTATTTGGTTACTTTTAGAACTGAGGAAGGTCGAAAATTTACTACCGTGAATCCGTTCATTATTCAGAAGGGTTTAGATAATATTGCTGGTCCTGTAAAATCATGTATTTGATCTTGCAATGGCACGCTCCTGGTCGAAACAGTTTCACTAATGCGGGCTGCAAACATTTTGAAAGCCAATATGCTTGCAGGCTATCTGGTGTGCATTGAATTGCAGAGGACTCTGAACTCCTTGCGTGGTGTTGTAAACACCAGCGCATTGGACGGTATGTCCAATGAGGAGATTCAGGAAAACTTGGCAGAACAAGGTGTGACAAATGTATATTGACTACACCGCAAAGAACAAGGTGAACTGGTGCCCACTTGTACCCTGTTTCTTACCTTTGATCTCACACAAAGGATTAAGGCAGGGTATGAAGCTATTGAAGTGAGGCAGTGTATACCCAATCCATTGAGGTGTTACAAATGCCAGCGCTTTGGCCACACGAGTGATTATTGTAATGCAGCTGCTGTTTGCGTTGACTGTGGGGAAGTCAAGCATGATGGTGCATGTACTTGAATTTGAATTTTATTTCGTCTTTGGCAACATAACCATGTTATGAGACACTTCAAAATGTATAAATACAGTATATACATAGTCAAATTGATTACGTACAATATACACATTAAGTACTTTTTCTGTGGTTTCATGTGGTAATTACTTCTCCCTTGCAAGTCACCACTTCTTGCATTTAAATCCCTTACTATCATGAATTTAGCCAGGAGAAATTCACTCTTAATCTCCTCCATCTCCTCTTCTGCTTCCCAGAGGAGAAGGGGATTGTAAAAATCCGAACTTTTCGGACAGTTATAAATTATTGCTATCCATAACTTCCATTCCTTTACAAACATCACCACCCCATCTGTCTTACAGTTTCTCACTTTAATTTTTCGTATGTCATTTCTTATAAATGCCCCCAAGCCTCCTGACGTTCTTCCCTTTCTCTCCCTTCTCTTTCCTGATTTACTAATAATGGTGAAACCTGGCATATCTACTTGCACTGAGGCACCCACCCACATTTCAACAACAGCCAAAATCTGAATGCTTTGCATTCTAAAGTATCCCAAACTCACACCTCTTAGGAAAACCTCATAGTTCCAAAACATTATCTTTACCATCCTCTCTTCATGGACCCTAGGCTCATTTGAACACATCATTTCACCTATTCCATTCATTGTACAATATGACTTAATGTTGGAGGATGTAAATATATATATATATATATATATCCTCTCTCCCCTACTACATACTATTATGAACCTGCTCTAAATCTGAAATCCTTTAGCCTTCTTTGACTTCTAAGGAGACAACCAGTGTTCCCACTTTCCACGCTTTCCATCTCCTTTCACCCTCCCTCCCTGCTCACGTCTTTATTCACCACCAGTCTATCTATTTCAAACAAACTCCCGTATGGTGTTGAGACAATGTTGAGCTGGTTACCAGAGTCATTATTCTCTCCATTCATCTCACTGTCAGCCTGGATTCTCCTGCGCAGTGATATCACTAACTCAGCTGGTTGGTGACCTTGGTCACTCTGCCTTCCCCGTGTGGCCTGCGCCTGTTCTAATACTTGACTTGGCATTTCCTTAGCATAGCCGGCTTTTGTGCTGCCACCACATCCCTCGGCACATTGTTTGACATTCCAAAATTTTGCCAACTCATTTCTTCCTCTCACTTGATTGTCCCTTATTCTGCTTTCCCTATAACATGCTGATCTTCAAACTGTCCAAATCTGAAAGTTTCAGATATATGCTTGCTTACCCTCTGCCCTGGACCTTTCCATTTGCTGCATTAGTTGGAACTCGAGTTTCTGTTGCTCCTCAGACAAGTCCCTGTTGATAAAAATCTGGGTGCCTTTTAATAATTTAGTTCGGCTCAACACTTCGTAGATCATTTGCATCGTAGTAAATATGGCAATAATTATCCTTCAACCTCTCTGTCTTCTCACTCGGTAAGCATCCGCAATTTCCCATCCTTGGAGTTTCATTCCTAGATTACCTCCTAAAACACCTGTCACTTCTTGAATAGGCCAGATCATTCTTCTTTCTGCAGTCCCTGAAAATACTAGGTTCATCTTCCGAGACATCTCTTCCATCTTACTTATTCTGTTTTTGACTGCTGCCATTTCAGTGTTCATATCCTGGATCACCTGTTTAAATTTCCTTAACAAGATAATTTTTGTGAAAAAATGGTACATGTCTGTAGTTGGAAACGTTTATGGAAAATTAAACTCCACTGTTTAGCCAATTGTGTTTTTGATAGTGTAAATTTTGCAAAATTTGTAACAATTTATATTTTAAATCATAATATTGCAGGAAGCATTGTGTTTTATTACAGACAAAGATTGATCATCATCGTGAAAGGGAAGTGGATAGAACACCAGAGTCTCTTGTATATGTCGAAGGTGTGGAGACCCAAGCTTTGTTCAACTTCCTGATGAACTGCAAGTCTGCTGTGTCTGCCACTGGACCACTGGCCGGTGTACCTCCAACATTGCTAGCACCTGTTGCATTCTACGGAGCCACACTTAGATCTCTCAAGGTGGGCTTTCTTTTTTTGGAAGAGAGTGACCTAATTGGAAGAATAATTGATATGTAAAGTAAAGAGTGAGTGAGTGTGTGGTGTTTTAGGGCCCGTCGACAACCAGGTCATTTGGGCCTGTGTAAAGTAAAGAGAAGTAAATTTTTTTCCATTTAAGTTATTAGCAGCTGTGATCTTGTAGTCAGTATGCCAAGAGATACCAAATTCAGTTTCCTAGTTGGTCTGATGGGAGAAGTTTTCTTCAATTAGAATTATAAGTTGTGCTATCCAAAGTCTGGAATTTGATTGCAAGAGTGATTTACCCTTGAAAGCAATAAGAATAAATGTTTAATTCCCAACACTGTATTTTGTTAAATACAAGATAATATTTTCTTCCCAAAATAAATAAATGTATATATATTGAAAACTAAAAGTTGTATTGTAATTTTTATATATGATTTTTATGATTTTTTTAATTGTGTATAGAAAGATAAAAACTGAAGCTACTGATAGGAAGCAATACAAATATTACAATAAAATATAATAATTGTGACATACATCACTTAAAAATTATAAATTTTTCAGGACTAGTTTTGCAACATAACCATTGCATCATCTTTTCATCATCTGAAAACAGTAAGCGAAACTGATGATACAATGGATGTATTGTGAAACTAGTCCTGAAGAATGTATAATTTTTTCAGACAGGTAAGTGAAGCATGTAACAATCATATTTTATTGTAATATATGTTTCAACCTTTGCAGCCAATGTTGAAACAGCAGCTCAGTCATCTTGGCAAGCATTTAACGTAGGAATTTGGTTTTTGAGCACTAAATTTCAAAATCGAATGCTCTTCATGAGCACATATCTTTTTCTGGAGTGCCAGTATCAGCAATTAACAGCATTAATTCACATCTCAACTGTACTGTAAGACAGGGCTTGCCTCGTATTGGATTATGGACCGACTTGCCTACCTGCCATTAAGTTTTATGTTTACAATAATAAAATATTCTAAATACAATCAGGATAATTATTTGGGAAAATTGTGTAGGAAAACAGAAACAATTAATTAATTTTACAAGTCAAAGCTCTGAAATATACAAAAATTTAAGAGAATACCTAAAAAGATGAATGAATAAAAAGAAAGAAAAGAACATGAATAGAGTAATATGTTTATATATGGAAGAAGCTAGAAACAGTGATGTGTTAAAATGTATTTACTTAAGATGAGTCGGTACTAGTAACAATAACATCACTTTTTTTTAATCTCTGTTAACATGTTTCGGGAACATGTGTTTCCATCTTCATAATGTGTCCGACTGACCCATGTTTCTTTTTTGGTGGTTGTCTATAATGATGGCAGCATGTGTAACGTCATCATTGGTTTATAGTTAAATTTAAAATTAATATTTCTGAAAATATTGTGACTTTGTTGGCTCGTGAAATCAAAAGTCCAGTCTACAAACACCAAAAATTGCACTTTATTTCTGTAGAAATACGCTTCGTACACATACACACCACAACAAACACAGCTGTTTACGCACACGCGTTCAATTACTGACTGACCCACACTTTGTCGGGAAGTACGAGGTGTGTCCGTAAAATAAGGTCTTCAAGGTGCTGGATTATGAAGACTAGTTTCTGGGAACTTCTTCTGTATCCTCAGTTCTGCGGTCATTTACAAAACTGAGGATAGGGAAGAGGTTCCCAGAAACTAGTATTCATAAAAAACTTGTAAGTGGAGAAAATTGTATACAAGGTTGACTCATTTACCTAATTTAAATAACAGTAATATGCAAAATAAGAGCTGAAGCTTTCCTGGTGACGAATACACTCACTTTCTTCTCGGGCAGGTTTTGTCTTTGCTTATAGTTGTGTTATATCCAGTATTTCATTTGTGGTTAACATTTTATAAATATCCTGATGATGGGAGAGATGCACACTCCCGAAACGTTGATATCTAATCATCTTTTCAGCTGGCTGGCTGCCCGAGAAGAAAGTGAACAGTAATATGTGTTAATAGAAATTATTTCTCATGTCATGATAACTGTGATATTGATAAATAG
Organism: Mantis religiosa; assembly: GCA_030765055.1. Taxonomy (NCBI): domain Eukaryota; kingdom Metazoa; phylum Arthropoda; class Insecta; order Mantodea; family Mantidae; genus Mantis; species Mantis religiosa. The sequence continues at coordinate 136,654,667 of CM060952.1, read as the reverse complement.
CTGTCTATAATAATAATATTGATAATTTATTGATGTTTTAGGCACGACAGAATAAGGTGATAATTGAAAATGAGAAGTTTCACTCATTGGAACTGCGTGGAGCAATCCTTCCTCACACAATCCACTATCTTTGTGGTCTTCTTGAACAGTCCCTAGATGAATATTCTGTAACATTTGCCAATGTTGACTCAACAAGACCTTTCTCGCTTATGAGAGAGATTGCCATTGAAAGTCCTGAAACAAATGAAAATTTGGGTGAGTACAGAGCATAAGGTTACTAATTTGGAGTTGCTAATATGAGAACAGGACCAAATTGCTAAATCGTACCGGGTTGTTAGATGAGTGATTTCTGGGAACTGGTGGTAAGCTGTGACCATGCTTGTTCGATCACTGTAAGACCTAGTGGTTAGCCATAATCTGCTGGTCCTAACTCTCTAATGATTGAGATTTTTAACAACCTGTGAGTTGCACTGATGTAATTTGCAAAGCATAGACATTAGTTTAGAAAGTATAGTGGTTTAGTGATTACTGTGACTTGTGGTTATGTTTATGCCTAGACACCAGTTCACATTGTGTAAAGACGTGTATATCCCCAATACTTATATGAAAAGCAGAAAGTTGTGAAGTGAAACAAGAGGTAAATTTTGACAGAAGTTTGCAGGAAGGCCTGTGCCTTCTGCCAGTACAGTTAGGATGCACACTAAAAGATTCAAAGAAACAAGCTCAGTAGACAATCAAAAAATAAAAAGACAAATTCATAATGTGTAAGGTCTATGATACAATGAAGCCCAAAATTAATATAATTTTGAGTTTGACTTATGATGCCTGCCTGCTATACCTGGATGACATCATCGTCGTCAACAAGACTTTCGAACACCATCTTGACAACCTGAGCAAGATGTTACGGGACTGCAGGCGACCAACTTGAAACTAAATGTGAAGAAGTGCCAGCTCTTCCGCAAGGAAGTCAACTATTTGGGCCACGTTGTCCCACCAACCGGAGTGGCCACAGATGTGGAGAAGACACAGGCTGTGAGTGATTCGTTTTGGCCGAGGGATAAAAGAGAATTACGCAGTTTCCTGGGGCTGTGTAGTTATTACCGCCCTTTCATAAAAAGGTTCTCCAACATCGCTAAGCCCCTCACCCGCCTGACAGAAGAACACCGGCCTTATATGTGGACAGAGGATGCCGAAGGGCTTTCCAGCAGCTGAAGAAGACACTGTGCAGTGCTCCTATTTTGGGATTCCCACAACCAGGCTCGCCACCGACACCAGCGACCATTGCATTGGAGGCATCCTATCCCAAGTCCAGGACGACTACGAGTGGGTGATAGCCTACTACAGCAAGACACTGTCCAAGACAAAGAAGAATACTGCATCACCTGGCGAGAGCTACTGGTGGTAGTGAAGACCTTGGAGCACTTCCACAAGTACCTTATGGTCAGCCATTCCACCTGAGGACTGACCACTCTGCTCTAACCAGGCTACTTAGTTTTAGAAACCTGGAAGGCCAGATAGCCCGTTGGGTCCAGATCCTGCAGGAGTACGACTTCACCTCTGAACATCGTAGAGAGAAGAGCCACGGTAACGCAGACGCCATGTCCTGAAGACCCTGCCCAGAAGAGTGCGGCCAGTGCACGAGTGGAAGAGAAGGAGCGTGCCGCAGCTGTCAGAGTGGTCACGCCAGTGCCTGCAGAGGGCTGGGATAGTGCAGGCCTGAGGAGGGAGCAGCTGGCAGATGCCGACTTGGGGCCACTCTTGAGGGAAGTGGAGGAGGCAGGGACAAGACTGACCTGGAAGGACATCGCACCCAGAAGCGCTGCGTACAAGTCATACTTGGCCCAATTGGGCTCATTGAAAACAAGAGAGGGCATGCTGTTCTGGGTATGGGAATCACCTGATGGGAAGATGCAGAGAGAAGAGTTGGTACTTCCGCGGAGTAAGGTCCCGGTGGTCTTAAAGGAAGTGCATGCTGGTACTTCAGGATGAGACCTGGGAGCAAACCAAATGAACAACAAACTCCGACAGCACTACTTCTGGCTGAGGCTCCAAGCAGATGCTGAGAGATGGTGCCATCAATGTCATGTATGCACGGCGAGTCTGGGACCCAAACTAGGAACCGGAGAGGTGGAGAGGTACATCAAGACCTTAGAAGAACACCTGAGGAAGGTCGTGGCCAGCCATCAGCGAGACTGGGATGTCAAGGTGCACTGTTCCTGCTTGCCAAACGCTCGTCAACACAATACACACTGGGATGACGCCAGCCAGCGTAATGTTCGGCCAAGAGTTATGGCTCCCCTGTGACCTGGCTTTTGGGAGCCCCCTGGAAGAAATACAGCCAGCAATGGAGTATGTGAAGAGCCTCTTGGATCATCTCTATGACATGCCTGGGATGGCTCGTCAGAACATCCAGATGGTGAGTGACCGCATGAAGACCCGATACGACAGGCAAGCCAACAGCCAAGGGTTCCAGCAAGGTCATGCGGTCTGGTTATACCGCCCTACCCTGATGCTGCCAGAAACTTCAACAACCATGGCAAGGACCATACCGGATGGTAAAGAGGATTAACGACATGGTCTACCGCATCCAGAAGGTGCCCGAGGAAAAATGTTGGTGGTACACCTGGATCGTCTGGTCCGCTACGATGGTGCTGTTCGGGACGACAAGCCTTGAGGAGGGAGCAGTGTTGCGAGCATTGTTGCGGCCGGCGGGCACAAAGAGACAGATGGTGCAGCACGGAGAGAAATGTTTGCCGAAACTTATAAAGAAAGAGACAGCTGACTGGATTGTTCGCTTTCTTGTTTGTTGCAGAACATTCATTTAATTTGTAGAACAATGAGTAGAGGTATATAAAGGAAGCTACGGTTAGTTGTTAGATAATCGTAATCCGAACTGGTAATTGTGTGCATGCAGCTGTGATTTGAAAGTGAACTCTTTTGTTTATTTACGTGTGCAGAAGTGACGAGAGATTATGTTGGTTTGTTACGTCAGCTTGCTGCAAAGCGGTGTACAAACAGTGTCTTTCTATGGAAATAAAGAGCATTTTGAATTTCTGCAAACTTGACTTTTAATTTTACGAATCCACTAAATCACAGTATGTAATGGTGATGTAGGGGAAGATAATGAAAGGGAGTTTACGTTTGTAAATGTAAATGGCCAAAGTGTTGTAGATTATATATTATGTAGTGAAAGAATGGAAGAGAAAGTCAGTAATTTTAAGGTTAAGAATGTGATGTTAAATATTAGCCACTTCCCTCTACTATTAGAAATTAAAGGTTCAGAGGGGCTGAAGAGAAGGAAGGATTCAGTTCAGTTAAAAGAAATAGAAATATTTGAATGGAGAGAGGGAATGGAGGAGTGTGATTTAGCACAGATGAACTCAGAAGTAGGCAGAATCTTAGAATGTGGAGTATTGATTGCCACAAAATAAGGAAACTTAAGAAAAGCACTTGAATTATTAAAGTTACTGATATCAGTGCAGGGAGAGAAACGAAAATTAATCAGGGTAGGAATAAAATTAAAGAAGATTGTTTTGATGAAGAATGCAAATTAGCAAAAAGATTGGTATTCAATTCCGGCATCTAAAAAGGTGAAGCGACATGGAAGACAATTTAGATAGGACAATTTTGTTGGATAGTAAAAGGACTTATAAATGTTTGTTAGAGGAAAAGAAAAAGAATGACAGGAAAATATAAAAAAGAAATTAAGAGAGGCAATAAAAGAAACAGATAGTAAAGCAATATGGGAAAAAGTGAAAAAAGCAAATAGGAAGGAAGAGAAAGAATGCAGAATACTGCCTCAGTAATGGTTAGAGTATTTTAGGGGTTTAATAGGAGATGACGAAGGAGTAGATAGGGATATTAGAATACTGGGGAGGGAAACTGGGGATGGGAAATTTACATTGATAGAAGTGATGCAACAGTTAAAAAATTTTGAAAAGGTAAAGTAGTGGGGATAGATGGAATTCCAGGAGACTTTTGGAAAAAAATACAACACTAGGAATTGCCTAAACTTAATGACAAATGTGTTACAATTAAAGAGAGCAAATAGATACCAGAGAGTTGGAAAATAATTATGGTAGTACCGATATATAAAGAGAAAGGAGGAGATGAAATTACAGAGAGGAGGAGAAAATAATCCATGAAGTTACAGAGGAATAAGCTTATCTGTATTGGGTTAGGTATACTCAGGAATATTAGCAAATAGATTAAGGGATTGGGCAGAAACAGAAGGAAAGATTTCAGAATTTCAGGCAGGCTTCAGAAAAGGTAAACAAACAGTAGATAATAATAAAGCTTTGGATTGAAGGAAGATCAGCTGATAAGAAGGAGATGGGGCTAAGGGACAATCTTGTAAAAGAAGAGGAAATGAATTGGTGAGTTGTAGGACTGGTGAGCAAACCACTAATGATCAGATGGGTGTACAAGGGTTGCAGCAAATACGGAAGCAGCAAGTCAAACAAGTGTACATATGACAGAAATATGGAAAAAGAGTTAGTTACCAACAGGCTGAATGGATGACGTCACTGTGGAGGAAAATCCCAGCTGATGAGATAACTCAGCAAGCAAGACAGCTGACATCAGGATTCTGGAGGAGATGGTGATTCCAATAACCAGCCAACCATTATCTCAGCAACCATCTCAAATCGAGATGGTGATACTGAATCAAAATGAAATAGATATAGTGATATGAGAGTTAGAAAGAAGAGTATGATTCTTCATTGTCCTTAGAAACCAGAAAAAAATAAAGGAATTGCTCCCAAGATTTGAAACTAAGCATCAAGAACGTACCTAAACTAATAGAAATGAATAAAAAGAACAATTTCAGCAGAAAATACCCTGGTTTCTTTTGATGTTACAGCCATATTTCCCAGCACCCCAAAAATAAACTATTCTTGAAATTTAATAAACCTCAGTTCCATTAACTTCACACCTTCCAATTGTGACGATTTTGTCAAATTAACAAAGCTCTGTATGAAAAAAAAAAAAAAAAAAAAAATTCTCTAGCTTTAACAACAGATTCTTCATACAAACCAGTGGATAACTATGGGTAACCTACTTTCACCCTTTTGACTGACCTATACCTATAGTGTTTATATAGGTTGTATCTGAAACTGATATGTATAATTAATTTTGTTGTGTGTAAAAGTTTGTCGTGTTCTATATCAGTGTAGTTTGATCAGATGAACAAAATAAATAAAATGTGGACAGTGATAAAAAGAAAGAAGGGAAATGTGTTGTTATTGATAGCTTGTATCTCAAATAATTCAAAGATAATTGCAACATGACACATTTATATCCTAAGAGATGATTCAAATGCTAGTAAATACTGTTAAATGCATATATGGTCTCCCCAATTTTTTTTTAAACATAGCCTCATTAATTTTAGTAGTTAAACTTCCCATAATAATTTAATTGATGGAAATTAATCATTTCTTGTCACTAGCCATACATAGCCGTGTAGTGGTTTACCAGGAAAATATATATGAGTCAAAATTAATTATTCTTTCACACTGGCCGTGTGTAGGCTAAATTGTGGAAACGTAGAGTCAGACTGAAAAATTCAATGCCATAGTCGGGATTTGAACCACGGATCTTCTGGTTTCCGTCCTAATAGTGGTTAACTATAAAGCCCGGGCCTTAACCTAATAGTGGTTAACTATAAAGCCCGGGCCTTAAAGTACTTACACGTTGTAAGTCGCCATTAAGGTAGTTGTCTCATGTGTTTATGAGAACTCCTAAGTGGTTTACCGAGAAAATATGAGTCAGTTGGAGAATTTAATGTCATATCGGCACGTTGGCCATAGTAGCACAATGGTAGTGCGGCTGGATGGAAACCAGAAGATCCGTGGTTCAAATCCCGGCTATGGCATTGAATTTTTCAGTCTGACTCTACGTTTCCACATATGAGTCATTTGGAGAATTTAATGTCAGGACAGCAGTTGGCCATGGTAGCTTAATGGGTAAGAGCGACTGGATGGAAACCAGAAGATCCGTGGTTCAAATCTCGGCCATGGCATTGCATTTTTCAGGTTGACTATCCATCTATTCCATAATAATACCATGGTTTGCAGAGAGGTGAATGAAATGGTTGGCATGATTGCTCAGATGAGCCTGGATTGAACAAAGCATAGAATTGTCTGACATCTCTAGATAAAGAATACATCACAGAAAACTCTTAAAACTCGCACTTTCCTAGTTTTAAACTTGTGGCCTCCTGATTAGAATGTACATATTGTAGATGGAAGTATAGAAACATTTTTATGTGATTTAACAATGTGTTAGTTTTATCAATAAATCACACTGTCTAATCCTTATATGAAATTCAGCTATTTATCTTAACTTTACAGGTTGTGTTGATACTGAGACTTCTCCAGAAAAATCAAGAAGTTCTACCATATCTGCACGGACACCTACAAAAGCTCCTGTCCCAAGTGTATTTGGCAAGGAAAGTTTAAGTGACTGTGGTCTACATACTGCAGTTTTAGAGACGTTTTGTTCATCAGATTCCTGCAGAATTGCTGCTTTGGACAGCTTGAGATGTAATTCTGATGGTACCTATTCTTGGTCTTGATTTTAATGATTTATTTTATAAAGACATCTTGACAAAGGGAACTTCCAGTTTTAATAAAATATTTATATTATCAGTTAGTTTATTATACGTTTGCAGATGGCAGTTATTAAGGATGTTGTTAACCCTTTCACTGCAGATGTCAAAATAGTTCCATCAGCACTATTTTACTGCTCTCCTTGTGGTTGATGTAGCATTTCCGATGCATAGAAGTTGATAAAGTGGTACACATAGAGGAAGGTCGCTAAGTGTAGCATTCTCTAAGCTGTGTTGGTCTGCCATCTGTTGGGGTTGTATTTAATGGTGAATTTTTTCAGCAAACTTCTGGCTTAGCAATGGGTAATCGTCTTTCACCTTTTCTTGCTGATCTTTTTATGAGTTTTTTCGAAATGCAAGTCACTAAAGCATTCCCTTTGATTGTTAAAGCCTGGTATAGATATGTTGATGATATTTTTGCTATTGTTGCTGATAAACAAATAAATGATGCTTTAAAATTACTAAAATTCATATTAGAAACTGAAATTGATGGTTTTCTTCCTTTTTTGGATTTGAAGATAACAAGAAATAATAATAAATTGGATTTTAGTATTTATAGTAAATCTACTTATATCGATAATTACATAAAAAATAAAAGTTTTAACCCTTTTCCACATAAATTTGCTATTTTTAATAGTTTGATTTATAGATTAATAAATATACCCCTGAATAAAGATGACATTTCAAGTGATTTGAGCCATTTTTCTATCAGCATAGTGAATTCTTTTACTGATATGCTGGGAAACAGTGATTTAACATCAAACGAGACTAGAGTGTCCTCTTCTTTTAGTTGAGTATCCTTAATGTGTTCTATAAGTTCGTAGGTGTTGTTGATGCTTAGGCTATCAAATTTAGGAAATGAGTTGAATTTATATAAAAATTATTTGTGGTTGGTTTATTGACACTCGTCACTTACTTTTTCATATATTTATGAGAGACTAGTTTCAAAGGCCCTGGCCTCCATTTTCAATCTCTTCCCAACTGGCAACTGTTGTTATCTGCTCTCTCTGGTGGTGGAACTATGAACTTTTTTGTCAAATTATCTGCTGGCGGGATTTCAAAGTTCATTACGCGATCCTTATGTTGTTAACATAACAACATTTGTCATTTTTGGACAAAAATGACAGACTGGTTTCATTTGATGTCACATCTTTATTTCCAAGCATACCAACAGAAAAATTGCAGACTGTGTTAAAAAAATGGCTAGCTACAATTGATATGGAAGCAATAGAAGCAGAAGAATATATTTCGCTAACAAAAATATGCATTGAACAAAACTTCTTTAGCTTTAATGGAAAACACTACAAGCAGAAATCAGGACTATCAATGGGCAATCCACTTTCACCTTTTTTGGCTAACTTATTTATGAGTGCATTTGAAACACAAATTAAAAAGTCCTTCCCATTGATCTTCAAGGTTTGGTATAGATATGTTGATGACATCTTTGCAATTGTACCAAGTAAACATTTAGATGATGCATTAAAATTACTCAATCTGCAAGAAAGGACTATCAAATTCACAATAGAAAAGGAAATCAATGGACAACTACCTTTCTTGGATCTAAATATCATCAGGAATGATACAAAAATAAAATTTGGAATTTACAGGAAGCCAACACATTCAGAAAATTATATAAAAAATAATAGCCACAACCCAATTACACATAAACATGCAATAATAAACAGCCTTACACACAGACTAGTCAACATACCCATGGAAAAAGAAGAATATTTCAAGGAACAAAAAGCAATAATACACATAGCAGAAGAAAACGGATACAACAAAAGTTTGGTGTTGAAGAAAATTAGAAAATCTAAACTAAAGAAAACCATTAAGGAAACAACCACATTTATTAAAGAAAAAGAAAGCAACAGCATATTCAGTTCATTCACATATCATCCAAAAACATTTAATAAATTTAAAAAGTTATTCAAGGAACAAAATATCATCTTGGCACCTACTAATAGATACTCAATTTTAAAATTACTAAATTCAAAAACAAAAGATGAAATTCCTTCAGGTAACAAATCTGGAATATACCAAATAAATTGCAAGAATTGTGAAAAATGCTACATAGGTCAAACAAAAAGAAATTTAAAAACCAGAGTCAAAGAACACTTTAGAAACATCAGATTGAAACAAGAAGACAAGTCAGCAGTAGCATTTCATTTTTGGAATGAAAACCATGACATTGATCCAAATCCAAAATTATTAAAAGGAGTGATAAACCAAAATAGATTGACAACATGGGAGAACATATTCATCTGGAAAATAAGGATCGCGTAATGAACTTTGAAATCCCGCCAGCAGATAATTTGACAAAAAAGTTCATAGTTCCACCACCAGAGAGAGCAGATAACAACAGTTGCCAGTTGGGAAGAGATTGAAAATGGAGGCCAGGGCCTTTGAAACTAGTCTCTCATAAATATATGAAAAAGTAAGTGACGAGTGTCAATAAACCAACCACAAATAATTTTTATATTAATTTTGACGTCACTGTTACTAAATTCCTCCAAACATACATCGAGTTGAATTTAGTTATTAGCCACTTTGCAAGTTTGTATGTTGGTGAATACTTTGAAGATCCCATTGAAATGGTTGGTTGCTAATGCTCATGGAGTTGGAGAATTTCCATTTTCCTTCTGGCCTCCCAATAACGTGTGACTAGTTGTGCTGTCAGTTCTCCATCTGTTTTTGTCAGGGCACTCCGCTGGAGCAGATGATCTCCATCCATCAATGAGTTCGGGTACCTACACAGTATGCAGGTCGGGGATTTAAAAATATTAATCCTGTATAGATGAGCGGCCAAACAGTTGTGGCCAGTAATCCGTCGGAAGATGGCAACAGTACTGCTTCTTGGGTAGTTCGGGATGGGATTTTTACTTGTAGAATTTTCCATTGCTTGTTGGTACTTTTTTCTTTGCATTCTTCTTTCCAGAATAAGTTGATTCTATTGTTTATATGTAGTTTTGATGTGTGGAATGAAGTTTTTTGATGGCAGCTTTGTTTTATTTGTGTTCCTTTATTTGCCAAGGAATCTGCTATTTCATTGCCCGTAATTCCACAGTGGGATGGAATCCACTGGAAGTGTATTTCTTTTTTTAGACCTTGTAGTGTTCGTAATGAACTGTAAATTTCAAGTATTCTATTGTTGTTAGGGTACAGTGAGGATAGGGCTTGAAGTGTTGATTTAGAATGCTTAGAATCACTGCTTTAGAGAAAGAGTTTACATGGTTGAAGAGTTGTTTCAGCGAGGTATTGATTGCTTCTAATTCTCCATCATAGTGGGTTGCTAGTGTGCCCAAACAGATGTAAAAATTGAATATTTTACTAAGTATTCCTGCTCCAGCATTACTTTCTTTGTCAAATAGGGAGCCGTCTGTGTATATGTGTAGCCATGAGTCTTTTGGATAATAAGTTTCAATTGTTTCTAGAGCTACTATTTTAAGTGTTTCTGCACTTACATCCCTTTTTTACTATATTTTGCTGAAGGTTTACTCTGCTATTTATTTTAGGTTGTGATAGAGAGCAGATTGGAAGTGAGAGATGTTCAATTTTGTTTGTGTCTTCAAGGTAGTATTTTCTCTGTAGGTTATAGGCTTTCTGCATAAATCCTTCTTGTGTTTTTAGGGTACTTTCTCTGCTTTTGTAATTCTTCCAGTGAGTATTAAAGGGGAGCCTTTGTACTTTTTCATTTAGGAGGAGATTCTGTTTTTCCATTTCATATTTAATTGGCAAGTTATTTGTATCAATTTGCATTGCAGTAATTGGTGTTGATTTAACTGCTCCCATTATTAGTCTGAGTGCTTGGTTCTGTAATGTTTCAACTGGTGCTAGTTTGCTTTGACTTGCTGTATCACCTCGCTTCCATAGAGGAGTGCTGGTTTGATGTAACTTTTATAGGTGGTGTTGAGTGTATTGACAGAGGACCCCCATTTGCTGCCAGCTAGTCTTTTGAGTGTTGTTAATCTCTGAGTGGTCTTTCCCATTGAAATACTACTGACTATAGGTCTCATTGTTGTGGATGGTTTGTATATTTTTGTGGCGTTATATTTAGGTTTCCTCGTTTCTCGATGATTAATCAGCCCCAAAGTTTGGAGGCATCTTTGTGACCGTTCATCTTAATCATTGCAGGTCGAATTGTTTCTCGATGATTGAGTTTGATATATTATTTAATTTGATTGTATATAATCATCCAGGTAAATATCATCCAAGTCGAGATTTGATTAAATAAGAGTCATGAGATCTTTTCTCAGGTGTGGATTTTTGGTAATTGACTCCGATTCGTAATATATCATTTAATTGTATAATCTGAATTACAATTCACTCGTTACTATTACGAATACCGAATAACTATTTTTGAAGGTTATTAACTTTCCTTTACAGTTATATTCACCACAACATTTTTCATTGTCATGAAAAAAGACTGAAGAACATATCTATCTTAAGATTATCGATTTTCCGTAACTGTCGTTACTCCTCTATTAATTTTGTGATTGGCCAATGTACTGCTACGTCACCGTATTGTGTAATACAATTATTACTATGGCCAATCACAAAATTACACATATATTTGTTTTTAATATGTAATTACATGGCCTACTAAGTCATATCAGAAAAGAATATTCATATAAAAAGTTCTAACTAAAACAAATTGTTACACAATTTAACTGTATATTTGTTTGGTATTATGCTTGATTTTGCTATGGTTGTTTCAAATGCTTGTATGCAAGTTGTTAGAGGATTTTTGTTAATGGCTTCATAATAACTGTCAGTTAGCATTTGTTCTAGTTTTTCAGTATAATCAGCTTTATCCATTATGACTATCTTGTTAGCTTTTCTTGCCTTGGTGTATATTACGTTTCTTTGCTTCAAAGAATGGATAATATTTTGTTTGTTCTTCTGAAAGGATCTGGTTTTTTATTTTCTCCAAAATCTTTTCACATTGGCTTTTAATTGAATTTTGTTTGGACACTGGCAAACACTGTGTCAAAATGTTGATATCTGCAATGTAGTCTTCAATTTCAATTGAGAAACGGACACAAGTTTTTAATCCTTTGTTTAGAAGACCCAATTCTTTTGTGGAGAAGTTTTGATTATTTAGGTTTACGTTTTCAAAGATTTGCATGCTCGTCAGAAGCCTATCAGAAGATGACATGTGTGCTCCAACACCACACTTGGCCAGGAAAAAAAGAGAAGAGACAAGGTATATGTGTGCCAAATGCAATGAGAGTTTATGTCGACACCTCTGTTTTGACCTTTATCATATACAAATCAGATTTTGAAAGTATTACTCAGATATGGTAATTTCTTACTGTGTATAATTTATAGCCATATATTACTCTATACTTATAGAAAGAGTACTAAATACATTAAAATTTGGATACTACTGAATTAATTGTTAATACATTTCTGTTCATCAATATTTTGGCTAAGCATGGCTTTAAAATTGAAGATCTCAAAATTTAGAACTTTACATAGCAGCTTCTCATTAATGTTTTCTATTTTGGCCCAAAGGCAACTCTTTTAAAATGTTGCATATGATATTTTTTCCTATTTTAAAACTTTATATTGTAACTGTGTTATATCAGCAGTCATCTACAACTTTGTTGAATTCTGCATGGCATTTTAAGGAATATACTATTTAATACTTATCTAAATCATTCAGCAAGGAGGGTCCATGAGCTTGTTAATACTTCAGCAGTGAAAGGGTTAATTTCTGTACATTTGTCTAAAATTCTTTCCTTACCATTTAACTGTTGTCCATCATATGTATGCACAATGCCAATGAAAATCTTCAGCTGATTTTTGGGGTGTTTTGAGGCCTGTTCTTTACGTTAACTATCATAGATGGTGGTGGCTTGATAACACAGCAAAAAGGGGAAAAAGAGGGGAGATTAATGCCTTTGCTTTTTCTGGTGTTAATTGAAACCAAAATTTATTTATTGTCTCTGAATCAGCCATACTGTATACTAGTGAAATTATTCTTGGACATATTGTAGGAGGCTGGTCACACTGTTACAGTAATTGCAATGGCTGTGTATAAAAGGGTTTTTAAAGTAAAATACTGGATAAAAAGATTTCATTAAAGTGTGTAAGATGATCTTCATACTGTTTGTTTTCCTTATAAAGTGCTAACTTACTATGAATTTCATGAATACCATTCAAGTTTTAATTTCCACCCCTGAAAATGTTCTCACACATACATGATACACATTTCACTAACCTGGGCACTCATTACTTGTTCCCCTTAGCATATAACCCTTTCAAAAGGCATGTCCTGCAATAGCCAATAAGGTATGGCTACCAATCATGATATGACAAACTGAATGCACATACTCCTTTAGCTCTTTCTCCTTCAGCCAATACAATCCAGATCATAAACATATATGTCATTACTATGCCATTTGGTAACCCCTGTTGTGGTTATTGGTGCAGTTTTTCAGCTCAAGGAGGGCATATCCTGGCTAAAACAAGCAGTGAAATGCCCATGGCTTCGCAAGCCGCATATAACGATAAATAATGTGATGTGTATGCGAGGTGTGGTGAGATCGTTGGTATTGATTGTACGTACACCTCTTGCTGCATTCATTCATATTGTAGCATAAGGAATTTATTTATTTACATGAGGAAAATACAGTGTGTGCTGTAAGTCATATTATCATTGCCATTTCTTTCTATTTAATTTTTTCTTGTTACAGATGGCGTTAATTATTTAAAACAAGGACCGATTAGTCAAACTAAACTCTGAAACTATGATTCTTTTGTTTGTGCATTTCTATACTCCATTCTTTTGCATTTTTATTTTTCAAATGCTTTCAATAATTTTTATTTTCTTTACCACATATAGCAAATAAGGGAAGTATTGTATTCAACCCAAAAATTTAATGTCAAGATCTCGATGCAGATTCATATTTTGTGGGCTCCCTAACCCATAAAAGGCAGTTTTAGAAAAAGGTATGTGTGGTGTGTTTGTGCATGCATAGGCATGCACGAGCATGCCTGAGAAGAATTTCATACTACTCTGGACTACCCCTTTATGAGGAAAATTTAATTTTGATTTTCTCATTAATGGCTCTACAGTTTTGATTAGAACTGTATTTTTAAGATACTTTTATAACAAATTAAATGTATGTCTTGAATTTCTTGGAAACTGTCTCTGAAGTCCTCTTCATTATAAATAACTTTTGTATAACTGTAAATCATAAGAGATAGACAAAATCTGACATCAAAAATATAGATCTTGTTAAAACATGCAGTTTACATCTTTCTTCCACCCCCTCCTTCAGAGTTAACTGTTTCTGAGATATTCCTTGTTATTAGTGTGAATTTTTAAACTTTTCTCAAAAGCAGAAGAACATGAAAAGCCTCACTCCAAGACCAGGTTAACTGCTTTGGAAAGAGGCTATTTGCTTTCACATGACTTTCTTTATTCTTGTACTAGACTCTTTTTACAAATGCTTATTCTTCCATCTACTTCATATTGATAGAGATAAATATTTGAAAAATTGTCTTATTGCACATTTCCTTGCAGATGTAATGGGAATAAGAATAGACAGTAGGCTCTAATGATGGTCAAATCTTTTAAGAGCTAGTCAGTGTATCTTTAAAGCCACTGTCAATAGGAAGAAATAACATTAACATGTTTTATTATATTTACTTTCCAAATCAGTGAAAGATACAATGAAGTTATTTCAATTACATTGGTACAGATTTTTGTTTGGTTGGGCAAATGAAGGGTATTAAAATATGCTGTTTATGCTAGTTAGGTATTTAAGTACCACTCGCATACTTTATCTTGAGCTCTCAGATGGCATTGTAGTCATAGCAACAGGACTGTTTATATCTATGCTGTATAGTTTAAATTATACCATAGAAGGCCATGAGTTGTTTCCGCAGTTGTTTTTTCCAGGTTATCCATTGGCTAAAGTAAAATCACATTGCTCCTTATACTATTCACAAGAATTTATGATATCAATGCTGGAATCTGCTTCAGGCATTTAAACATAGTATTTGAGTTAGTCAAGCACAAAAATAAACCAATTTGGTAATGCAAGAGAATAGCACCTTGTTGTCTAGACTATAATGTTACAACATGTACATTTCATTATATCCCAATGATGCTCAGTTGTTACTTTGGCAAATCATAGGCCTTCTTGACTCAGACCATTCATAACACTAAATCCAAGGCTGAAGATAAAAATGTACGAGTAGTACATATAAATGACCTAGCTGTCAATAGGCCCTTAAACACCCTCCCTACACACACCCACACACTACATGTTTTATAGCAATGAACTGCACCTTTTCCTAAACATTGAAGTTGTTTATGTACCACAACCAGAAACATTTCATATGTCCAGATTAATTTTCTCCAAGTATGATAGCTATTTTCAGGTTTCCTCTTGTGCAAATTGTAATATTATGGTCGCTACCCCGCCATCAATATATATCGAACCAGGCAGTCCAAAGAAATTTTGTACTGTCAAGTTGCCGCTGGCCAGCCCGTCTTACTCCACTCCGTCCCGCAGGCACTATACAAGTTCCTTTCATTCAAGTAAACAAGAAGTCTGTCCAACTTGGACAGTTGGTTGGCAGACAGGGAGTCTCTGGAGCAGTACGGCGGTAGTGCCAAAAGAGGTCAGTCACAGAAATGACAGTCGACAGCATGGCGGTAGTGCTGAAAGAGGACAGTTATAACACAGTCAGTCGATGGAGCAGTGCGGTCTAGTACTAGGAACTCAACCCTGTCACAGCTGTGATGATGATGATATATATAAGGGCGCTCAACTATGGTGGTCATCAGTGCCCTTTAAAAAACTAGTCATGGCAAAAGCCAGATATAAAACTTTCTAAAAACTATACAAGTGTAACAAAGCCTATTAAAAATACATGTACATAAAAAACATTAATCAAAACCTACCGTCTCCCTCAACCACGAAGAGGAGCCCACTCGAGGGAGACTGTTGGCTCGGGACCCTGGGTGCGCCAAACCCGTACCTACCGAAGTAGGCCCCTGGGGGGGGGGGGAGGGGTTGCAGCTGTGGAAGAACACAACAGTTTACAAGGGAAAGGAGTATTACAGAATGAAAGCTACGTGACACCCTACGTTTGGTCGTTTGAAAGAATTTCGCCAGGTCATTATGGATGGAAGGTTCCAGATGTCAGGATGTCTACTGCTTCAACTCGTAGTAGCCAGGTTCATGGTGAGAGAGTTTCAAACTGTTTGTTTCAGACATTTGCTTGAGTTTTAATCACACTTATTTGAGAGAAATTTTTGGACTAAGTTAAAAGACAATTGCAGAATGATTTTCCTGGGTCATTTATAAAGAATGACTAAAATCCCATTGTGATTTACACCATAGTTGAATGCGTTTTGTGGGGGAACAGCTTTGTTGAATGCCAAGGTTTTAGGCAAGCTGTTTCCTCTGGACTAAGGTTAAATGGGAGAGGCATGAAGTCAAAAGGGGGATTTTTTCTGAATGTATATATTTGAAGGGTTATTTCATGTTTGATAAACATTCTAAAGTTTTGAATCAAGTGTGGTTTTATTCAATTTTGAATGTAATTTTGGGAATTTATATATAAGGTGCATTCATAAACAAACGAGCTGGAGACTAGTATGCGCAAACCAGTGACAGGATCGTAATATCGTGGCCTGTGTAACAAAGTGTTCCGACCAGAGCATGGAAGTTCACAGCCCGTCGCAAGAGGGCATGTGCATATCACATGATTATACAAAGCTAACATCAGCATGCATCAATCATCCAACACTGCAAGTCGCATTGCAAACAGTTAAATGGAGGCATCAAAAGAAGAGCAAGGAGATGTTTGTTTTCTGACAGCGCAAGGAGTATGAATGGAGTACGAATGTCACAAGTGTACGGTGAACACTGCATATCCCTTGCAAGAATTAAGCGCTTCAGGGGAGGTTGAATACTTCTGCAAATTGGGTCTAAAATAAGTAGTAGTAAAAGTAAAAAGCTCGGGAAATGTAGTGCAGACATTCACGTTCATAACCTGCTGGACAGGAAGGGGAGATGAACTGGGCTCGGTGAAAAATGTAGTTTAAGGCGTGTGCTACACAATTGTCTACACCACGTATATGAACTGGCGTAAATTTAAACGCGGTGATGTGTACGCCCCAGCGCGCAAGTCGACCTGTTGACCTGGGCGTCCCAAGCGCCCACGTGAGGGCCTGATTATCACATTCAAGTGTGAATTCCACATGCTCAAGATATTGACGATACTTTTCCAATCCAAATATTACGGCAAGGGTCTCCAATTCGTATACAGAATACCTGCGTTCTGCCTCGGTCAAAGTACGCGAAGTACGCGATAGACGACCTTCGGGAAAATCTTGTAAAAGTACAGCCGCTAACGAACCTTTGCTGGCGTCGGTCTGGAGAACAAAGCGTAGACCAAAATCAGGAAAAGCTAACACCGGAGGATTGGCAATCATTGTTTTCAGATCTTCGAAAGCACGCTGCTGGTCTTCTGTCCACACGAACGGCACACCCTTGCGCCGAAGGCGATTCAGTGGCTCCGCCCGAGCAGCAAAGTCGGGGATAAACTTACTAAAGAAGTTGGCCATGCCGATAAAGCGTGCTAATGCGCGTAAATTACGCGGGGGAGGGAAATTCCAAACGACTTTCGTTCGGTCAGGGTCCACAGTGATGCCAGCCGGAGACACTAAATGACCCAGAAAAGAAATCTGTGAAGTCGCGAAGGAACATTTTCCCTTTTAAGCGTGAGACCAGCAAGTTCCAAGCGTGAGAATACCTCCCGGAGATGATCACAATGAGTATCAAAATCCTGAGAGTGAACTACAACATTATCCAAATAATGATACACATGTTGGAATTTAATATCTGAAAATAAGTTATCCAGCAAACGGGACAGAACTTGTGCACCAGTAGCAACCATATAGCACGCGCTGGAACTCGTACAGCCTCCAGGGCGTGGCAAATGCAGTTATATGTTTAGACGACTCCGCAAAAGGAATTTGAAAATACGCATTATTGAGATCCAGGACTGTGAACACCCTTGCTCCCGAAAAATAATGGGTGGCTGTATGAAGATCCGAAATGGGTTGGACTTCGATTCGTATTTTCTGGTTCAGCCTACGGTAGTCTACGACGGGTCGAAAATCCTTTTCACCTTTCGGCACCAAGAAAATGGGACTAATGTATGCAGAGGTAGACGGTCGAATGATTCCCCTATCGTCAATTTTGGCTTTCAAGACCACCATCTTAGGTGGGGTCAGACGATATGGTGATTGTTTAATAGGGGTGTTATCGATAAGGTCAATGTGGTACGTGGTCAAATTAGTAAGACCTAGCTTATCGGAGAACAAGTTCCCATATTGCGACCAGAGATGTTCCATACTCCTACTCTGCTCTGGAGTTAAATGGGACAACTGACCAGGCATCGGAGCTACCTCTTGCACCAAACTCTCACTCCTAACCAACGACTCCGAATGAGAGCTGAAATTGCGCCAAAATGGAATCTTAACATCCGGGGCGAAAGCAAACGATATTTGGTGCAAACGGAGATCCAAACTCATTCCCACACGAGCCATAAAATCGGCCCCTAAAATAACATTATAGAGGAGGTCAGAAAACACGTAGTAATAATGTTTCCAAGTAAAACGGGGAAAACGAGTTGT
Organism: Mantis religiosa; assembly: GCA_030765055.1. Classification (NCBI taxonomy): domain Eukaryota; kingdom Metazoa; phylum Arthropoda; class Insecta; order Mantodea; family Mantidae; genus Mantis; species Mantis religiosa. The sequence continues at coordinate 136,636,392 of CM060952.1, read as the reverse complement.
CAAAAGAACCCTCGCTTTGACCTCAAACATCTGACCATTAACGGACACGCACTGGACTTGGCATGACTCGAACTTACTGGAACATTTGAGTAATTATTCATTAAAAAAATCGTTCGTGAACTAAAGAACAAGTGCTTCCTGTATCTAATAAAGCAAATACAAGCTGCTTGCCAACAATGACCTGAACCACTGGTTTTGCATCGAAAGCGACGCCAGTTATGCGACGTACAGGCGGTACACATGCCCCAGCCTGTAGTAGCTCCTGGCGTCAAATGTGGGCGTGCATTAGGATGCTTTGCACTTGAAGACAATGCAACATAGAGCGAATACCGCGTGACACATTACATTGGCGCACAAGATGATCAAAAGGACCATGGCCGCGCCGTGGCTCAGTGGTTAGACCGCTTGGCTCTCACCAAGGCGGCCCGGGTTCGATCCCAGGCGACCGCAAAGTGAGATTTGTGTTGGACAACACGGCGCTGGGGCTGGTTTTCTCCGGGATCTCCGGTTTCCCCCGCCATCTTATTCCACGGTGTTCCATCTTCATCTCATGTATCATCAGTGTCACCGCCTGCGGTGCCGTATGTAGTAAAAGCGGGCGTTAAACACTACACATTTCATTTCAAAAGGACCACAACGAAAACACGTTCGTGATCGAGAAGCATATTTCGTACCTTGAGATAGCGTGGCATTACCCATCGTATTCTCCTGCAACACTCGTGGAGGCGGGCGAGACACATCTATGCCCCTAGCATTATCCGCCAGAACTTGTTCTGTCAAAAGAGGCAAAAGTGATTCTAACTCCACAAATGTAGGTCTAGAAGAAAATATCAAGGCCGAACGCACCTCAGGCGTCAAACTGGACAAAATTACGTCACATACCTGTTTTTCACTATCAGGGAGTAGCAATAATCGAGCAAATAACCTAACCCTAGCATAATCCGCAAAGGTCTCATTCAAAGCTTGGAGCTTAAGATAGTGATCACGTGTAATGAGTTATTAATGCACGGTGTGGTATAAAGGAATCCAAAACGCCCTGGTGGAATGCGCGTTATGAATGAGAAACTCTCTTCGCCCTCGCGGCAATGACCTCTAAGAGCAGCGGCTCCGATCCGTCACATAACAAGGCAGTCTTCCGCCTGTATTACCAACTTCAGGAAATCGAGAGCAGAATTAACATCAAGCACTTCGAAATCCGACAATGATTCTACGCACCGTTGTAACGGGTGGGGCAATTTTAAAGGTTTAAAAGCCGAATTAGACTTTACCGAAGAAAGGACCACACCACTGTCGGGCGGCGGGACGTCATCACTACTACCTTGCGGCAACCGGTCTATCAAGGTAGCAAATTCTACCCGTAACTTTGGCAATGGCAAGGCAAAATTAAAATTAGTAAAATACCTCTGAAAATAATCGATACGCTGGACATAATCATTTACACGGGCCGTTATTCTTCTAACCTGATGTTTCGATAAGCCACTCTCGGCCTCACAGTCGGACAATAATTCCATAAATTCTGTCAAGGCCTTTTCGCATAAAGATGGCGAATCCACAATTAATGTATGATTATCTGATAACTATAGAATTGTCCCGTACCCGACGAAGTGCTTCCAAAATGGAGGGCACAACTGCTGACACCAGATAATCACCACCACGAGCACACAACTCAAATAAATGTTCTGGTTTACGCAAATACGCCATGTCCACCATGGCGGCCATAATGACTTGAAGCAACCAGAAATTAAACCGCAAATACTCGATTTAAAACCACGCTCTGCTACCAGACTGCACCAGAACTTTAATTAACGTCTCCCCTTTACAAATACATTTTAGTCTGTACAATGATTTCACGACGAGCATTGAACATTCGTGAAAATAGAACATTTGCTTCTATATAAAAATAGACTGAACAGTTTTGAATGACCTTCGACTTAATGAAAACGAACAACGAACAGTTTTAAAAATGTCCTTCACAATTCACACTGCTTGCTGAGACGAGCCCTAAACCCCAACTGCCTCGCTCAAGGCAAGGTACCCAGCTTCGACCTCCCGATAGAGACAGTGGCGCAGGCAAACACTAAACAAAACACAATAAGCACCGCCCCTATGGGGAAGTCAGACAATTACCTGCAATAAGCCTCTGTGCCAATCGGCTCAGAAATCATAATTTCACATATTTTGTAATTTTGATAGAAAACAACATAGTAGAGAATATATGTAACTTTAATGGGATTTGGTCAACTTGCAAGGAATATAAAAAAAGTAACATGTACATTTCCAGAATGTATGAACTACAAGAACACAATTGTTAGCAGCACTTTTATGTGAATGAATGCTGTGTTGATTTGTGTTTGTATTTCTCAGTAGTGTTATCTTGCACTAGACACCAACATTAATCTAACATTATGGAGACGTCCCATCGCCCCTGATCTTTGTTCCATTTCTTTTACTTTGATGGAACCACTCATCGTGTTCCTCACTGAGTGTTCCTAAATTTGCAGGAAAATAATTCAGATGACTGTGCAATGTAATGAAATGTAATTTTAAATTTCTGGAGGTTGTACAGCATGGTGTCGACAATCTGTTGGTGGTTAACATCTTTAAGATTACTCAGGAATTTGCTACTGACATCCTTGAATGATTTCCATGCCTGAAGCTGTGTTTCTTTCATTGTCGTACTGAATGTCAGATCCTTCATATGCTTCTGAATTTGGAGGCCATTAAAAACACCTTCCTTAATTTAGGCATCTTACAGTTCTGGACATTTTTGACAGAGGTGCCTAAAGCAGAGATTACTTCTATCCAAACTCTTCACATACTGCTTCATAATTTCCAGTTTTATATGTAAAGGGGATAATAACACACTTTGAGGATCAATTAATGGACAATTTACAGTGCTGTTTTTACAGAGTGAACTGTTTCCTTTTGGGTCATTCAGACACTAACCAGTGACGATCCATGTCCTGAGAGTCCCACTCATACAGAAAACATGGCAACTTTGTATATACCCCTTGCTGCCCTAATATGCCACACACTTTTAAATTACAGCTCAGTAACCATCTGTATTCATTGCAGTTCAGTTTCTGCAACACCATAGATAAATTGTGTTAGTTTTCAAAAAGATATATTGAATGGTCGATTGACAATGTAAGTGTATTTCCATTATGCAGAAGAACACCTTTGAAACTTCTTTTACTGGAATTAATAAACAGTGCCAGTTGTCATAATGATTTAGTTTTTCCCGCCAAATCATTGGGATTCCGAATGGCAGTGATGGAATTAATCCTTTGTACCATTGCCACAGGAAATTACAGACTTTTTATAAATTACGTAATATTTTGCTTTTGGATTTTAATTGTATACAGGTGACATTTATAACATAAAAGAGTTGGGATTATTCAAATTTTCACCATCAAACATCAATGTAATTTGCCATTTTAACACAAAATAACTTATTAAATTTTAGATGAGTCGTATTTTTTACACATCTGCTTCACTTTCGTACCTATTTTGAGGACATGTTTCGCAAATCATTGTTTGCATCTACGGCAAACATGTTGCGAAACATGTCCTCAAAATAGGTACGAAAGTGAAGCAGATGTGTAAAAAATACGACTCATCTAAAATTTAATAATTTTTCGCTTCACTGTGGTGTTCCAATACAGTTAAATCTCGACAAAATAACTTATTGATTCACTCAGTTGACTTAGAGTGCACGTCATAACTTGTAGACAAAGGCGTGACACAGTTCTAAGAATCTCCTCTCAAGCTACGGAGGAATGTGATCTTGACATTCACACCATATATAAGACAAACCGGAAGGACCATCGCTACCTGAATAAATTAACATGAACAGAGCATTCGTTTAATGCAACCTGAGAAGTCTGGGCTGGCAGAGCATTGTTTTGATAACGACCATAGAACCAGTTTTCGGGAGATCACCATCTTGGCAATATGCAACAGTTATTGGGAGCGGAGAATTAAGGAGACTTTGGCCATTTCCTCCGAAAGGAGCACACTCGTGATAATCGTGATGCTGGATTTCAGTTCAGCTGCTCTTGGAAACCGGCCTTAAAATGGAAATCCGTCGATTTAGGAAGTACAGATCAATACAGCTTGATAATAAGGTTAAGAAGTTACATTTCTTTGACCCAATTAATTTTCTATACCCATGCCATCTCCTGACCTGGCATTTAATTTACTGAAAACAGCCTTTTGTTCAGTAATGCAAATTTTGATAGTGTTTTGTCTTTGTTTATATTTGTGTTATATCCAGTGTTTCATTTGTTGTTATAACATTTAATAAATATTCTGATGATGGGAGAGATACACACTCACGAAACGTCGTTTTCTAATCGTCTTTTCATCTGGCTTGCTGCCCAAGAAGTAATTGAGCATATTATTTGTTTGAATGTGTTTTTGTATTGAATGAATTGGCATCGTATCTGCTCCTTATGCATGCTATGATGCAGAAATGTTTATAGCTAATTGATCTCGTAATAGGAAAAATGGTATACCTTGCCTACTACAATCCATTTGGCAAGAAAAGTAGGAATATTGTGCATTATCACCAACATTGTCTTTAAAAGAGCTTAGTTGCATGCTATGTTATAGAGCAAACTTTTCAAAACTTCAACTTATCTCAAAAAATGATTTCTTGCATTTCATACAGATGTTGCCCTCCAGTTGCTTGTGGTTTCCAAATGCACAAAGTGTTGCCAACTAAGGAAAGAAAGACACCATCAACACTGATAAATATATATAATTTACATACTTGCTTTGCTTGTGCGCATTCCTTAACGATGCCTATGCTTCGTTACTGATAACAAGCTTAGGTTTTTGATTGATGGAAGTTAGATTGCTTAGGCTAATTGACAACCAGTTGTTACCCCAAAGCACATAAGCATCACATTCCTTAACAATGCTTATAATTTACTATTTGTATAAGCTTAGGTAGCTAATTCACAGGAAGTTAAATTTTATATACATAAGCTTAGGTTCATTTGCCACACCCTTTGCAAGCCATTTTCTTTGGTGTAGGATGCCGTATCATCCATACTTGCCTTAGGATTTACATTTATATGAGCAGGAAGTGAATAAGAAGAAAAACAACAGAATGAAACCATCGCTAATCTAGCAGATTTTTTTTTCTCATTTAGGTTAGGAATTCATTGCACATGTGCAATAGTGTGAAGATGATAATGTTTAATACAATTTTGAGTCGAACTAATACTCAATGCTCCATTTATTGCTAGTATTTACCTAGAACGCGTTTCGTTAGGACTTCCTAACATCATCAGCTGTTGTCGACTAATGGATGCCGGTTCAGTGAACTCCTCGGAGGTGATAGGTGCGTCTCTGTCGGTATCTTGATGAACTTGAAATTGGGGTTGTCTTCAAAGGTGGTATCGAAATTAAACAATTTACTTTCATATTTCTTTATAAAGATTTTTTCCCACGTGGTTAATGCAGCTGGACCTTGGACACTTTTTAGTAAGTGAATTTCTCGTTCTATGTCATGATTTTCCTTCCAAAAATGGTACGCTACCGCCGATTTATCTATTTCTTTATTCCTTATGTTCCTAAAGTGCTCTTTAAGCCTAATGTTCATGTTCCTTTTTGTTTTTCCAATGTAGAATTTGTCACAGTCCTTGCAATTTATCCGGTACACTCCTGATTTTCTGCCTGTGGGTATCTCCTTTGTATTATGTGATTTCAAAAGGTGTTGTACACTAAATTTGTTCTGTGGGGTCAAAGTAATATTGTGATCTTTGAAAACTTTTTGGAAAAGGTGTGTAGCTCTGGGATGATAAGTAAATTTTCTGTATGAGGTTTCATTGCTAATTGGGGAGAGAGTAGTTACTTGTTTGCATCTTAGTTGTCTTTTGAATTTATCTATTTTCTTGTTGACCAATTCAGCACTGTATCCATTGTATTCTGCAATGTGAATGATGTTATTGTACTCTTTGTTATATTCTATCTTGTTTAAAGGTACATTAACCAGCCTGTAAGTTAAACTGTTGATAACAGCATGCTTGTGTTGTCTTGGGTTATATACATCTGATTTTATGAAATTTTCTGTGTGTGTTTCCTTTCTGTGTATGCCAAATTCAAGTTTATTATGTTTTCTGGTAAGTTTCAAATCTAAGAAAGGGATTTCATTGTTTATCTCTTTTTCTATGGAGAATTTTATTGCAGGATTTTGTAAATTAAGTAGTTTTAATGCATCATCCACTTGTTTCTCATTTATTATTGCCCAAATGTCATCCACATATCTGTACCAATGCTTAAAAATTAGTGGGAATGCCTTTGTGATGTGCGTTTCCAAAAAGCTCATGAAGAGGTCTGCCAAAAATGGGGACAATGGGTTGCCCATAGATAGTCCTGATTTTTGTTTGAAAATTTTTTTATTGAATGTAAAAAAGGACTGTTCAATGCAAATATTGGTTAATTGAAGGTATTCCTCTATGATGTTTTGGTCTATTTGTAGGGACTGAAGCCATGTTTGCATGTACTCTATGAGTTTGTCTCTCGGAACACTTGGGAACAAGGAGATTACATCAAAAGATACCATTCGGTCTGTGGGAGAAAATTCTAGATTTTTAGTTTGTTGATGAATTCCAACGAATTTTTAATACTGTGGCTTTTGAATTTTGGTAGCTCCTTAAATTTTTTGTTTAACCATTTGGATAGCTTGTAACAGGGTGTGTTTATGTTGTTAATGATTGGGCGCATCTTATTTCCTGTTTTATGAATTTTGGGTAATCCATATATGTTAGCTACTGTAGGGTTGTCTGGTTTTAAACTTTGCTTAATTTCTTTTGGTATGATTGTTTTATCCTTCATTGTTTCATTTAACTGTTTTACACACATATTTAAAGGGTCAGACTTTATTTCATGGAATTCATCACTTGCCAATAAATCTGTCATTCTAGAGATGTAGTCCTGTTTGTCCATGATGACCGTCTTATTTCCTTTGTCTGCTTTCGTATAAACAACATCCTTTTTATTCAGAGATTGAAGTATCTTTTGATGTAATCTCCTTGTTCCCAAGTGTTCCGAGAGACAAACTCATAGAGTACATGCAAACATGGCTTCAGTCCCTACAAATAGACCAAAACATCATAGAGGAATACCTTCAATTAACCAATATTTGCATTGAACAGTCCTTTTTTACATTCAATAAAAAATTTTTCAAACAAAAATCAGGACTATCTATGGGCAACCCATTGTCCCCATTTTTGGCAGACCTCTTCATGAGCTTTTTGGAAACGCACATCACAAAGGCATTCCCACTAATTTTTAAGCATTGGTACAGATATGTGGATGACATTTGGGCGATAATAAATGAGAAACAAGTGGATGATGCATTAAAACTACTTAATTTACAAAATCCTGCAATAAAATTCTCCATAGAAAAAGAGATAAACAATGAAATCCCTTTCTTAGATTTGAAACTTACCAGAAAACATAATAAACTTGAATTTGGCATACACAGAAAGGAAACACACACAGAAAATTTCATAAAATCAGATGGATATAACCCAAGACAACACAAGCATGCTGTTATCAACAGTTTAACTTAGAGGCTGGTTAATGTACCTTTAAACAAGATAGAATATAACAAAGAGTACAATAACATCATTCACATTGCAGAATACAATGGATACAGTGCTGAATTGGTCAACAAGAAAATAGATAAATTCAAAAGACAACTAAGATGCAAACAAGTAACTACTCTCTCCCCAATTAGCAATGAAACCTCATACAGAAAATTTACTTATCATCCCAGAGCTACACACCTTTTCCAAAAAGTTTTCAAAGATCACAATATTACTTTGACCCCACAGAACAAATTTAGTGTACAACACCTTTTGAAATCACATAATACAAAGGAGATACCCACAGGCAGAAAATCAGGAGTGTACCGGATAAATTGCAAGGACTGTGACAAATTCTACATTGGAAAAACAAAAAGGAACATGAACATTAGGCTTAAAGAGCACTTTAGGAACATAAGGAATAAAGAAATAGATAAATCGGCGGTAGCGTACCATTTTTGGAAGGAAAATCATGACATAGAACGAGAAATTCACTTACTAAAAAGTGTCCAAGGTCCAGCTGCATTAACCACGTGGGAAAAAATCTTTATAAAGAAATATGAAAGTAAATTGTTTAATTTCGATACCACCTTTGAAGACAACCCCAATTTCAAGTTCATCAAGATACCGACAGAGACGCACCTATCACCTCCGAGGAGTTCACTGAACCGGCATCCATTAGTCGACAACAGCTGATGATGTTAGGAAGTCCTAACGAAACGCGTTCTAGGTAAATACTAGCAATAAATGGAGCATTGAGTATTAGTTCGACTCAAAATTGTATTAATTTTGTGCTTCATTGTATCATAGTACTTAAACAACAGAATAATGATAATGTTTGTTGTCCTTGTGCTATAATTTTGCTATTGAACACAATATCCTGAAATGGGAAGGCAGTTGGATTCCAAGGCACTAGAGGAGACAAAATGGACTCCAAACAGCAGTTCCATGGCAATTTAACCACTTTCCTTTCATTTTTATCATAGTTTCCATTTCTTCATTAGCAGTTTAGTGAGAAAAAGAAACAATGTTTGTGGGGCCTGCCTCTGTAGCATAGGTGATAGCGTGTTTCCCTCTTGTTCAAGTTCCCCAGTTAGTATCTCGGTTGGGTTGAGATTCCTGAGTAAGGCTTTTTCCCAGGGTTCTCTTTATTCTGAAAGATGAATGTCAAGTAACTCTAAGCTCTATGGACCCTGTGCTCATTGAAACATTGTATCTATTTTATTTGTCTGATATGACACAATTGGTTAAAGGATGTTAATTTACAAAACAGTATTCATGAACTAGGGTTGCCAGATGTGGCTGAAGACTAACCCAGATATTCGATGATGATGATGATGATAATCATTATCAACACCTGTATGTGATACTTTACGTAACAGCAATTACAGTGATCAAGAAAGCAAACTGAAAACTTAATTTAATTTATGGAAATTGTTCTTCCACACTAGCCATGTAAGACATACGAGTCATTTGGCGAATTTAATGTCATGATGGAAAGTTGGCCATGGTAACTCAATGGTTAAGAGCGACCGGACAGAGATGGGAAATTTGTGGTTCAAATCCTGGCCATGGTGTTGAATTTTTCAGGTTCACTCTGAAAGCTTAATGTTTGTCAGCGATAAATAAATCTTTACTACGGGGTGCTGCTGAATCAGCTGATACTTTTCAAACAATTGAAACAGAAAAAAGATAATATAATAGCCTATAAATACAGCAAAACATGTTATTTTTTGTTTTTGTGTTTTGTTCGTTTGGTGCCATCCTGAGAAGTGCTCTTGGACATTTAACACATACAAAAAACAGCCTCACCAAATGAGTATAAATCATTTTAACTACTACTACCACCATACATCAAAACATGCTTTATTTTATATATATTATTTACTTAAAAATTCAAAGGTTTCCTTCTTGTCAGAAGGTTGGCCTCCATTTAAATTGAAGCACTCTTGTCCACATTTCTGGAAGTTGTTGAACATCCTTTTCCATGATCAATAATTGCAACTTCGTAAACAATTGCTGCTTTAGCTCTTGAAAATTCTGAATGTCATTCTTGAACTATGGTCTTCAAAAATTCTCATAGAAAAAAATATGAGACAGAACAAAGTGATCCAGCAGGCCAAATGATGTCCTGAAAACAAAAAAATGACCCTTGTAAACAGTCTACAAACAATGGTCATGCTATATTTGCTCAGTGTGCATTGTTGCACGACATAAGTACTCATAATTTAGAAATTGTCTAAAAATTTCTTCATTGTCATTTTGCAAAACATATGGGCCTGTTCTCCAAAAACATCTATTACACATCAAACCGTCACTTCGGGGAAGTTCAATGGCATTTCATGCCATTCTTGAAGGTACACTGGTTATCAGTACCGCATATCCGTTTGTTGAAGTAGCCTGAAAGATAAAAATGGGCTTTGTCAGACATGAACCAATTATTCAAAATGTTGCTTTTTTGCATAGTAATTCCAGTATGTCAGTGCAGAAATGACCTCTTGTTTTCTTGTCTCAGGTTGAAGTTTTTCAACAGCTTATAATTTGTAAGATGAGATTTGATATTGTGAATAAATGGTTAAACGAAGGTTTGCTGAACTGACTTTATTTGTTGCAGAATCGTTAATACCAATGCTAACTTAATATTCCTTTTCATTTTTATGTGATGGACAACACGGCGCTGGAGCGGGTTTTCTCCGGGATCTCCGGTTTCACCCGCATCTCATTCCACCGGTGCTTCATCTCATGTAGCATTAGTGTCACCGCTTGCGGTGCCGCATGTAGTAAAACCGGGCGTTAAACACTACACATTTAACTTTTTACAAATACACAGAGCGAACACGTCTCCTTCCGGCAATGTCTTTTTTGTGTCTGTGGCAACACCAACTTAATCACGTTGAAATTTCTTGATGTTCACTGCTTGCAGACCAGTACTGAGACCAGTACTATTCTGCTTACCTACTCTCATTACTTTGAACAAACTTAACAGTTCACTTCTCTTGCTGGCATACTCATAACTTCGACATCACTGGTGAACTCCTAATTACCAACTGCTTGAGGCTGACGTTTTGCGCACCATGCCGTGCCTGGTCGCTGAAGAAATGTTTTGGAAACCGAGATCTCTCGAATCGATGGAATGGAACATTGCCATATCTTCTAGACCTGCCGAAATCGAATGGTACAATAATGTGGCACGTACTTCCGGCTCGTAACGCGGCCAGTGGCTCTCCTTGAATGTTCTAGTATTTGCTCCTCTCAGTAGTAAACAAAAATGGTAGAATACTTATTATTTTTAATTCTTTTACAGTAGGCATTCACTACTCACACAGTGCTCCCTCTTCGAGGCTGTCATTACACCAACTTTGTACCGCCCTCGTGGCAACCCCTGCACGGGTAGATTTCATCACTGATCCTCTTCTCTATGTAGTGTGGACCTTACTTTGCTCGCTCGTGCTGGGTCTTCCTCCGATCGCTTGCTACCTGGAGGTGACGTTCTACGGGGTTCCCTCAACTCTGGCGTTCTTGGTGGGCCTCCACATCCATCTAGCTCCTGGTGGGTCTAACCGTATCTTTGCCACGGTTACTTTGAAACCTCAGGATATTTGTTGAGGCTTCGGAGGGCTACCTCGCCTGGTCGAGTCGCACTACCCTCCTGCGATGTCAACTGTCACGTCGTGGCTTCTGAGGGCGTCCATTCCTAATATCAGCCACCTTCGCGATGAACACTGCCCACAGATTCACAGCATTCCGCCCCAAGGTTAACTCTAGCAAGCTTTCCTTCTCTACAGGCAAGGTTTCGTCCGATGCCTTCACTATTGGAGTTGGTCCGGTTTCCTTGACGGCAAGCTCTCCCGTCACCTCGGATGTTGTCACAATACTTCTGTCCCTCTATCCTGCCATCCGCCACGAGGTTGTCCTTTACTCGTCTGCCCAGGTATATATCGTCACTCGAGAATATGACTCCGATGTACCGTACGCCATGACAGCCCTTACTCATTTCTTCCTTGGTCGTGCCTCTATGACAGTTCTTCACAATATGCTCCACGTGGCCACTTTCCCAACACGCTTCCATGTAGGTCGTCGATGACTTTGAGCTGTCCCCAACAAACCGAATATTTTTGATACTCAAGATGGTGGGCAGTCGTCACCTGGTGCTCACCAGCGCTATTTAGTCCATCTGCAGGCATCGGCCACTTCTCAGCTATACTTTTCGGGACGCTGACATCCTTCAAGGTCCTTGAGGGCGTTAACAGGTTGGCCGTGGTCTTCCTCTATTCCGCGAGAACTTCCATGTCTTTAATGCTCTCCGGTAATCCATCAGTTTTGGCCTCTATTCCATTCCGAATTCCATTTTCGCTATATTTTTCTCTATATAGAATTCCATTTTTGTCATCTTCACCTCGTATTTTATTTCACCCTTCATTTCTTCCATTCCAGATTTCATTTCTGTATCCGGTTTTTTTTTTTTTTTTTTTTTTTTTTGGTGAAATTTTGGAGAATCTTCTCCATTGTGACTTCTTATCCCACTTTCTGACACCAGTGTTATAACAGGATCAAGTTGGGCTGAACTCGGTTTATTTGTTACTAAAATCATTAACCCAGTGGTAACTTTACAAACACTTCAACGTTTTATAATTTGCTTAGAGCAAATACGTCTCACTGCGTAACATTTTCTGTTTTGTCTCTATTGCAACACTAACCTGCGGTGCTCGAAACTTCTCGACTTCTATTGCTCGGAGACCAGTACTCAATTCTACACTGCTCTGTTTGCTGACTCGGACAACTTTCAACAAACTTTGCCGTTTTCCATTCTGGTAGGTAAACTCGCAACTTTGATATTCACTATGAACTCATAACCAGCAATTGGCCAAGGCTGGCTTTTGCAACTCATTTTATGCCTGCTGGTGACGGGAAATTTTCTGGAAACAAATCCCTCGAATAAAGGTATTGGAGCGTTGCCGAAGTGGAATCTTCTAGATCTGCCGAAACAGAAAGGCTTGCAAAACAGCGCGCTACGAGACAGCCGGAAGTACGTGCCTCAGACAACAAAAACGGTGGAATGGGGTGACCCTTTACGGAAGGCATTCACTGCCGTTGTGACAATATCCTTAAACATTCCGAATAAGCTTTTTCGATTGATATCTAAAATGCTAGGTTACTGCGCAGCGATCGTCGAAGTACGCATTGTAAACATCCCGTCACTCTCTTCACATTCTCGAAAGTTGCCACTGTTCTCGGAGCTCCATTTTTCACATCCAGCATACTACCAGCCTCTTCAAACTTTTTAACCCAAGCCAACTTGATATTCCTGAATAGAATCTTACCATTTCGAAACATTAATGTGTTGTCTAAAAAAAAAAAAAGTTGCACGTGTGTCACAGACGTTGTTTCAACTACGAACTGAGGCAACAATGCTCCACCAATTCCAGATCAGTGCTCTGATCCAGTGCTCCATCGCGACTTACAATAAAGCGTGTTCTTTCCCATTCCCACGCCTCCCTCAGCCAGTATAAATTATTATTTATCGTGGCTGCGCGATATTCAATTATAAAATGTGTTGGTCGGCTTTGCGCCAGCCTGTATATTTAGAACAGACGAGATTCTGCCTTAAAGGCTATTCTTTGGAGCTCCTTGCTAATTCCAGAGGACTTATTTTCCAGGATGATCTTGTAAAATTCCTGACAACTGACATAAAGTTCATTTTAATTTAAATGTGTGCTTTCACTAGTTCTTTTGACATTTTGTTTGTCTATCCCGAATCACCGAGTGGAATGGCTTAGGCAGTTACATCTGTGGCCCGCACTTGGCAGGTCCGGTTTTGTTTCCCGTGGCCGGCCTAATTGGCCCATGGGTTTTTTCGGGGTTTCCCGAGTCGCCAGGCGAATACTGGTTAGTTTAATTACAGTCCCCGAAATTCCTGTCCCTCCATTTCATCTCATCATTTCACATCATCTCATCTGGTGGTCTACGTCAGGGTAGAAGTCTCGGCGGTGCATGGCAGGATGATATGCTCCTGGTAAACATCTCCTTCGGTATGACGGTCTCCGGTCTTCGGACCGGCCTAGTGGGCCGTTTCAGCTCCACGGTGGTTGGGATGTAGGTTGTACTGGCCTGCCGGTAAATTTCCAACTGGTCAATTGTAGGGATCTGCCTCTGCACTGTCATGGGTCCTTGGGACGGCCGCCCTCTGTCAGCTCTTGCCTCATCTTTCCCGGGGGCATAGTATAATAGACCAAATTTGCACCTGCGTGCCGAATCTCCTCCGTAGCAGAGTCCAGTCCAGTCCTGTATTCCACCCATCTTCCCAGGTTCATATAATTCTATTGAAGGTACTTTTTATGTTTAGTACATTTTATGAGAACTGAAAGTATCGTTTCAAGTGAACTTATTTATGTGAAGTGTAGAAAATAAACTTGTTGGAATATGATTTAAAGAACCACATTAATAAATGCATTAAAGTATTGTAATTATAACGCACAAATATAAGACATTATTACAGGATATTGTATGTTTAGAACTATTCTTTCATACAAAAAAAGCCAATAAATTGTTCCGAGGGTGTACAAAATGTAGTACGCACATACAAATTAGATGTTTGCAAACTCATATTATAATAGTTTTGAATTCCTCTGGTTTCCAAATTAGGACATTTAACATTTTGATGACTATGTGGTCATGCCCGATCTCATACAGATAAACTTAACAGTTTACCCGTTTCCTGCATATGGTAGTACTAGATGTTCGAATTGATCACAATGCCGGCGGATGTAAGATCTCGGTCTAACCATCATCGCTTACTTAGCCAGCACAACATGGTGTGATGCTACGGCAAGCGTTCCCTGAGCTGTTAAGGGGTTATCGACCGCTTCTGGTACGCGATATATTTAAGATAACCCCTTAAGAAGAAATCAGAAGGCGTTAGATCTGCTGAGCATGCCTTTTTAAATTTTTATCGTCCTCCAACGTATGTAAGTCATATCGGACAAAGAGTGAAATGATGCTGAAATTAGATCAGGGTTGATAGAGGTTAGAGTTATATCCGGCATTCATCTTTTAGGATAAGGAAACTTCCGGAAAGGAAAAACATTATCCCAATAACTGACCCTGAACGAGATTCGAACTCGAAACCTCTTGAAGGAGCAGCAGATAAGCCATCCCTACTCCACAAGTGGGCAGGTGAATGTGCTGGCTACTCTATTAGCCGATCCATCGCTTAGGGAAGATGGCATTGAGATAGGCCGTTACACGACCGGTGGAATGAGCTGGCACCACATCATGTTGGTACCATATATTCACTTCATCAACCGTGCTTCATCCATTGGAATAAGCAGCGTGTGTTGTAGCAAGTGGATATAGGGATTCCCAACGGACTAACCACCATAAAAATACGGGCAATTCCAAACTTTGAAACCCTATCGAACTCGGAAGGCCGTCTCTCGCATCCAATATGGGTTTACAGTGCTTCGAAAATGCATGCTTAGCAATTTACACGGCTAGTTTGACGTATGGTCCATCTAGCGAACGTCACTCTCCGACCATGGTTCTACTGCATTACCTCCTGGTGTAGTTGATGGTAGGTTGAAGCTATGAATGATGTATTCTCCACTTGGAAGATTGGCTAATATTGAATAGCTACGCTTCCCCGTATACAAACATGTCCAGCTATTCTCTAGTCGAAAACATTGTGACACAGTAAGTAAGAATGACTAAACTTCGTATTTGTAGGCAAATCCACTTTCTACTGCAAATGGAAAGAGCACACGATTTGCTAGAAAATTTTCGAAACATAAACAGAAAAATTAAAAACCTCATTTATTCGGAGGAGTGATTTGAACTTTCGACCTTCACCTTGACTTTCCAACATGTTAACTATCGCACTACTATAGAACACGTTTATGAGTACCACGTAGTAATAAAATCAGCGGGCTGGTAATCTGTGTCAGCACCTACGTTCGCATCGTCTCTAAAATGTCACTGTAAATTAAAACTGGCACGGTTTATATCTAGTCATAGTAATTATCATTTGCCAAGCATTTGTTAGGATAAGAACTAAGGTATCATAGTGAAAATGACTCTAAAAACTAGATTTCACTGCGCACTGAAGCTATGACAAATTCAAATTTCGTTACGTTGCTGTAATTAATAACAAAAGATCCATTGTTAACGCAGCGACAGCAAGATATTGTATTTGGTGAAAAGAGAAAGGCTGAAGCTGTAAGCTTCAATAGGTTGTAGACATTCAGCTTTAAAGTTAATTTGTGAACAGTGAATTTTCATTATATTTTTAGATTTAGTATTTCAGTTTAAACACAATTTCCAGGAGCCAAATTCCTTCGGCCGCAGATGTGGAAACCTATTGCGGTCTCCTGAAAATATATATATATATATATATATATATATATATATATATATATATATGAAGGGAAATACATAAATATAGGTGAAATTTTTGTGTGTAGCATGCATTTTAAAATGCAGAAATTTTAACGCAATGAAGTGAGGAAAGAGAATGGAAGTATTTGAAATACACGAATATTTTGGAAAAAAAATGGAGCATAGAAATGAACAGATAAAAATCCGAGGTAGAAAAAATTGCCAGGTGATACAGAGGTAATCATCATAATCACTTGCTATCACGGTTTATAGCATTTCCGATCTCTTTTGGCTCCTAATGTTAGCTATTCTATATTTTTAACGTGCCGTCCTCAAACAATTGGTCTGCTAGCTTCCGGTGCCAGGTCGCGGTTTCACACATTGCAGTTAAGATAGTCACAGCAGTAAAGTGAAACCTGCTTCTTACACGTGATTTACTCCATGTGGAGAAGATACTCTGATGTCTCTGATTGTCCAAATTAGATATAAATCGATTTCTAGCGGATGGAAGTGGGTAGCAACCAGCGAATAACGAATATACCACCGAACCCTCTCATCTCAACCTAAAGATCTTTTGTGAAATGAAATGTGTAGTGTTTAACGCCCGCGTTTACTACATACGGCACCTAGGCGATGGCACTGATGATACATGAGATGAACATGGAGCACCGGTGGAATATGATGGTGGGGTAAACTGGAGATCCCGGAGAAAACCCGCCCAAGCGCCGTGTTGTCCACCACAAATCTCACTTTGCGGTCGCCTGGGATCGAACCCGGGCCGCCTTGGTGAAAGCCAAGCGGTCTAACCACTGAGCAACGGCGCGGCCAGATCTTTTGTGGTACCCTATCTTCCACTAATAGTTCACTGAAGTGAAATTTGAAAGAATACCCGGGCTTAAAAGTCCCACGCCGATCGGCAAGATCAAGCCGAGAACTTTTCGTGGCTGGAAACTAAAGCTGCCACGCTCTAGCCCACTATGTCACATCCTGGAAACAATCTCAGTCGGGATTCGACCTCTTACAGCAAGCAGATCTCCAACGACTACGCCTGCATTTCTGGTATTTTCTTTTGTTTCATAAAATAATGTTCGATTCCACCGCATCCTTCATTGGCTGGAGAAGAGTTCGTTGCTACACCGCTTTCATCCAGTAGGGGATCGATTCATATCTAACTTTAGCCAAGCAGATATCAGAATATCGTCCTTACGTGGAGTAATTCACGTGATAACACCTGGTTTCACTTTCCTTCTGTGAACACCTTAGTTGCGATGTCAATATAATTATAAATTGGGCTACACCTACTGTACTGGAAAGAAGCATGCTGGAAACTAAAGCTGCCACGCTCTAGCCCACTATGTCACATCCTGGAAACAATCTCAGTCGGGATTCGACCTCTTACAGCAAGCAGATCTCCAACGACTACGCCTGCATTTCTGGTATTTTCTTTTGCTTCATAAAATAATGTTCGATTCCACCGCATCCTTCATTGGCTGGAGAAGAGTTCGTTGCTACACCGCTTTCATCCAGTAGGGGATCGATTCATATCTAACTTTAGCCAAGCAGATATCAGAATATCGTCCTTACGTGGAGTAATTCACGTGATAACACCTGGTTTCACTTTCCTTCTGTGAACACCTTAGTTGCGATGTCAATATAATTATAAATTGGGCTACACCTACTGTACTGGAAAGAAGCATGCTGAAATGCAAGTGTTGCAGCTTATTCCGTTCTGAATGACGCATTTCTCTGCAACAGCTGCCCCGCTGCCCTCATCTGAGTTGCATGGTATGCCTACGCGGGGGTAACAACAGCACTGATAAAGAATAATACATTATGCAGATTTCCACCTCTAGCCTTTGAAACTCATCTCCAACAAATATACATACACGGGAGCACATTCATATTGCATATTTATATAAATGTAGTTTATACCTTGCAAATAGCATCCAGAACTGCTTCTCTCACTCCGTATTTTTTATTATTTATCAAATGTCATTAATTCAATGTAACTATCATGTACGGACCAATTATTAAACATCATATGAAAATAAATTAACCTCTGTAAACAAATGCAGTAATGGGAAGAATACAGGGAATTTGAATTGTAAATGTATGATATTGAGTCTGCTGAAATAGCACTGTCTCTACCTGGGATTGATATTTCTACATGCGATGCTGTGATAACATCGGCTTTGGTTATGAAACGTGGAACTAAATCGACAGCGATGCCATATAACAGGCAAAGTGATTCCTAATGTAGTCGAGAGAAGCACGACTTTTTAGAATACAAACAGAATAATGGACGCTTAAGTATCTCTGCAAACACTTTTCAAAAAACATTTTTCCCCAGTAAGTGTAAGAGTATCTTTGTTTATAGAGATTAAATACAATAAATCTTATAGAACATCTTTCCGAGCTTTATTTCCTGGGGGAAAATATGCGAGTGCTTGAACTAAGCCGACGTCTAAAAGTTGCATAACACCGTAATTAGTTCTTAAATAAACGCAACATCTTCCAGGATACAACACGATTAAAAAGAAAATGCTTATCATTTATGAAAAATAGTTGTTTTCATCCGGACTTGTAGGCCATGGTTCAGTAGGATTTGAATACCCCGTAGTTTCGCGCTCTTACGAACACGGATCACATCTCTTGAAGATGCCAAGCGCAGTCCTTGGCGAAACGTCGGGGTATTCAAATTCTACTGGACCATGACCTACAAGCCCGGAAGAAAACTTTACTGTTCTTCATGACGCTGGTCGTGAGGCTTAGGAAACACACCTCATCATTTATTTTCTCAAAAATTGCTCTTAGTTTTGACTAAAAACAGTGGTGAAGATATTCAGCTGGCTGATTAATAAAATATGTAACAAACTGAATATTGAGTCAGTAGCCTTTGAATTCTGTATTCTTCATTATAACTAGAAGACTATAAGAGATAAATGATAATAGGTAAATATTCCAGAGAAACTTAGAACCCATTAAATTATTCAACTTGCTTGAAATAATTTCCCCCAAAATTTGTTGTTTTACGAATATTCCATGATTATATTAAGTACCTAGTTCATTTGACGGTACCTGAAATATTCTTTTTACATTTCCTTTTTAACAGCTTGTTATTGTAGCACGCATGAATGTTTTATTACTTCTCTACGGCTACAACTTGTTTATACTTATTCTGTAATACATATTGCTTGATTTGAATAAATTTATGGGAAATCTGGCAAGTAAAAGCCTTAAAAGTAGTTTTGAAAACGCTGTGTGCCTCAATTCGCGTTTTCTAAGATAGCGGTAGTCGGCGCCGAGGCCGCGTACAGGCAAAACACCATACAGTCGGTTCGGAGGTTTTTGGCTCTCCCGTTTTATAGGCTAATAAAAGCGGTACTTAATACAGAAATACTAAGGTTTACATAATATTGACCTCTTTTAAAATCTTTACAAGTACTGAAATCTTTTCTGGGAATGCTTATTATGGCAAGAAGGGGGCGGGAAAATTAACTTTTGCAAAAGTAATATGTAGAATAATGTCGCGAACCCGTATCTACGATCCCGCGGCTTGTCAAGATAACATGCAGAAAAGGTCTGCCGAAACAAACAAAGATAAATGGAAATTTCTAGTTACTTCTGGACTGATAGAGATAATTTGGTTTCTGGATTATTTTAGAATGATCTAAAGATTATCAGGAAATATATAAGCAATTGTGACACGCCAGCAGTAGTAGTAGAGTTGTGAAACAAGAATTGTTGTAAAGACATGTAACAAGAGTGTTGTAAAACGAGAGTCAGCTGTGTTGGTGTTGTAAGGAGAGCTGTTCGTTATTGTCATCGACCTTGGTGCTGTAGATTGTGATATGTGATGTAATTCCGCTGCTACGCAGAGTGTATTTCTACGCAAATAAATAACATTTAGAGTTTCGGCAAATTGGACTTTTAATTCTACGAACCCACGAAATCACAATTGGTGTCAGGAAGCGGGACGACGACAACATCACCGAGAAGATGGAAGAAATGAAGACCGAATTAACAACGAAGACGGAAGCTGCAAATAGCAACTTGAGTTCGACGATGGCCGCGAAGATGACCGACACCAGGAAGAGCAGCCGGAGGAACGAGTAAGGACCGGCATGGCGAGGAGCACGTCGGTGCCATCACCATCATCCCCTCGAGTGACACTGCGTGCCGTCAGCCGACGTATGCATGACAGCCTCATCGCGGACGGTGGGATCAGAGGGAAGCCGTGCCGCGTACTCGTAGACACCGGGGCAGCCGTGACCATCATCAGACCTGAGGTGGCCAAGGGTTGGCTGTCGAGGAAACCAAGCCGATTATACCAGCTAGTGACGGCATCGGGTGACAACTTGCCCGTGGAGAGGGAGGCTCTGCTGCGGTTGACCTTGGGACGGAGTGCCGTGCGTAAGTGGGTGTTCGCCGTGGAGGTGGCTGAGGAGGTGATACTGGGACTGCATGCCCTCAGAACACACGAGGCGACGATCGACGACGGCAGGAAGGTCCTGCGGCTCAATGGAGAAGAGGGCATACTCCGGCAACCCTAAGAACGCGTTCGAATCTGCAGGGTCATCTTGAAGGAAGACGCGGATCCCCGCGAGAAAGGAGGTGGTGACGGGTCGACTGGAAAGACAGCGAATGAAGAACATTGTTGCCGTGCCGAGAGGTGCCAGTGAGGCTGCTTAACCTAGCGGACATCGATCACGACGTCCAGGCCGGAACGGAGATGGGGACGTGCGAGCCCGTGGTTATCGTGACAGCAATCGACAAGACACAGGAGCCGGTACCAACGCAACACCTGGGACCCCGGCTAGAAGGCTTACTGGAGAGGGCGGCCGATCACCTGACCGCAGAACAGCTCGAGAGGTGCGACAACTGCTGAGACGATACCAGCGCGTCTTCAGTCAAGGTAGAGAAGAACTACTGCGTCACCTGGCGAGAGTTACTGGCGGTAGTAAAGGCCTTGGAGCACTTTCACAAGTACCTGTACGGTCAGCCATTCCACCTGAGGACTGACTACTCCGCCCTAACTTGGCTACTGAGCTTTAGAAACCTGGAAGGCCAGACAGCACGTTGGGTTCAGAGGCTGCAGGAGTACGACTTCGCCTCTGAACATCGTAGAGGAAAGAACCACGGTAACGCAGACGCCATGTCCCGAAGACCTTGCCCAGAGAAGTGCGGCAGTGGAAGAGAAGGAGCGTGCCGTAGCAGTCCGAATAGTCACAGCAGTGCCTGCGGATGGCTGGGATAGCGCACTCCTGGGGAGGGAGCAGCTGGCGGACGCAGACTTGGGACCACTCTTGAGGAAAGCGGAGGCAGGGACAAGACCAACCTGGGAGGATATCGCACCGAGGAGCGCCACCTATAAGTCGTACTGGGCCTAATGGAACTTGCTGAAGATCAGAGAGGGCATGCTGTTCCTTGCTGAAGATCAGAGAGGGCATGCTGTTCCGGGTATGGGAATCACCTGATGGGAAGACACAGAGACAAACAGTTGGTTCTTCCCCGAAGTAAGGTCCCGAAGGTCTTGGAGGAAGTGCACGCCGGTACTTCAGGAGAACACCTGGGAACAAACCGAACAATCGACAAACTTCAACAGCCATGGCAAGGACCGTATCAGGTGGTGAAGAGGACTAACGACGTGGTCTATCGCATCCAGAAGGTGCCCCGAGGGAAGATGTTGGTGGGACACCTGGATCGTCTGGCCCGCTACGATGGTACTGTTTGGGACGACCAGCCTTAAGGAGAGAGCAGTGTCATCCCGCGGCTTGTTTACACAAAAGGAACTGATAAGCGGGCAGTGTGAAAACCAAGTGCCGGCAGACAAGATAACGTGCAGATAAAGGTCTGCCGAAACAAACAAACTGAGATAAATGGAAATTTCTAGTTACTTCTGGACTGATAGAGATAATTCGGTTTCTGGTTTATTTTAGAATGATCTAGAGATTATCAGGAGATATATAGGCGATTGTGACACGCCAGTAGTAGTAGAGTTGTGAAACAAGAATTGTTGTAAAGACATGTAACAAGAGTGTTGTAAAACGAGAGTCAGCTGTGCTGGTGTTGTAAGGAGAGCTGTTTGTTATTGTCATCGACCTCGGTGCTGTAGATTGTGATATGTGATGTAATTCCGCTGCTACGCAGAGTATATTTCTACGCAATTAAAGAACATTTAGAATTTCGACAAATTAGACTTTTAATTCTACGAACCCACAAAGTCACAATAATTATTAAAATAGATTATATGATTATTATAAATAAAATTTTCAAACAAATGATTCGCATTTATTTACATGTATCGAATTTATTAAAATTCCTAAAAATGAGCCGGTCGATTTAAAAAGTTAACTGTTTCAAAGAACTCAAAGAAGAAAATAGAGTTTTTGATAAGGTTAATACTGATAACTATACATGAAGGAGATATGCTTAGCTACTACACCATATGAACGTTTTTCTTAAAGGCTTCGTCACTCTAACAAGTTCTAGAAATATATTTTAAATCCATATACCTAACTCCGGGTCATTTTTATAAACGCGATAGTACGGAACGATTTTTATGCTTCTATATATACGTTTATCAGAGGAAATCGTGCGCCACGTGGCCCCATAATCAGACCCTATACGACTTTTATGTGAGCTCTGGTTTTAAAACAATTGACCTTATTTTGCAGGGGAAAACAAAATACGAACGAATATTGCTTGTAAACCTACACCGAGATCCAGTTTCTAATAAATGAATTCTGGTACTGTAGCTTTTAAATATCTTGGTGTTGTATTCTTTAATGAGATTATTTAATTGAAAATTTGATCTGTTTCCCGTCAAACATGGATGGTACATCATAATACACAAAAACCAATGCATTTAAATCAGGTAGCCATTTGCTACTCCATCGGGGAGTTTTCAATTTGCATTATAAATATAATATATTTAACACTATATGTTCACTATAGACACTATTTTGTTTTACATATAACTTCTATTTTGAGGTGTAAGCAGTTGCAGGTAGTACCCAGACAGCTAAAGCGAAGTTATCGTTGTATAGAAAATGTACAAATCCTGTTCTAATAATATTTACTCTGTCACCTATATGATAGGTAATAAAGCTATTGCATTCTGTTAAAAGATCCATTATCAAGATTCCACCCTGGAATGCATGTTTTGAAGCACCTTAATCATTACACTCAGAGAAAGATTCATCTGGCTGGAGAGAGGAAATCTCCTACATTAGTGAATTAATACAAAGTATTACTTGTTTTGGGGCTGGCACTGTCTTCATTTTCTAGTCGACTTCCAATTGTTGTTCTCCATGTTCCTCTGCTTCTTGCTGTTCTGGATCATTAGGTTACTTAGGTTACGAGGTTGAGTACAATCACAGCCATTATGTTGCAGCGGATCCCCTCCTTGTGGGTTGGATTTATATTACACGATGTGGTGACATATCTGAAGTAGGATTCGCCCCGTCGTGAGGTCTACGCCCCACACGCGCAAAAGTTTCGCGCTCCCTCGGTGTGGCGACACGTGTAGAAGCCAAACCTTACCTAGATGTAGAAGCGATAAACCTTTCGTCTAAAAGCCGTGAAGATGATGTTCTGGAAGATTTCTATAAATCCTCTCTCCGGCATTTGCGGTGAGCGATGAGATGTAAAACTTCTCAGGCGTGGTACAAAGGGGATTTCACTTTTGGGCAACTATGGAATAAAATAATTAATACCGTTTCACTTTACTTGAAATTATATTTCTCGACATCATTTTCTTCTTTACATGCGACTTTTCCCACTGATGTATATAGCCCTTTACTATATATTAATTTTCTCCTTTTATTTATAAATGATGCAACGGTTTTTTACTTAAATTATTTATCGTAGCGTCGCGTCTTCGATGTATATTTTAAACGTTTACTAAGCGTTCATAAATGATGAACTCCAATAACTTCTCGAAGTTTCAAGAAGTCTTTTACCGAAAACGCGTCTACCCTCTTCGAGAGTTCAAGCCAGAAGAAAAATTTAAGAATAAAATCATTGGTTCTTTTTTCTGTTTTGGTTGCTAAGTTACCATAACACTTAATTCTGATTGGCCCTACTTCACAATTTGGGATTTCAATAAACCTAAGCATTTGTTGCATCATCTATATGGGCTGCTTGGTTATTAACTTACGTTGAATTACAGATGGCTATGTTTACTTAATATGTCCATATATGCAATATCAGCTTCAATGTATAAGTCGGTCAGGATATGACTGCCTAACGTGGCAAGAAGAACTAAACAGTTCCGGAACAAGTGGGCAGATCATTGAATTGTGGTCAGGCAAAGATCCACTGAGAACCAATGTGAAGTGATCTACTCACGATCACCTTGTTCCTCACTCTTATCGGATATTAAGTCTTGACAACGTTTACCTATTGTCAAAAAAGTAGTACTTCCTCCAGACACATTGATAGAGTGGTTGTCTTAATGATCTTAATTAAAATGTCATATGTTTCAAGATATTTTCACGGCAAATGCATATATCATGAATTTTCTAGGAATAGTCTTTTGCAGTCCTCTTCATTCTGAATGACTTGTATAATTGATAAACCGTAAGAGATATAACATTTGCTTATTATATCTATTAATTCTAAAATTTTTGAATAACTTCCAAATGGAGAAAAATATAGCTACTGGAAGATTCAACAACAAGAAATGTTTCGGAAATGGTTAAATCCACCTCCCGATATATCAATATTCTCGAGAACAAAAGTTTTTAAAGAAGGTTTTAAAGTAAGTGCGCCATAAAAGTACTTCTACTACAACTACTACTACTACTACTACTACTACCACTACTACTACTACTACTACTACTACTACTACTACTACTACTACTACTACTACTACTACTACTACTACTACTACTACTACTACTACTACTACTACTATTACAACACTACTACCACTAATAACAACAATGATGATGATAATGATGGTAATGATAATAATGATGGTAATATTGGTAATGATAATAATGATAATAATGATGATGATAATAATAATAATAATAATAATAATAATAATAATAATAATAATAATAATAATAATAATAATAATAATAATAATAATAATAATAATAATAATAATAATAATAATAATAATAATAATAATAATTACAATAATAATAACAATAATAATAATAATTACAATAATAATAACAATAATAATAATAATAATAATAATAATAATAATAATAATAATAATAATAATAATAATAATAATAATAATAATAATAATAATAATAATAATAATAATAATAATAATAATAATAATAATAATAATAATAATAATAATAATAATAATAATAATAATAATAATAATAATAATAATAATAATAATAATAATAATAATAATAATAATAATAATTAATAAACAACCAATAGGTCAAGTTAAAAGCTTTATTTACCTAGGATGCGCCATTTCATATATAAGTACAAATAATATGGAAAGTGCTAGATTAAATTCTGGAGCATTTGTATTTAAAATAAATAAGGCAGGCTGTGTTTCCAGTTATTTTTTCATAAGAAAACACTACATTCTTACAGCCACTTTAAAATACTTTCGGGACAGAGAAGCGTGCATTCTAGTGAACCTCCATATCAAATTTTGTATCCCTGTATAACACTTCCACATCTCAAAGTGCCTAAAATGCACAAAAAGTGATACTAACATATAAAGAACTAAAAAAACTAATGTGTTGCATTCACAAGATTTTCTCTAGCGAGTTTTTCGTGTTTTCATGTGTATATTCTAGAAACTTTTTTGAAAATCTTATTTTTCTACCTACTCTATGTTAGTCGATATAAACGTTTTCAAAATGGTTTCGTTAAATATTTAATTGCAATTAAAAGATAAATACAGGAAGCTAAAACAAGTCAAATTTATTAAAATCGGGTCGCTCTATGCTGAATGAAATTCCAGAAAGAACGTATATCATAAGCGAAGTATTGAAAAATCAGTAATAACGAATGTCTCGAAAAGACTGATGCCACAACAGTTATTTAAAATATATTGTGTGCTAAGAGATACCAATCATTTGTGTAGTAAGTTTTTTTTTTTCTCTAATGGTTTATCGGTGAACACATGTCATAATGAAGTGGACTGCAGACTAAACGGGAATTTCAGTATAAGGTGTTATTAGTCATGTAATTATTTGAAATACTTAAATGGTTTATCGGTATCTTCTGTTACATATGGCTTTATTTGGAACTTAATCCATTACATTTAGTAACTCATTTAGCAGGAAATAATTACAAATAATAATATATCATGGAGGAACAAATAAACAAATAGGCAGAAACAAATACATAACATTCACACTGTCAGTTGTAAAATGTTCTGACTTTCCAATATAGATTACACATATCACCCTGTTTCTGGAGATCTTCGTTCAATCCTAGGCATACCAGAAGGTGGGAGGAATTCATGACACCACTCTGCAGATAGGACATTCACTTGTTGGTAGTATACCTATTCTATTTAGGTGCCTATTCAAGCAATCGTGGCCGGTTATTAACCTAAATTTGGCTACTACTTCTTTCCTTGCTTTGCTGTCGTATACTTTCTAGATTTCTTGAATGCTTTCCCATGTTTTCCCTGCTGTTCTCCTTTCACATTTCAGTTATTTTTATTTGTATTACTTTCTTAGTATATTTGGTGGGAATGGTATTTGTCCAGACTGAGTTTTGTTCCCTTTTTTGGCAAGGTAACCTGATGTTTCATTACTTATCGGTATCTTTAGGG
Source organism: Mantis religiosa (assembly GCA_030765055.1). Taxonomy (NCBI): domain Eukaryota; kingdom Metazoa; phylum Arthropoda; class Insecta; order Mantodea; family Mantidae; genus Mantis; species Mantis religiosa. The sequence continues at coordinate 136,609,647 of CM060952.1, read as the reverse complement.
CCATTTTTAAGAAGTTAACAAGTAAAGGACCTTCTTGAAAATGTTTTTGGATGAAGCAAATCTCAAAGTGTATATTTCTAGTGAAATCTTGACGTAAGGTTTTGCGGGAATAAAATACTTCCCGTAACAATAAGTGCTAGAGCAAGTAAAACATCTACATCCTAGCAATACCAGGTAAGCCGTTAGTATTTAACACACTCTTCACGCGTCTTCTGAACGTTGAGTTAGTCGGTGTGGTGTACCACTGAGATAAAGCTTTACTTTCAGCTTGAGGAGGAAGAAAAACCTTACTGAGGTGTGTCATCTGTGCCCTCTCGCTCTTAAGGACTCTTGCACGCAATGGGAATTCCGTGTCCTGTGTTTTACTTGAGCGGTTTCTAACTTTGGGGTAAGGGAAGTTCACTCATCTCTCTCCCAAATCCACGAAGGCTTCTACAACTTTTATTAAATGTGGTATCTACTGCCAAACGTTCTTTCATGTCCTTGAGAACTGCAACTCAAACCTTTCTTTCGACACAAGGAAAACTTGAGAAGTGTTATCAGAAGTCTAAGAAAGAAAGAGAATTCATAGCACGACCCGTATTTCTGAATAAGGGAACTTTGTTCCCAATATACTCGTCTTTATAATCACAATAAACAGTTTGTATTAGTTATTACTTGAGCCCGGATTTGTATGCAAAACGCATAAAGCTTTTGAATAGTCTATATGTATGCATTAACATATTCTTAATCATTATCACCTTAAAGAGATCACTTGCACAGTTTTAAAATGCATGTAATTGTATATCTTGGGAAAAATTTATTTTTATGCATATTTATTAAAAGTTAACAGGTAATTACATGTTTTTATATATCTGCTTAAATAAAATTTCTAGTTGGTTCACACATGCTCTCTTTATTTTCTTGAAGTGACAGCTAGTGACTGTAGTTTTGCGGTTTCGTTGTATGAGTTTCGTTGCAATAGAAGCTAGTGTTCCCCGTCTTCATAGAGTGATATTATAAACTGAGGTATGACGTAAGATCATATCTGCCGACTGTGTTTGGTTGAAATCACAGTTCAGTAAGACTGCGGACTTGCTTCGATATACCACTGATAAAATTGTCACGTTTTTCTGTGTTAACTAAATATGTTAGGAATTTGGGAGTGATAATTTTAGTGAGGATGGACAAGTACTGCCTACCCACCATAAGAAGTGGGGCCTGAAGAGGGAGAGGGGCTTGTACTGTCTTTATTACGAAATGAGTATGAGAGTGAATATGAGTCACCCACACTGCCAGATCTAATGCTCGTTTCAGTAACTGCAGTGATGGATATCATGCATGAGTGACTTATGTGAGAACACTTTGTATTTTTTATGAACCTTGCATCCTTATGGTATTCCTGACGGCATAAACATCATGCGGACAGCAAAAGTGATTATGCTACACATTCCTCTGCAATGCTTTCTTGTGTTGCGTGGACAGAGTTATTTTGTTTATCATGTGAACGAATACAGCATATGAAAGTTGTGAAGCACAAACAAAATGCAGCCGAAAAATCTACCTTATGCCAACAATTTGTAAGTACGTCATTTAATGAGCAGGTCAACATCCCCTTAGGTTCACGTACTGTATGGGACCAAGCTCTGTGTGGTTGGGAGGAATGTGATAAAGTTTACGTTAGTAGTGGCATTAGAGAGGGGAGGGGAGTGCTGACAGCCACATAGACAGTGGCGTTTCAATATTTTCTATGAATACATAAAACTAAACACTGTACATAAATGTCAAAACGGCATTAACCTGTCTAATCATATAGTATGACACTATTTAAGGATGGCATTTTTACTGCAGTAAAATTACTTTAATATAACTCAAAATGCCTAATATTGGCAAAAGATAATCTTGAAAGCCATTGTTATTCATTTTCACATCACAGCGACTGTGCTAGTTCTTTCTTATTGTCACTGAAAATATGTTTATAGTTGTCACTATCACTATCACTGATGGAGCTATCATTTGTTGTCATATTCACAATGATATAATCTATTACACCCGGCACGATTCCGTATTTTCTTCTTCTAATATTCACTTTCTGTTTCCTTCACTTCCATACTTTCTTTCTTTTTCTCTTGGGTGATAGACTCCCAGAAGTGGAATAAATCTCCTTCCCTCATTTCTTCGCTGCAATTAACACGACGTTTCTGCAAGAAATTCACTCTCTTTCTTGGTAGAATATTTGGTTGGGCACTTCTCAGATAAGACCGAATGTCTAAAATTCTAACTAAAGAAGGTGACATGTGTGGTATAAGCATTTCTTTCAACCATTTTGCTGATCCATTTGGCCACTAGAAGAATCTCTGGCCAAACATTCGAGCCCCTCCCTGTTGGGAGTCTAACAAAAAATTTGTATTATTTTTATATAAAAAGGTAGACAAATAAAATATGGAGTTAAAAATAATTCGGATTGGGTTGGACTCAAGGGGGCAGTGGTTCCCGATACCCGTGGGAGATCGCAGACGTCTGGACGTCTCTGTCGTCACACGGGGTTGAGGGAAGCCTTAAGTTACCGGGTGCTAGCCTGCAGAGCTTGTAGTCGGTGTGCTAGATGACCAGGCGCCCCGACCGAGGTTCTTCGGTAGTCTTCCCGGATGGGAAGATGACGCGCGTAAGTGGCGTATGCACTTCCACCTTGTATTGGGCGCGGGGATTGTTAGTCATAGGTCTTGCGCTACTGGAAAGAGCCCAGGAGCCCTTTGGGGACAGCTTGGTAACTCCCAGGTATGGAGAGAGGTTTGATTACCGTCCGCGAAGATACTTCCATGCTATGTATTGGGTCATTTGGCCATAGTAATCCCCACTGGTGCGTCTGCCTTATAGAACAGCTTCGGTGCCTCCACACCTTCCTGCCTCCAGCATGTATCGTAAAAAAGTGAATCGATTGCCTGTATTGTTACTTTTGGCAACTTCAAAAATCCCATCTTCTGCCAGAACTTCTTTTTGGTTATGTGAACTCTTTACGAAGAAAAAAAAATTCTTGATTTTGCTTAAATTATTGTTTTGTTCAAGAGGTCTCGAGTTGGAAGTTCAGTGGGGTAAAGGCTTTTTCCGGAGCTTTTTTCCTTGTCCTAAAAGTTGAGTGTCGGATAACTCTAAGCTCGATGGACACTGGGCTCATTTGAGTATCATTTCACCCATTTCAATCATTGTTCAACATGACTTAACGTTGGAAGACGTGATTTACAAATATATATAGTCATTTCTACTATAGTGATAGGTATAGCGATACAACTAATACTAAGTATAAGTGTAAATAAATATTAACAGAAACATTAGATAACAGTTAGCTAGTGTGGAGAGGAATGAAGAAAATCAGGAAACAGACATTTGATATAGACAGCAAGTGATAACATTAGCTTTAATTAAGGATAGATAAGTAGGAAATAAATGACAACCACTACAAAGAACTGGTATCTTTTAGGAATTTGCTCACCCTGTAAAAAAAAAGTCCAAGCTGATCTCCCCCAGTTGGTGGGAGGCCTTTACCCTTAAGGGATGTTATGGGCTATTTATTCATTTATTTATTTTAATATGTATTCCGCTGCCTCCTTTGTTGTCTGCTTGAATGGGAAATTTATGAAATTTTGTCTGGATGCCTTGTGATATTTTTTCTGTTAAATTCCAAATCAACTGACATGTCTCACTGTGAACCACAAGATTTCTTTTAATAATGATCTCTGATGTATCCTCAGCCATAATAAGTTACAGTAGCTTGGCAGTTGTAACAAACAAATGCTTAGAAGTGAGAGCACCACCACTGATGCTCGTGTAAGGAACATTAGCTAACGTGGTAATTTCTGTTTATGCAAGCATTGCCACACGTCACCGGCATACCCCCCGCTAAATAGATTTACCAGCATTCCGCAAATACACAGAGCTTGATCCCATGCAGTAACTCATTCGCCAAGGAACTGTGTTCAGAATTTATAAGTACAAACATTCCTTTTTGAAAAATAGGTAACAGTCATCTTAAAACCTTTTTATAAAAGCACGCTAATAACATAGTGCCTGAGGAATCTACCTTTCACAAAACGTGTGTGTCCGAGTGTTACAACGAAGTTATTCGAGAAATGCTGGAAGCGTTAAAACATGACAGGATTTGGAATTAGACCAGAGAATGGCAGTACAGTAGTCAGCGCAATGAAACCGGGAAGTAATGCTTACCTGTTAAGTGTCAAAATATTAGGTAGGGTAAACCATTCTAACTTACAAAATTCTTCGATTCTCTAGTCTTTTTTGTGACCAAATGATATAAAATATGATCATAGTGTCTTGTTATTTCGTACAGATGTCGCTCCATACATTGTAAAAATTAGCAAATACATTTAAAGTTCTCTATACCAAACTAGAACACTTGACATGTTTATTCCATGGGCTACACAAAGTTACTTCCTCAGTAACTCTTACTCTAACCCTCAATATGGCTTTACGTCGTAGACTCTAATACCCTAGTTTACTTTGTGACTGACTCTCAGCTGTAACTTCTGTACCGGACTAACTCTCGTCAGACAGCCTGCGCGTACTGGGCGAACTCAAGTCTTGTCAGCAGACTAGAAGAAGATGCGAGTCGCCCAGGTTTACCTGGGCGAGGAGTTTTCTGCCCAGCAACTAGCCGCTTAGTGCGACTTTATCTGGACAGCATAATAGAATTGTCGTTTGTCATCAGGCGGTTGTTTTGGGCAGTCCTATATCAAGCCATTGCTATATTAACGTAGCAGAGAACATATATGAGGGAAAGTCCTGAAGTGATAATATACTGTTATTAGCTAAATATAAAGGTGCATACGTAAGCTTTTACGGAACACTCGCACACCTTTTATTTAGAACAAACAAAAGACATTACAAAGCACACTCCTTGCCAAAGTCGTCAAGATATTTCACTCGTCCCCGACATCCTCGCCACCCACTGTGTCTAGAAGTTGTTCGTCTTGTTTCCAATGATAAAAAAATGTCATTAAAGCACCTGCTAGAGTTTCAATTTTCAAGGAAGTGGCTCCAGAGTTAGCATTACCTCCTCAGTCTATTTTAAGACGGTGAAGTTTGTGGTTGGAGGCTGCATGTTACTATACTAAATATTTCAATGATGTGAAAAGAATAGTAGACAGCTTAGATCAGGAAGATGCAGTTTCTATGAAGATAACTCAACATACATATGTAGCCGATTTTCAGTGCTACCAGAGATTAGGAACTGCAGGCTTGGAATAATTCATTTACAACACTCTTTGTCCCTAGCGAAAGAGGTACTACAGGCAGTGTCCTTCGAATCACAAGGAGTTGCGAAAATTACTTTTGATAAGTTGACTGCAGCTCTCGGCAAACATACAGGTTATAAAACAATTTGTGAAATTGCAAAACAGCTGGCCGAGGAACGTGTGAAGTGCAAAAAGAACTCACTAAAGAAGAGATTTGGAGTTTCTCTCATGCACTGGTGACATCTTGTGATGCAGAGAGATCTTTTTCACTCAACAAAACCTTCTTTAGTGTCAAAAGAAGAAGTTTCACTGCAGAGAATCTCAATATGACAATTCTCGTCTATTGCAACAGTAGTATTGGACAATATGTAGAGTGAGTCGCTAATACAACATATTCTTTCATTCTTTCTTAAGATTTTACAGCGCAAAACAAATAAGTAATAATAATAAAATGTAATAACTAACAGGTACTATTACTTAATAATAATTAATAATTTAAAGAATTACATAATTAATAATAATTAGTAACTTAGAGAATACATTAATTAGCACTTTAAACAATAATTAAATGGTGAACATAAGAATTGTTATCAAGCATACAACTTTCATTTAGCATATCATTTATACATATTTTACGATTTTTAGTGCATATTTACATGCATATTTTGGCATTTGTTTTGCATACTGCCGCGAATGCTTTATTGCGACGAGGCGGCGCGGCCGAGGCATTTAAAGAGACGGGCAGTGCAATACGGAGATAAAAGCTCTCCGAAACGATGGGGGGAAGGAGACGGATTTCTCGAGAGTTCGTCTTTGTTCTAGCCGTCTTGATTGAGAACATTCCGGATAGTGAGTACTCTATAAAAAGGGAGCCCGCCCGCCACAGTGAGTCAGTCTGTAATTGGACGCATGCGCGTGAACAGCTGTAAAAGTGAACATTGTTTGTTGTCGATGATCCTGCAAGTTGTATGTGTATGTGACGTAATTGTGTTTCTATGGAAATAAAGAGCAATTTTTAGTATTTATAACCTGGACTTTTAATTTCACGAACCCACAAAGTCACAATTGGTGTCAGAAGTGAGACGTACTACCATGGAGGCTGCATTGGAAAAGTTTCTACAGGAACAGCGAATGACGGAGGCGGCAAATAGCAGCTTGGCCGCAAAGTTGGAGATCACAAATAAAAACCTGGCCGCCGAGTTGAAAGAAATAAAGACAACGAATGCTGCGAAGACGGAGGTGGCAAATCACAATCTGACCGCGAATATGGCCGAACTGACCACGGATATGAAGGCCGAACTATCTGAAATGAAGGCTGCGAACGAGGTCCTTGCTGAAAAAATTTGAAGAACAGTTGGCCGGCGCGAGGGATGACGTCACGGGGCTGGGCAAGCGGATGGGCCAAGTGGACGAGCGCGTCGAAGACCTGGCGTGCTGCGTTAAAGCCTAGAGGGAAAGGCCGATACCAACACTTAGTCCCTGAACGCCATGGTGGAGGACATCGTCGGCAGAAGGATGAAAGATTTAAAGGCCGATGCGTCCAGACGCGACACATTTGCATGCGTGAATCCGCCAAAGTACCACGGGACGTCCACATTCGAAGTCTTCCGCCAGGCCCACACCTGGGCTCTTTCCAATAGGTATAAAAAGGGAGCCTGCCCGCCAACCCCTAGGTACATACTTGTAACCTCATAAATAATACCATTCTAAAAACCTACATTTCACCCTACAATATCCCGAAATCTACCTTACCTGCGGTAAAACCATTAACGGGTGGGCACGCAGCAAAAACCTTCTGGCTGTATACAGCCAGTCAGCATCACATGGCATGGCATGGCAAAGTGAGTCAGTCGGTAATTGGACGCGAGCGCGTGAACAGTTGTAAAAGTGTACTTTGTTTGTGGTCGATGACCTTGCAAGTTGTATGTTAATGTGACGTAATTGTGTTTCTGCGGAAATAAAGAGCAAGTTTTAGTGTTTGTAACCTGGACTTTTAATTTTACGAACCCCCAAAGTCCCAATACAAATCCGGGCTCTTGTTATTACGATACCTACTTGGCTTTTCTTTCGTTTCCTTCTAAGGATTTCTTCTAATGCGTTATCCTTCTGATGAAATACTCAAGAAATGGGGTGTGGAAACGATTAATAAGAGTAAATAAAATATTTATCGGACCACTTTACTAGAGTTTCTCGTAGCCTTTTTAGTTGTATTGGTATATATTGTATTACAGAAGCAAAGAAAGAAATAGTTTTTGAGACATTCGGGTTCCCTTCAGAATAACAATCTATTATCAACCTTTCTTAACTTTCGCTTTTTATTGATATTAAATCCTGCAACTATGAATCTGTGTTTTGCATAGAATACCTATCTTCAGGCTAGTAAGAATGGATTTTCGTTAACGAAAATCTAATCTCCAGGATGTTCAAAATTTTAATTGACATTCCTTAGGTTAAAGGTTTATTTGATGTATGTATAAGAGCTGTTTAAGTTTTATTTCAATGTATTTCTAACTACATGAAATATTAATTTTCAAAATAAAAATCTTTTAGAAAGTATCACCCCCGAACTGAAAGTTTGAAAATTTGAATTTTCTCGAATTGGTTTTAGAGACAATTTCTCCAAAATTAAGAATTATTTTTGATTCCTTAGTTTTCAAGAAAAAAAACTTTTTTTAAACAATACTAGTCTTGTAATTTTTAAAATAAAACCATGGCCACGAATATATATTTTAGTATAGTTAAAATTATTCTTAAAATTCTTTGTTAATTTTTCAAAATATTATGCCAAAAATTTCAAACTTAGAGGCGGAGGATTTGTATTAAAGCATAATGTTGGAAAATAACTATACCAATTCGCGGAGTTAAGCTATAAATTTTTTATCAGCTGCACATTGTTAAAATACTCTTAAGATGATTAATTTTTGAATCTTAATGTACAAAATATGATGTAGGTGTTATCTGGAGAACTACTGATTTTAATAATTGTTTCACAACAGAAAAAAAAAATCCTGTTATTCCCGACGAAGACGGGCTGTGACATAGATTCTAATTTAATTTCCGAAATAATTACAATTTTAAATCAGTATTTACTAGGCCTGGATTAGAGCATGCATGTAGGTATTTTGGTGCTTTAGAGCATAGGGCATGCGATTCCGGTCAGGCGTGCTAAACAATATACATATGAATGACTGAAATATAAATGTCGAGAGCCATATGCATTTATTACTGACGTTTATGAGAGCAAAATGTTGCATAGCAAAATATGCAAGTTGACGCTTTTAAATAAACTGAAGCTGATAGACATGTTTTTGGTAATATTTCTTTTTTCTTTCTTTCGTTCGTTGGTTCTTCCTTCCTTTCTGAACCTCTTAGCTCTTTGTATTTTATTGCCTGCGGTTTTAATTTAATCCATTTCACAAGGTGGAAATTGGCTACGGACCTGGGACTCAATACAATTGTTAATTTCTTTTTAATTATTTGGAAATGCGCTGGTAGCTTGGGTAGACCACGGAGTATTGATTATTTGTAATTAGGATTAAGGAGAGCAATCTCCAAACTTGCTTGACTGTAGAACATGCCTTGTTAACGCCCGTGTTGGTCTTGAAGAAAATGGCTGTAGGCTGTCAAAGAGGTGGTACGTTGTAAATCTTGGAATTTCTAGTAGCAGGGTTGGCAATATCAGCGCCCAGTAAAAAGAAGTGGAAGCATCGCTAGCCAACTGTCCGGCAAAGGGCATCAAGCAAAGCAATAAACGAGGGAGAAAATAAAGTTGGCATTTCGCTCCCGAGGAATCACATCCATAATGCATAAGGAAATAAAGGTCTTCAGCGTGGACGTATCGAAAACTATCGGCGAGCTGTAATTTCGTGTGTGAAGTGAAACGGAAGAAACCTAACTGCGTAGCGAGGGAGACAGCAGCACTGGATATAGGTAGTCCAGTTTATACTGCCCTCACATTTTACTATCATGAGCGAAAATATCGTAACGCTTTCCCAATTTTTTTTGTGGGGGGTTTGTTGCGGAATGGTTGTATTTGGCGTTTTGTTTTAAGCATTTGTATAGCACATGCATACATTAGCAAGTACTAGCTCTCTGTCTTATTTGACATTGCGTAGGTGGTTTTTAAATTTCGTATGACAATTGTTCCCTTTTCCCTTAGAAATAATGTTATAAAATCCTAAATTCATATTAAAGGACGAAAAATCTCCAGCAGGTGACGGAAAGTAAAATATCTCTTAATCAACTTGTCAACCTTTCGTATACCAGCTATAGCTCATTTTATAATTAGACTAGCATTGCAACTAGGGGTTCTGTAAAGTGAATCAGCTCCCACAATGTAATTTACCCCCCCGGGAAACATTTTCTGATGTCTCTGATTGGCTAAAGTTACATATGAAGCGATTCTTATGGGATGGAAGCGGAGTGGCAACGAACTCTACCCCAACAAATGAAGGATGTGGTTGCGCGACCCAAACACAGTGATAACTCAATATTTATTGAGTAGGCAACGTTAATTGTGTAATAACATACCCTTTACAATTTTCGCATTCCTTCATGTACAGTGCGCATACTACAAAACTTGGCCGGCAGGTGCATGGTGTATGACCTTCAGTGCATTTCCATGCGCTCTTGTTCTGCATTCGTTCCAGTCATCATATGTGCGTCAGTCTTACTCATATCACAAGCGAATAACATCAGGACTGTTGAACTTTTTTAAGTATTTTAAAATGTCTCAATCGCAGTATACAGTACACAAATAATATTAATGTACTATAAAGTATGTGCTTACATCATCTTGTACGATAGTTATAAGGTAATTATGCCGTTCATTTGCTGTAAATAAATTCTGAGAGACGGGGTCAATTCATAATAGGAAAAGAAGGGTAAAAAGGAATGTGTTTACCGAGCAAAACTTAGAGGAAATCGGAGAAAGGTTAGAAGGGTCTCGTCAAAAATCTCTTGGGCGCTTTACACAAGAAACTGATATTTCGACACCTTCAGCAAGGAAAGTAACAAAACTTTTGAAACAAATCGTACAAGGTTACGTTGTCCAGCTTTGCTACCACGTGATCACCAGAGTCGGGTAAATTTATGTAACTGGATTTTGAGGAATGATAATGATGGAACAATTGATTCACGATTAATATCAATGACGAACCATATTTCATTTACATGGGCATGTATCATTACAACATAGCCGATATCATGCTACAAACAATCTCAGTTTCGTTTATGAAATTCCCTTGCATGATCAAAAATGGGGTTATGGTGCGCGGTAAATAGATGCAGAATAATAGGGCATATTTTTATGAGTGTAACATAAATGCAGAAAAATACAGAAATGATGTACTGACACCATGTTTCGAACTGCTGACGGACATTGAATGTCAGTATGGAGGTTTCCAGCAGCATTATGCCACCGCGCATGTAGTTATTACGAACTTTTTCTTTAAGGGTAGAATCATTAGTAAGGGTTTACGGCCCTCTCGCTCCCCTAATCCTAGGGTATGCAATTTTTATGGGGTAACTTGAAAAATAAAGCATATAAGATGAATCCCCCACTTTCGAAGAATTAAAACAAAATATCGTCAGAAATTAATACTATTTTTGAAGTTGGACTAATGCGTGTGAATGGAATTTCTTCAGAAGATGCCGTATGTTTTGATGCAGGTGGACGGCATTTGCAACGCACCTGTGATAAGGTGTGTTTTGTGTTTATTTTGATATTTGGTAACGGGATTTGAGATTTGATTTGGGTACAGGCATATGTGACTGGGAGATGGGCGTGCGCCTGTCGGCCAAGTTTTGTACCATACGCACTGTAGATGTTCAAAAGAGAGGTGCAAATAAGAATAACCTATGACTGTTTAAGCCAGACTTGAGTGGTCTCTAGAGAGGCAGTTTCATCTCCCGTAGAGACCTTGAACATACCGTACCATACCATGTCATACCATACCATGTTATACCATACCATGTAATACCATACCATGTCATACCATGCCATACCATACCATACCATATGTAAGTAGTCTGTTAGAGGTTGAGTAGTTGCTGATGTTACGCTGAACACATTTCTTTCTCTTTATGGTTTCTTCCAACAATTTCTTACGAGTATAGCTTGAACGTGAGTATTACACATATATGAGTGGGGTGCTTTCCATGAAAGTGGATGCATCAACATATCATTTAGGTGTTCTCGAAAGCTGCTAGGTGCATGTTAAAATCAGTATGTACCTAGTGGAGGGCACAAACTACGTTAGTATACAGGTGTACATTGGGAATGAACTTCATAGTAAACACTGAAAAACATATTTATGCAAGGGATATTAAAAGATTTTGGTATTCGGAACCTTAACTACGTACTTATCTACCTTTAGAATAAAAGTTACCTATATATTTTGATGCTAACTCACTATATGCATTTGAAAATCGAAGTTACTCTAGAATTTTCTATAACAGCTAAAACATGTTCCTATTCTAATAGCCAGGAGTTAGGAGTTAGGAGTTGAAATAAGAAGCTCTGTCACAGCGTATGTGTGTCGGAAAGAGTTGCTTCAGTAGACGAAAGTATTATCAGAATAATTTTCCAAAATGACTTCCTATCCCACACACACACACACACACACACACACACACACACACACACACACACACACACACACACACACACACACACACACACACACACACACACACACACACACACACCACAACACACCCAAAACTTTTCCCGTTTTGCAATATTAGTATAGTTTAACAAATAACCCAATAAATTAAGATGGCCATAATTCATAAACCTGTAAAACTAATATTTCTATCCAGTTTAGTCTAATCCCTATAAAACTCCTTGTATTTCAAATTATGTAATACATAGTTAACTGAAACTGATGGAATAACATTCTGTTGCTTATATCATAAATATAGGTTTTTACAGTTTCCGATCCGTTTTATATAAAAAAAAATATATACATATTTTCCTTTCTTCCTCCTTTCGATATATGATCTCTTTCGGAGATTTTTTTAAAAAAGCGTATGATTAGGTATTTTTTCCCTTGATGTATTAGTGCAAAATGAGGAACAATAATTCCTTGTGTTTTAACATACTCACTTTAATACATTTATTTTTAACTTTCTCTGCCGCTTAGGTACCTAAGACAGCAGAAAATATTATACTCAAAAAATTAGAACTGACATTTAAAAATATTTTTAGTCCAATGTCAGCGAGTAAATCAGTAAGTAAACAGATCTCTCAAAGCCAGAAAGAGTGATAAGAGAAGAGAACAGCCTCCTACATGGATTATTTTTCATTATTTTTTATTAAAATTTTTCAAATGATTACTATGACATTATATATTACCACAATCATATCTTGTATTACTTCTGAAGGGCCTGTAGCTACTTTATTTTCATTGAATATATATATTTGGGACATAAGTAGCTGTAGAAACAATATAGAGCTAATTAAAGTTCTCAATATGTGTAAAGTAAAACTTTCGTAGATTTAGTCATATCGTAAATGTTTGTAATATTTGCTTACATTTTTCTAACTTAATCAGCTTATGGAACATGACTGAGAATGTGGGATTCTTCTCGAGATCATGATAGCAAATTTACTCAAGATACAGAGTTTTGGTTTCATCGCGGCAAATAGCCAAGTTCATAATGCATAATTGGAAACAAGAAAACCATTAAGGAAACTAAAAAAAATTATAAGGCACTCCTAAGAATTGGCGAGTAATCACAGAGAAAGTGGTACTAAAATAATACACCAATTTTATCTTTGCGTTTTGGAAGGAGTTGCAGAATGAGCGAGAAGGTCCGGTTACCTTACATCATGTGTAAGCGCAGTTTAATTTTCTTGTTTTCCTTTATATCTTAGTAAATAAAAGTACAGTTGCACTATAACTAGAATTGAAAGTTATGTTTTATTTGACCGACATGCTAGCGTTAAAGATACAGCATAGCAATAAGGTAGAGGAAGTGTATTGGATGTTTTCAGCTACCTACGCTTGAAAGAAGTACATCTGTTGCAGAAAGCTTTTTGCGCCACATCATTTCAAACACTTACTAGCATGTTAAAGTTGACATGATTTGTTAGATTGTTCCACATAAACGGGGTTTACCACGCTTGATGCAACTGAGTACACCAGTAAACTCACGTCCGCTGCTGGGATCTCTGACTTCTCCCTTGGCTGTACCGTGCCAGAGCCAAGCTACAGCAAGTATCCTATGTATATTGTGACTTTGTGGGTTCGTGAAATTCAAAGTCCAGGTTACAAACACTACAAATTTCTCTTTATTTCCGTAGAAACACAATTAAGTCACATAAAACTTGCAAGGTCATCGACCACAAACAAAGTACACTTTTACATCTGTTCAAGCGCACGCGTCTAATTACCGACTCACTGATTGTGGCGGTCCACGGCTGCTTTTATAGTTACTCACTATTCCAGAGATTCGTGGAATGTTCTGAAACAATCAGGGCGGCGTTAGAAGAAAGACGAACTCTCCAGAAATCCGTTTCCTTCCCCCCACCGTTTCGACGAGCTTTTATCTCCGCAGTGCACTGCCCGTGTCTTTGAACTCGTCGCCTGCGCCGCCTCGAATCAACAATGCGTTCGCGACAATATATTTACCACCATAAAAAAATCGGAATATGAGAGCAGTAGTATAGAATTGAGAGAATCAGCACAGTGTAGATAAGATGTTGAACTCTCCTCTGTGTTAATATATGAGTGATGTAGAATGCTCATTGATTTAGAACTCTCCTATATGAAAATCGAGTTGTAAAAGAAGGGGAGTGTTGGCGTAGTGCCGTTCTCCCCTGTGCAGTGAGATGTTTTTGAGGGTTGGGATGATGATGATGATGATGATGATGATTGTGTGTGTGTGTGTGATGTGTAATGTGTGATGGGTGGGATGGGTAACGGGGGGGGGGGGTTCCGGGGATGTTTGAATTAAATGTGAATTCTTTTCGATGTGTGTGTGTGCTTGAACTCTCATGTATGAATATCGAAGTCTAGGGTTCGATATTGTGATGGGGCGGGGTGGGTAACGGGGGTTCCGGGGATGTTTGAATTAAATGTATTGATAGTAATTCTTCGATGACTGTGCTTGAACTCTCATGTATGAATATCGAGTCTAGGGTTTGATATCTATTACGTTCAGTGCTTCGATGTCTGTGCTTGAACTCTCATGTATGAATATCGAGTGTAGGGTTTGATATCTATTACGTTTAGTGTATGATATATGATGTAGTATCGTTATTCTTTAGATAAAAGAATATCGAGAGAATGATTAGGTATGTTTACTGGGAGAGATTTATGAAAATAAATGTAATAAGACATTCTGGTAAGGGGTGTTCCCTATGCAGAATCTCTCCTTGAGCTATTGTATCCAAGAGCGATGTAAAGGTTAAGAAAAGGTTAAATTCCATTCCCAAATCGAGGTACGAGAAAATATAAATCTATTCCACATTGATGAAGTATAAGAATGGAAATGTAAATCTATGTGAGAGGGTCGCATGACAAAGAAATGTCCCCTCTAAGCATGATAAAAGTGGTACATAGCAAATGCAAATAAAAATAAAAGCACTACCCATCTCTTTAAGAATGATAAAAAAATATTGAGAGAAAAGTATAAGAATGCAAATGTAAAGCTGTTTGAAAGGGGTTTCATGATAAAGGAACGCACCCTCTAAGCACGATAACTTAAAAAGAATATTCCCTCTAAGCATGATAAAAGTGGAACATAACATCGAAAATAAAATAAAAGCACTAACCATCTATTTAAAAATGATTAAGATAACGAGAGAAAAGTATCTCATCTTTAAGTATATATGAGTAATACAAAACTGATCAATCAATATGATAATATATATACGCAACTAGGGATCTATAGTGTAGATATCCTAACTATCCATGGTAAGATATCACCCTCCATATAAAAAATTGTCTAGAAAATCTCCCCTCAGTATTACGAATACTCCACTGAACGTCATCCCTTTTGGTATGTGGGTCAGAGAAAAAAAGAGTTAATCTCTCCAGACTGGTGACAGGGGTGGTCAAAACATTCTTATTGCTGTAGCGAAGTCTAACTTTGTCAAATAACGTTAGGAAAAAAAAGAATATATTTTAAAATTAAACGAATGAATCTATATATTTGTATGAATGATGAAACAATACTATGAATGTGTTAGTATACCAAATGTAAAAAAATCAAATGTTCAGAAAAATATATTTTGTACAAGTATGTGTGTGTAAAGAAATGTGTAATTATATCCCCCCCTCCAAGATGTAGGGAACGAATCACAGTTAGTGTGCGCACGCAACATGGTGTTTGGGAAGGAGAGATACGGTTGGAGGGGGTGTAAAAAATGATGAATCTATATAAAGTTTAAACTATGATAATAAAGTTACTAGTATTACCTTCTAACTTATAACGTAGTCACAACTACTTTAAACATATAGCGTAATATGTAGACAGTAACACCTCTCCCGGACGGAGGGGGGGGGCGGAGCAACTGTTAATAAATACCGCGGCACGGATGAGTGAGGAGGCAGTCGATTCTCTGGAAATATGGATCCTACAGGTAAGATAGAAAAGTTGTATATTGTAATTCATTTTTTATCTCTGTTTACGAAGAATTTTGAAGTAATACTGATTCGTGTGTGCTTATATGTATGTTTCAGATCATGAGATGCTACAGCTAAATCAACTAGCTGAAGGTGGAACACATCTTCCCACAAAGAAACTACGTGAATTAGATCAGTCCGTTCAACACATCATTCGATCCGTCAAAACCGTGAAGACCAGATATGGTGAACGGGTCGTCGTCGAAACATCAGATTTCCAAGTCTTCCTCCCGGAGAGATTCAAACATATGACCGCAGCGCAGAAAGATCTACTAAATCGTGGTGACTGCATACTCCAATACCATGGCGAGGAAACACTAGAAAGTGGTTTCAAACGACATAAATTGTCTTTTTTAAGCAGCCCGCAATGTCGTCAAAAGGTGAGTACAATTATTGAATAAAATTTCATAAAAAAAAGTGATAATGTAGTTACTTGCATGTAAATGTGAAATCGTACATGTTGTATTAGAACTTAAAGTGTTAATTATCGCACGTCATGTAGTATTAGTAATTGAATGTAGTTACTTGCATGTACGTACATGTTGTATTAGAACTTAAAGTGTTAATTATCGCACGTCATGTAGTATTAGTAATTGAGAGTGAACGTTGTAGGGTTAATTTTCATGTGTAATAATTACGTACATGTGAATATCGTAGTTCAGTTACGTTATTTCACATGCATGTTAGTTACGTTTGTTTGTTACACGTAAAAGTAACGTTGTAGGTGAAAAAAGAACGTTAATTTATATGTGTAAAACGTACATGTGAATATCGTAGTTCAGTTACGGTATTTTACATCTATATGGTTTACGTTGTGTGTTTTTATCATTTATGTAAGGGAGAGAGCATTACGTAAAACAGTTACATACTATCTGAATATTGTAGTTACGTGATGATAGCAATAATTGTAAAATACATAATCATTATGTAACTATTTTCATATGTAAAAGTTACATGCATGTTACGTTCTACGTAAAGTATAGAGTTTACGTAAAATTGAGATTCATACATGTAAAAGTTATTAACATGTATGTTATTTCTGTTACCACCTTACATACATGTAAATCAATGTTCCCGTATGTAAAGTTAATCGAATGTTGTAATTGCTTTTTTCAGAAACGGCGACAAGATGCTCCGATACTGCCACTGGACAACCCTCGATTCAGCAAGATGAAACCCGTTCGAACGTGACCCAGGCTGAACGATTACGATGTATTCACAGTGAGTCCGCTTTCAAAAACCGATTAACCACCTACGAAATTCACAACTGTGTTAATATACTTGACCCCGTTATATTCTTAGCAGAATGCAAACCTTTAATTTTGAATGAAATTGATAAGGGCTTAAACATGTATAAATCAGGTCTTAAGATAGGATCCTGTTTATCCTGTCAATATGTCATAATATCACAAGAGAGCGATAATATTCATACATTTAACTTTAACAGTAAACTTGAGGTGATATTGCAATCTACAGATAAATCTATATGGTATGAAGAGAAGATTGTACAACCTATACTAGATCATATGGATAATTTTGAATCGCGTACCAGTTCAAAAGCTTTATACAGTATTGAGAAATTAACAATATATGTGACACAATACGATTCATTGAATGCAGGGATGTATACTGAATTACCCGACTTTATAAAATCGAAGAGAGCTGTTATTAACATTCGTAATACTGATAAATATTGCTTTGCATACTGTCTGTTAGCATCCAAATACCCAGTAGAACGTAACAAGAATCGACCCACCTCCTATAAAAGATATGATTTTCGTAACGAATTTAACTTTGAGAATATAACATTCCCCGTATCATTGAAAGATGTAGAAAAATTCGAGAATCAAAATTCAAATATTTCAATAACGATATACGGTGTTGAAAATAAATCGATTATTCTCTTATATCAACCAAGAGAGATAAAATCACATCATGTTAATCTTTTAATGTATAAAAGACATTATTGTCTGATAACAGACTTGTCACGTTTGCTAGGAAAGCAGCTAACTAAACATAATGGGCGAAAATGGTTATGTAACAATTGTAACTTGTATTTCACATCAGAATCACGTTTAAATAGCCATAAAAAGAGGTGTATGATGAATCAAATTATCAGAATGCCCGAGGCTGGTAAAACTGATCTCGTTGAATTTAACGCATATTCGAAATGTCTAAAAGTTCCATTCGTGGTTTATGCAGACATAGAATGTATCTTACGTAAGGTAGATTCGTGTCAAGATGTATCGAGTAAAAGCTGGACACGTAGCATTCATAAACATGAAGCGTATGCAATTGCATTACATTTGGTCTGTAGTTATGATAAAAATTTAACACGTTTCAAATCATTTGAAGGTCCATATGCAATTGAAAATTTTCTTAAAGAATTAACGTTAATTGCAAATCAGGTCATTAATATATATGCTAATAAAATTGAAATAAGTATGAGAGATGTGGATGAGCTAGAATATCAAAATGCAACACGATGTCACATATGCAAACGTGAATTTCTTAACTCGTGTATAAAGGTTCGTGATCATTGTCATTTGACTGGAAGTTACGTTGGCCCAGCTCATAAGCACTGCAATTTAAATAGGAAAATGCCAGGATTCATACCAATATTCTTTCATTGCTTGTCAAAATACGATGCTCATTTCATAGTAAAGAAACTAGGTTACGATACGGAACCTATCAACTGTATTGCACAAACTTCTGAAAATTACTTATCCTTTAGCAAAAGATATACAAATTCGAATGGAATGAGTATATATATAAGATTTCTGGATAGCTATCGTTTTTTGGATTCAAAACTTAGTAACCTTTCGGATATGTTAGAAGCAGATGATTTTCATTATACCAATAATATGTACACGAATCCTTTGCATAGACAACTGATGAAACGTAAAGGTGTCTTCCCGTACACGTATGTGGATTCTATAGAAAAATTATACGAGAATAGTCTACCATCCAAACATCAGTTTGATCATGTAAGCGATGAGGATTATAGTCATGCTAGAACGGTATGGAATGAATTCAATGTTAAAAATCTGGGTGAATATTTAAATATATATCTTAAGTGCGATACATTAATACTAACGGACGTGTTTGAACGCTTCCGTGAATTATCGGTTTGTACGGACTCGACCCGTGTCAGTATTACACACTTCCCGGGTTAGCCTATGATGCAATGTTAAGAACGACTGGTGTACAGATTTCATTATTAACAGATAAGACTATGCTAGATTTCTTCGAAAAAGGAATACGAGGTGGAATTTGCACTGTGTCCAAACGGTATGCAAAGGCGAATAACAGATACATGACTAGCTATGATAACACTCAACCAACTAATTATTTAATGTACGTTGACTGCAATTCTCTATATAGTTATACAATGGAAAATAATAGCTTACCATACACTGATATAAGGTGGCTAACTGATGCTGAAATTAAATCAATAGATTTTATGTCTATTACAAGTGATTCTGACGTGGGATATGTGTTGGAAGTAGACTTTAAATATCCACAGGAACTTCATGATATACAAAATGATTTGCCATTATGCCCTTTGAATGAAATCGCGCCAGGTGATAAGTATACAAAATTGCTAACAACATTGAATGATAAAAATAAATACGTATTACATTATCTCAATTTTCAACAATGTGTTAAACTTGGTTTGATTCCATCGCGTATACATAGAGTAATAGGTTACAAACAATCTAACTGGATAAATCCTTACATTGAACTCAACGTTCGTAAACATATTGAAGATAAGACGAAATTTGGTCAAAATCTATGGAAGTTAATGAATAATTGTGTTTATGGAAAATTTATAGAGAATGTAAAACGTTATAATTCATTTCATTTAGCTACCAGCTGGAAACGAGCGCGTAAATTGTTAGCTTGACAGACATGTATAAGGTACGTGATTTTTGATGAAAATTTAATAGGTATAGAATTGGTCAGAGATGAAATATTGATGAATAAGCCAATATACATAGGACAAGCAATCCTGGATCTATCCAAACATAAAATGTATGATTTTTATTATGAAATTCTGAAGAAAAAATTGAAAGATGTAACTTTAATCTATACGGACACGGATGCTTTTCTCTTTGAATCTAGCTGCGATATATATGAATTTATTAAAACCAATATACATTTATTCGATACATCGAATTATCCAATGGATAATGTGTATGGTATTCCGTTAGCAAATAAGAAAATTTCAGGATTATTCAAGGATGAGCTAGCCGGTAGAGTGATGACTGAATATGTAGGGCTGAAATCGAAATTATATAGTTATCGATATGATACTGAAGTGATTAAAAAATCAAAAGGTGTAACAAAAGATTCGATGAGATTCATAACCTTTGAACAATATCTCTCATGTATTACACATCCTGACACTATACATCGAAGCATGCAGACATGTTTCAGAAGTTATAAACATGATGTTCATACTATTGAATCTAATAAGATAGCTTTAAGTGGTATCGATACAAAACGATACATTCCCAATAATTCATTTTCAACATTAGCATGGGGACATTATGCTATAGAAAATTGTCAAGTGTAAATTTCTTTTTCTTTTCTCAATAAAGCATAGATTCAACTGAGTTAAAAGGTAATACTAGGCCACGATAATAACATATTACTGTATTTCAAAAAATAAAATAATTGAGTTTCAAGTATAATTGTAAAGTGTGTTACAACTGAGTTAAAAGGTATTACTAGGCACATGATAATAACATATTACTGTACTTCAAAAAACGAAATAATTGAGTTTCAAGTATATTTGTAAAGTGTGTTACTAATTACATGATAATAACATATTTACTTCATTTGAAAGATAACGTGTTGCTTTTTTTATGTTTATGTTAGGGGCGAAGGAATATTTTTTCCTATTCATGTCGTTTTGAAATGTTAGATAGCAGAAATCAATGAAATGTTAATTCAACTATAATCATGTATGATTTTTTATTAAAATATATTTACTAATTATATCAAAATGTTATTATCATGTCTCCGTTAAGGGGTGAGGGGAGATTTATATATATCAATGTGAACTAGCATGTACAAAGGCTCTTATTTCAGCTATAATCATGTATGATGTTTGTTTAACGTATATTACTAATTACTTCAAATTGTAATTATCATGTTTACGTTAAGGGTAGGTGAATTTATATATACTCAATGTGAACTAGCATGTACGTTATGTTAAAATCTCTACAATTAAATGTTAATTCAACTATAATCATGTATGATTTTTTTTTTAAAGTATAAAAATGTTATTATCATGTTTAAGTTAAGGAGATGTGAATTAGCAGTTACAGAAGATTTTTAAAAAAGTATAAAAATGTTATTATCATGTTTAAGTTAAGGAGATGTGAATTAGCAGTTACAGAAGATGTCAGGAATCAATGTGAACAAAAAAAAAAAAAAAAATCAAACACAATATATCATTAAAATTATATTTCTTTATTGAGTTGTGTGTTTTTTTATTTATACAATGTCCACCTCATTAATCCATTCACGGGTAGGAAATCCTAACCATTTCACCAGAATCCTATCACCACGACGTCTGATGATCCTTTCAACTAAATACGTGTCTGGATATTGAGTTTTCTGTAATTCATAACCGTAGAATGCTCCTTCAATCAGTTTACCCTCCAGATCCTCGATGAGATAGGTCAATGGATGTGTCCTTTGCACTGTACGTATCCTAAAGACTTCAACACTCCAATTTGGTAGATAACCTTTCTCCATAACACCTTTATGCTTAGAAATCCTCACGTAGTCACCAACACGATGAAGCCTAGATCTTCGCTTCTCACGCAGACTTCTATCATATTTGTAGACGCTGAGCAGGAGAGAATTATCACGAACTTCTACAGGCTTCATACGAATCGTTCGATGGTAAGTATTATTGTAGGTATGAATAATTCTAGGTAGTATGTTTATCCATTGATATGAGCCTTGAACAATAAATTCCTTATGCAAAATCAGTTTGATCGTTCTTATTAAACGTTCCACTGCAGCAGCCTTAACGTGTGTGAATGTACTGTAATGATTAATATTATTACGATTCATTAGTTCGCGGAAATGTTTATTGTAAAACTCCCTTCCTTTATCAGATTGAACATTCTTCGGAAACGATTCCATTTCATTCAATATCTCCTCCATAGCAGTCGAAACGTTAATACCACTTTTATCACGTAATGGTCGTGCATAAGCCATCTTGGAATAAAAATTGCATGCAAGAAGAATATACTTATAATTCCTATTGTCTCTTGCATAATTAGACATGTCCATAAGATCTATTTGTACTAAATCGTTCATTCCTTTGCTTATGATCTTACGACGTAAAAATCGTCTTCTAGCTGGTGCATGTAACTCGGTTGCAATGCGACGTTTTATCATGCTATAATTTTTGATGTTTTAAGTTCTGTAATAATTTCTTCTATCTCGGGTGAGTGATTCAAATTACCTGCATCCCTCGACGCAACTAATAATCTTAATCTGTTTATTATTTCATTCGGATCGTTCCAGTAGACGTAATCTAATTTTCTCTGCGGTACATGTTCTTTCCAACGTAAACCAAATCCAGTTCGATTACTAACAAGGTCACGAATGATATGACGATACTTGAACCCTCGATTTGCTCTTAAACGTCCATCTCTTGAATAACCGTGTCTGTAAACTTGAGTATTCTGTAAGATTTGCGAATACACGTCTAAATCATCATCTGTGTACGATGTCTTGCGAGGTAAACGTTTAAATAATAATTCATATAAGCCTGCTGTGGGTTCATACGTTTCTGTTCCTATCTGAACACCATCAGATTTAAACACAACTGTCTTGTTACCCAATTTATACTCATTATCCTCGTAACGTATGCCGTAAGTATTGTCCATGTCACTCGAACTAGCAGTTCGAACCTTGTGTAGATACTTTGACACGAGATCAGATCCGTTAGCATCATCTGTAGTTTCGTCGTCGTTGTTGTCTTGGTGTGCTTTCGCTATTACTTTCAATGGTTCGGTTACAGGTTGAAGAACTTCAGACATGACTCGTTGCGTTTCGAATTTCATTCCTTTGAGACAACGTAACTTTTCTCTTATTGCCCTACTGTGACGGGCAATGGATTCCTTAAGTCTTATAGCTTCAGCATCCATATCGAAATGAATGTATAATTAATCAGCTACTGCTAATTTATATGAAACTATCAGTTCTATACTTAATATATGACCATCTTTAGCACGTCCGACTGGCGCTGTAAACGATAGAATATCGCCAGTTTCAACTCTTACAGGATATCTTTCAACTAATCTTCCGTTTATTGCAAACAATGTATCATTTACAGCATGCGGATGTACCGATGATACGATGGAACACGAGAGTACACTTCCATTTCCAGGAACTTTATAGTATTCGAGTCCCGATGTTAACGTATACCTTAAAGAGGGACCTCGAAACGGACGTGTTTGCAATGAAATTATGAGTTGTGCTTTCAATTGTTGTAACATAGTGTTTACAACATTTCTCATTCGTGTTTTCATAGTATGAATATCATTATTTATAGTGATTAGTTTATTATCAAGTTCCGTTTGTCGTGCGGTTAGTTCTTTCACTTCTTTTTCTACAGCTGTAGTAATAGTCTCGCTAGCGGAGGTGATTGTTCTAGTTAACTGACTTTGTAATTCATTCTGTTTCCGTGTAATAGTATCGACAATGTTTGTTATAGTCTCAGTTAAACCCGTTTGCAATTCATTATGTTTCTGTATAAAGAAATGATTAACATAACTCATGGTGACTGCATCACTATCATCTATCGGGTCGGCTAAATCCTTCAATCTCTTCATTCGAAATGATAGAGTTTCATTAGAGTCGTGAATTGGAATCCTATCATCTACATATTTTTTATTAGGAACGTCGTGTTCGTGAAGGGGGTCCAACAGCGTTTTCATTCTTATACCATCTATAATGACATTATTTTCGGAATCACGTTTAAATGCATATTTACTTAAGTACTCCATTAAATTGTTGTATTGGATGTCGAGCGATTTTTGTATGTGATCCCTAAGCATAGCTTCAAACTCGCCCATACGCTGATACGAGGTCTGCTCGCTGAAGATCTGCATTCGATTCTCGACGTCAGCCGTATGCGTATCCACATAACGTTTAGTCGATGCATCGTCACCTTCTTCAGGGTCGTGAATATTGCACAACCGCTTTCCCTTGAATCGATAGTTTCCCGATCCATCTCTAGTTATGATATATCGATTGAACACACCCCTAGAGGGTATGATTCTTCGGGATCCGAACCTGTCGATACTCATTGCTTAAGTGATGGATTATTCTATTTATTCATTCTGATAAAGCGATCAAAACCGTGACGGTAGCGTCCCTCGTTCAGTGGATATTCTGGTACTATAACAACAAAGGATCGTTCATCACTCTCCCATATATGTTTACACATATTCTTAAATTCATCATAGGACATATCGGTATTTACATAATCTTCGTATATATGTTTTAAATTGAGATTATCCTGTCTAAAGAATATAATCATATTTGCATTATCTCTAATTAAATGTTTAGGTACTTTAGCATATGATTGTGCTAAATATATAGCATCGACATTACGATGTCTACCCATACTGTAATATGAAGCTATCTTACCCTGTTTTTCATTTATCACATCATCAAATACGAATATCGAATTTTCTCTAGCATCCGACGTTTGAATTACTTTATCACCATCATCGAACGTAAATACACCTATATCGGGTATAGTTTTCAGTAACCTGAGTAAATATCGATATTTAGGTTGTTGCAACGATTTCGAGTATATGTAGAGGTTTTCGAATCTCAGACCATTCTCGTGAATAAGCAGGTTGAGTAAAACGTTCGTTTTTCCAGCATTTGAACTGCCAAGTATGAGCGCTCTAACGTTACTCGGAAACAACGTACCGTGTCGTCCTTTGCGAATGTCATCCTCGAAATCTAACACCTGTATGGGTAGCGTACACTTTTGCTTTACTATCTCCATATCGCGACTAATACTTATAAAGCATAAGTTTTGTCTTTTATTTCGTTCGTGATAAGGGCAATCTATGTCTTTACTGGATTTAGCCAATCGTCATAGGAATCGTATACTTATAAAGCGCACGTTTTGCCTTTTTTATTTCATAGTGAGACATGCGCTCTACACGTGCACGCAAAGGTTCGGGAATTCTTAATTCCTTGATTAATTCATTACCATTTGAGGCACATTTATCGGGTTATCGTTTCTGCGGTCCCGGAACGAAACTACATAAACGCTTGCAGAGAGGTGACTTACCGGTGAACGGGTTAGATTCAGCGTGTCTCGATCACGATCGGGCTTACGCAGAGAGTACTGATACAGAATCTCGTCGTCTAGCCGATAAGGTGTTGGTAGAGAAAGCTTGGAGACGTGTAAAGTCTGCCGACGCTTCTTTGGGCGAACGACTTGCAGCTCGACTTGTGACTACACTTATGAAGGGTAAATTGGCAGCGGGCGCCGGCATGCGTAAACGTCGCAACAAGAGAGGTGGTTTCTTACCTTTGCTACCACTTTTAGCAGCTCTAGGTGCAGCAGGTGGTCTAGCTGGAGGTGCTGCTCAGATTGCTACGGCTGTCAATAAGAAACGTTCGGATGCAAAACAACTTGCGGAATTAACACGTCACAACGAGCGCATGGAATCTTTGGCTCAGGGCAAAGGTCTTCGCCGTAAGAGACGTCGTAAGGGTAGAGGATTATATCTTCGATCAAAAAACTCGGGGCGAGGCCTATATTTATCCCGGAAAAAGCCCTGAGTGCTAACGAGATCGATTCGTATGCACGACGTCTACGCATTCCACATTTTAGAGGTGTCTACATGATCGATAAACTACCTCCACATCCTCGATACTATGAGAGAATAGTAGTGAATCTGGATACATCAAATAACCCTGGTACACATTGGGTTGCTGTACGTAAGGATGGTGACGTTGCCTACTACTTTGACAGTTTCGGCGATCTGAGACCTCCGGAAGAGATAGAAACGTACCTTTCGGGTGTCAAGCTCCTATATAATACGACGAGATTTCAAGAATTCGATTCTGTGATTTGCGGTCACTTGTGCCTTCAGTTTCTCCTCGATGAGTTACACGATCACCGTGAGTGGTAGTGATACCAGCTTCTCTACATTTCTAAATCCACCATTACATCTGGATCCTAACGGACATTACGAGATAGCTCTATTGAATTTTGAGACTTTTTACTCAATTCCGAATGTGGACGAGAGTAATAATCTATTCCATTACGTTCGCGATGGAAAAGTCGAACGTATAGTAATTCCACCGGGTACTTATGAATTGGATGATATCGCCAGATTGATCAAGGATGCTCTCGACATCGGTGACGACTTTATTCTACGTGCTAATAATAACACCATGAAATCAGAAATTCAATCTCCCTATATTATCGACTTTAGTCGTGAGAGATCTATTGCTTCACTTCTCGGTTTCACCTCTAAACAGAGGGTACCGGCAAACGTGCTGACCGAGTCTAATGATTTGGTTAACATATTCAAAGTCAGCATCATACGTATCGAGTGTAGTCTTGCAACGGGATCTTTCATCAATGGTAAAAGTGGTCATTCTCTGTATGAATTTTTCCCATCGGTACCTCCAGGTTATCATATTTCGCAGGAACCATCAAGTCCTATATATTTACCAATCATCGATACGAATCTCATTGATCATCTCGACATTAGAGTGGTAGACCAGAACGGCGATAAGTTAGATTTCAGGAACGAAACCATCACTGTACGATTGCACATACGTCGTAATGGGTATAAGTTTTAAGAGACGATGCTATATTAAAAAACATCTCTCGAGATTGATCTCTACTCGATCATCGACCCGCAAGCTAATCACATCGTCTAATCGAAGATTTCTCGCTAACTTAGGCTTCAAGGTTCTATGATGGATGTGTTGGACGTGACCGGGATTCCGACCTTTGATGATAAGATCAGTAAGGAGGAAGAACACGTATTCCTACCGTACAATACGTCAGCTCTCGATGTGAACGATGAAATTAGAATTCCATGTCAAGCTGAAGATTTGTACACGCTTCCTAGTAGAAGTTATCTCTACATTGAGGGGACTCTCACTAAACCCGACGGCACCGTTGCCACATCGAAATTGAGTAACAATGCTATGGCATTCCTATTCGATGAGATTCGTCTGGATATGAATGGAACGACTATTGATAGAACTAGGAATCCGGGCATTTCATCAACGATGCGTAACTATGCTGCACTGAATGAACTGGAATCGAATCGTTTACTAAATGCTGGATGGATCTATCCTGGAGGTGTGGTAGACATCGTGAATACATCGAATGGTATCTTCAATGCTATCGTTCCTCTTTCGATGTTGCTGGGTTTCGCCGACGATCACAAGGAGGTCATACTTAATAGCAAGTTTGAACTTATTCTCATTAGATCTAAGGATTCTAATAATTGTATCATTGGAAACGATCCTACAACCATACAACTAACTAGACTCGAATGGAGGATGCCTGTACTTCGACTTTCAGATTCTGAACGAGTTGATAAACTTAAACTCGTCAAATCGGATAAACCTCTACACGTCGCATTTCGAACCTTGGACCTTCACACTCAACCTGCTGTACCTCAAACTAAAGCGTTCACATGGAACATTGCAACCACGACTAAACTTGAAAAACCACGTTTCGTCATAGTCGGTGCACAAGTGGATAGATTGAATCATCTCGCTAAGGATGCTTCTCTATTTGATAATTGTAATATCACCAATCTGAAACTTTATCTCAACAGTGAATCTTACCCCTATCACGATATGAATTTGGATTTCGCCAATTCGAAATTTGCATCTCTGTATGATCAATATTCCAAATTTCAATCATCCTACTATGGAAAGGAGAATTACCCTCTTTTGAAAAGGAACGACTTTCTGAAATATGCACCGCTATTCGTCATCGATTGCTCTCATCAACCTGAGGATACTGTGACGGGGGCAGTGAATGTCAGATTGGAAGTTCAAGCATCGTCAAATTTTCCTGCACAAACTTCATTATTCTGTTTAATTATTCATGATAAATTATTCACTTATAAACCACTAACTCATGTTGTACAATCTATCATATAGGTGTAATAAATAAAACATTACAAATTCAAATTATCTTTTTATTGACTTTAACATACATCTCCAATATCCTCTTCCTTGCACTCCTGCTTTTTGCATCATATGAACATAATGATTTATGAATATCATACAACTGATATAAATTTCTTTCAATATATGGAATTAGTCTTTTAAGTCCATTGAATGCAGTACTATTCAGATTTATACTGCCCACATTTAAACATGTATTCACAAACGTTATTTCTTGCATCTTATTCATGCATAACATTATATTAAATGCATATATTATATTTTCACTGTACGGTGCACATGGATGCTTACCATCTTTCAGATACGTATCCAAAACACACAAATTTGACATTATTACCTCCCAATCCTCTTTTGTAATATACACAAACGTATCGTCATGTGTGTCTTTAATGTAAAGTGATGGGAGTTCATTGTATAATCCTATGTTCACACGAAAGTCAATGCTGATGGAGATGTCGTTATCGTTCATGCACACACTATTTACCATCACTCGCAACTTCCTCCTCTACTTCTTCTGCGAAGGGTGTGAAGGGTTCGAACATCATTATGATGAAACTGTCTTGATCGAACGTCTTCTTGGCTTTGACGATTCTCGGTTTGCAGTTCGTCTTCTTCTTTTTCTTGTCTCCTTTCTTACTGGATCTGCGGACATACACGAACTGTCTCAACATCGTGAATATTTAATACACTTGTTAACGTAAAACTCTTATTATTTTATACTCACTTTTCTATGACTTCCTCCTCGGGTTTCGATGTACCGATATCCTTAAACGGACGATCATTGTACGGACCGCACACATCTTCACCTTGATCCTGTTCGGACTGGCATGCCACATCTTCACTTTGGGCTTTACTGAAATAAACATATTTATCATTAGTTATCTAACACATAACAACACTTTCACGTTAACACACAATTATAATTCTACTTACCCGAGGTACACTTTACAATTCTTTCCGCATTGAGCATAAGATGTGATCGAATCATGATGGGAAGGATTCTTGCAAATCACTTGATGCATCTTTCCATCACACGTTTCATCGTGGTGCTCAACCCAATGCTTTTGCAAATCTTCGAATTTGCGTAGATTCTCCCAGAATCTGGTATCACTTTCAATGATAGGTGTTGTTGTTCCACTCATCTTGACGTTGCGATGTGAAGTGAGAATGCATTCGTTCCCGAGTGAGCAGATGGGTGATGAAACGTGATCATACCTGTCTCCCCCCTCCCCATCCTATCGTCGATTGTACTTAACGGACGGAGGGTTTGTGTGAAGTGAGGACACGTTCGTTCCCGAGCTGGCGGGACAGGGTGAGACCTGTTAATTCGAATTTACTCACATATGCACAAATCTTGAGGAATGACAACACGTCATCACCCTTATACTTCAATGTGGAATAGATTTATATTTTCTCGTACCTCGATGTGGGAATGGAATTTAACCTTTTCTTAACCTTTACATCGCTCTTGGATACAATAGCTCAAGGAGAGATTCTGCATAGGGAACACCCCTTACCAGAATGTCTTATTACATTTATTTTCATAAATCTCTCCCAGTAAACATACCTAATCATTCTCTCGATATTCTTTTATCTAAAGAATAACGATACTACATCATATATCATACACTAAACGTAATAGATATCAAACCCTACACTCGATATTCATACATGAGAGTTCAAGCACAGACATCGAAGCACTGAACGTAATAGATATCAAACCCTAGACTCGATATTCATACATGAGAGTTCAAGCACAGTCATCGAAGAATTACTATCAATACATTTAATTCAAACATCCCCGGAACCCCCGTTACCCACCCCGCCCCATCACAATATCGAACCCTAGACTTCGATATTCATACATGAGAGTTCAAGCACACACACACATCGAAAAGAATTCACATTTAATTCAAACATCCCCGGAACCCCCCCCCCCCGTTACCCATCCCACCCATCACACATTACACATCACACACACACACACACAATCATCATCATCATCATCATCATCCCAACCCTCAAAAACATCTCACTGCACAGGGGAGAACGGCACTACGCCAACACTCCCCTTCTTTTACAACTCGATTTTCATATAGGAGAGTTCTAAATCAATGAGCATTCTACATCACTCATATATTAACACAGAGGAGAGTTCAACATCTTATCTACACTGTGCTGATTCTCTCAATTCTATACTACTGAGAGCATTAAAAACTGTTCTTGAAAAACAATTTACTGACTAGCCAGCGCGCTTCCAAACTCTAAATCCATATGATTTTGATCAAGAGGATTCTTGAAAGAAACTTCTATATAAATTACATTCATTCATTTTATGGCCTAGAAGAGAATATTCGGAATGTCTGCTTCAAAGTTTCGGCTACAGGAATTCGCGGCGTGTTCAGTTATGTGTTCAGTTAGATACATCTGATAGAAACTGAATGATTTAGTTTTTAACATGTATAATTAGAACTAAACGAACATACTTGTGTCACTTTTTATTTTACACAATCAATAAGGCATAAGCATTGGATAACTTAAACTACAAGTCCTATGGGATTTGCTGGTTGGCTGCCTCAGATAGTAAATCTCTAATTTATTTTCTTAAATTTTATTTAGAAAATTGTTAACTATAAAATATATACAAAGTTTGGACGTAAGTTGTACATACGTCCACAAGCTGGACTCCTGTTCGTCACATCATAACATCATCAAATGGTACTTTTCTGCACAAAGTGGAACTTATGTCACTATTCAATATCAATTTCTAAGGAAACAAAAAGAGCTGAAGGCATATTGATAGAGAAAATTGTTTCAGCCAACTTAAATTAACACTGCAAGTAGTTGCCATTGATTACATTTATTTATAAGCATATGAACTGTCATACAGCAAAACAGTACAGGAACATTTTAATTCAATATATTGCAATCAATTACCACTCGAAAGCAGCACACCCTAACCCCTACATCGTGTTTATATAAGTGAAGCACTGTAAGGATGCAGTGGACTCGGACAGCACTTCTTATGTTACAGGAAGCATTTGATATGTAGGAGATATAACCGGCTTTTATTGTAAGATCCAGAGGAACGTTCTATCTTTTCACATGGCTGAGTGGATTGGATACCTTCGGTCAGTGGACCTTCTTGCTCTGGAGTGGTTTCTTTATGCAGTGCGAGGCAACAGTTTACATAATAAACCCTTTTACATACCTCTGTGGGAATTTTCACTGCGCAATTTTTAAAATTGTATATATCGTCCGGTTTTGAATGTGTCCTTGGAGAACCATTAGCAATAAAACAGCCAAGGAGAAAGAATAACATAGTTTTACTTGAGAAGGTAATCAAGTGGCCAGTCTCGGCTATATTTTGCAGAAGCCCAATGTCCATCAGGTCATAAAATTGAATGTGGCACCGTTGGAGGAATACTAAGTCTCACCAACAAAGGGAAGGAATATGAATTTCACACCCCACACATTGTCTTTTTTGTGGGCTCTCATCAACTCTGGAAGCAATACCTATCGACTTCCAGGAAAGTATGTTTTATTGCCCTTCTCAATGACTGTTTGGTTTTCAAGCAGGCGGCACCGCGTTTGAAAGATCTTCTACTGAAGAAAAGGATTTGAACTGCTACGCGTTTGAGTAGATAGAGTTTGTGTTCAGCCCTAAAAATATGTTTCCTTATTCACATTTAAATTCGTATAATATTCTCTATTGGTGGGTTAGTTTTATCTGAAAGAGCTATGCACCGTTGAAATTGTTTCATGTTAAATCTTGGCTTCCAGTAAAAGGGAGAAGTAAACATAAAGAAAAACTATAAAATTCGTCAGGCAATAGAACTGCCGGTACAGAAGGAAAATATCCTAAGGAGCTTAGTAACTGAAGTAATGGCAAGAATGGGGAACAAACAAAAGAAAAGAGTATTTCCACTGGAATAAACCTGAAGTAGATAAACTTGAAAATAGAGTTGAGACAGTAGAAAAGTGTAAGTTTAGAACAGTCATTAAAAACGAAACATCTCTTAACCCTTAGAGGTAGATCAGTGAAGTGTTTTATGGTTAATTAATTGTTTTATCGTAGCGTGCCTGCCTCACGTTCAAGAGGTCCTGAATTGGAATCTCGGTCAGGGCGAGTTACCTGGATAAGCTTTTTATCTGCGGTTTTTCCTTATCCTGAAAGACGAATGTCGGGTAACTCTAAGCTCTATGAACCCTGGGCTCATTTGAGCATCAGTTCACCCATCGTCCGATATGACTTAACGTTGTAGGACGTAAATTAAAAAAAGTTGTATTGTGCAGAAAACCGAGATTTGCTACGATGTGAAGAGAAAGATTGGACACGTGCTCATAGAAAAGAGCGGATATGCAAAATATATATAGGAAATAAACAAGGAGAATGATTTAGAAGGAGTGAGTGACAGAAGAACAGCTGAAACTGATCAGAAAGAGGAAACGAAATCTACTGGAATGTTAAAAGAGAAGAAACTGATCACCAAGAGATACACAAAAAATGCTAATGGAACAAATATTCTGGGCAAAATGAGATGATAAATTGACATTTGTTAAGAGCGGAGATACGGAATTTAGAAAAATGGTAAGAGGTTTTCCTTCATTGAATACAGATGATTAGGTCTTCCGAAGTATTCGCTACAAAATCGGATAACCTGACACCCTGATTAACATTGAAAGTAAGCTCATCCAAAATGTTCACAGTTTTGTTTCATATCAAATACTTACCGGTTTTAAGCCTTCATTTTGAAACTACGAGTTTATCTGCTTTCTTAACCACGATCCGTCCTTTTAGTCTGCTAGCCATTCACTAGTGTTGAGGCACAGTGAAGAAAAGCATTAGGCCTCTCTAATGATTTGTTCACTATGTTTAGATTTTTGTCCACATATTTCGCTTGCAGCTAAAATTAGTAAGCAGGGACGTTTTTATAAATACGTAATGCGTTTGAATGCATAGCCTACAGGTATATGCCATACCGCATTTTTTTAAAAAAAAAAATATTATTTATTTTAAACGCTGCCTTAAAATCAGTGGATCTGTTATGCGCCCTATGGTAGTATTAGGGCAATATAATTAAATCACTTCCACCGTTTTTCCGCTCAAACATACATTTCTGCATTCCGATATCCAAACGCACACAATCGCTGTGTTTTCATAAATTTTAATAGAAGTTATTGTTTTCAGTCTTGCGCTGTTTTAAAGCGCGCCATATCCTTTTATTGTTATTTTTAAAAATACATTAACATGTAAAAATATATTATATAAATGGGTGAAAAAATCAGCGTTCAGTTGGCTGTCTCCAATCAACACGAATGATTGGTTACAAAAATGCCTCGGTTTTGAAACCGCACGTATGCCTCGTAACCTAGGGCTGTAGCATTTCCCCCTCACCCTGCCGCCCACTGTGCCGATGCTCGTCTTTCTGTAAACAAAAGCCTGCCGGAAAAATAACAACAACCGAACCGTGTGTAACGCGCGCACCGATATTTTTATAATTCCGCATCGATGGTTGCCACACTCTGCGTTTTTCCCAGTGCACAGACAGACATCACAGCAGGTTTTGTGTATCTGTATCGCTGACCCCCCTCTCTTGCAGCTGCATACGCCGCACATGACACGGTTCAAAATTCTCTCGTTTTTATTATCGTAGCTTTTGTTTTTTGTTTAATTTAATATACATGCGATTTTGGGAAACCAACATATTTGACCAGGATAACCACATAAATCTTTCCCTATGGGCTGATGATGTTTTACCCAACAGGGACACTTGAAACTTCTTAAGGAAGTTCAATGAACGCGAAGAAGTTACGTGAAAGACATAACCTAGTCGTATTTGTAGAACTTCTGAGAAACACGATATTTTACTTTCAGTCAAAGTTTAGTACGTATATCGGTAGTATAAGAAGATCAATTTCCTGCTAAAATCTTTAAGAATATTCACAAATTCTCAATTATTTGTCAGCTGTATGTAAACAAAGCTAGTTATGGAGTTAGGTATAAAATTGGCATTAGTACTAAAACTAAACGTACGTATAAGCCAGTCTTGATACAAACTTCTGTAATGTCTTGGAGCAAATATCGATTTGTTAACAATTATTCCTGTTAACGAGAGCAAGAATTTGGGCCCCCATCCCTCCAGATATTCTGATTTGATTTCTTCGCCAGCTCTCACTAGACAAAGGGTTGCTGCTGACCACTCGCGTGAACCAACGTCCTAGCAAATGTTAAAGCAATCTCTAGTCGATATGTGAGTGCAACATCATGCTTGCAGATGAAGTCATTGATATTACCGCAGGTGGGCATAGAAAATGCAGATTTCATTTTCCATCATTGCATTGCTGCGAAACCATAATCTGGTTGAATGTCTTGCTATAATATTCATCCGTGGTCCCCAGATCTCTGAGATCCAGTAGTGAAAGTTGTGGCTGTTTAGAAATCCTTTGACATGAAACTCGGCTTTGTATCTCCAAATTATATGGGAGATAACTGGGATTGGCCTAAGTGCTAAATAAACATGGCCTTATCAAACTTCATCCGGCAGCAGATTTTACAATTTTAGTTCCTGATAGTACGACTGACCCGAAATGACATTTTAATTTATTTTAAATTTTGACACAGTGCAAAGAGTAGGATGATTTTGACAAGGAACTAAGAATTTCTACGAACGTATCATTGTTTCCTCGGTCTGTCGAGAAGTAACATTTTCTGCTAGTATGATAAAATGCAATGTTTTCGATATATAATACAATCAGTTTTTGTTGACCTATTTTGTTTTGTTTTTGTTTTTTGTTTAAAGACTGTGTTGTATCCATGAATCATCTCCCTACCTCTTACTTATAAAAGACTGCCATATATTTCTCTCCTGCAGTGTAATATGTCATAAGTAATAACTTATAATTTTATGCTCACGGTGAATTAAAATACATACTGGGCATCAGGTTATGTTATCTCCGCTCGTAAGGGATTTACGCTTCAGTAGCTGGGCATGCCACAATCGGCCTCACGTTGTTCTGATTTCGCTTCTTCAAACTGTGGATTAAACTTCGCTTTAAAGAAAATTTGGAAAATTCGTCTCTAAAAGTAAGCAGGTAAACACATTCTGATTGACATGATTTAGTTCATCCATTATGCTCTCTTTCCGATATAATTTACCATGCTTGTATTTATTACACTTTGTCCTTCCGGCTACATCACAAATAAAAGTCATACATTATTAGATCCAAGAATTGAGAAGGTCGTATATAAGCACCAACAGAGCTATGTTCATTTCCTTAATTATTGAGCTGCTCTTTTTAAGAACTGAACTAATTTGTTCAAAACAGCTACATGAACATGATTTTTCCTCTTCCATAAAATGATTAAAAATATATGTAAGAATGTTATTTCTGTATATTTTTTCCACTGCCGGCTCTTAAAATCTTTTACACTAATCGTATGTCAAACTCAACAGTCAGGCCGTCTAGGAAGGGTGCCAACCTCGTACTGAAAGCTCAACGACAGTATGAAATAAGTTATCAATAATAATTATGAACTACGAAGACTGCTCAATAAATAATGATCATAACTTTTACGGTCATAATTTTTTGCACTAAAATTCAATCTTATTATATTCTGTTAGCTTAATGTGAAACAAACTCGCCGTAGTAGTTTCATTGTTGATACTCCTAGTTCTCGCCTGTGAGAACCAGGCAAGTTCAGACATGTTCAGTATCGCCTACCGCTGCAATGGAGTTAACATGCAGTTAAAGATGATGTTAGAGGAAGATCCGGAGTTTCTTTCAAACGTAATCACTGCTGATGAAACTTGACTACATCATTTTGATCCTGAGAGCAAACAGCAAAGCTCAATGTGGAAACATCCTTCATCACCAAAAAGCAAAAGTGATTGCTTCTGTTGGGAAAGTTATGGTCATATAATAATTTGATATTCATGGAATGATTTATCAGCATGTTGTACCTGCACACACATCAGTAACTGAATGTCCTGAAAACATTGCAAGTCCATATCAGGCGCAAAAGACCACATTTCCGTGAAGCAGGCTGGATGCCGCACCACGATAATGTGCGGCCACATATTGCCAATGTTGTTGCTCAATATCTTGCAAAAATCAAAGTAAAGTGCATCCCTCACCCTCCGTATAGTCTTTAGTTAGCCCCATGTGACCTTTTCTATTCCCTAACTTGAAGAAACGCCTTCATGGGAGGCATTATCCATAATCAGAAGCAGTGGTGAAGGCTGCGGAGGCGATTTTGAAGGATCTCTCAAAAACGGTTTCCAGCATGTCTTTGAAGACTTACAGAAACGCTGGGACAAGTGCATTGCATTCAGGGGAGACTATTTTGAGAAGAACCATCAAAACTATGAGGATGAGTAAAGGTATGTTGACAAAATAAAATTGTGATCATTCTTTATTGAACAGCCCTCGTATAATAGGAAGTTATTTTACGCTCAACCAGTACATAATTTGAGAAATTCTATACGGACGTATAAAAAATTTAGCCACAGCTTAATATATTTTATACTTGACCATGCCAAACTTTACTATTTCTATAGCTGGTAGCCGTACTTTAATGAGCCTCATTAAAGTATTGGTATTCGACCAATCAGAAGGGGCCGTAACATTGTGAAAGCTCAAGTATCGATTATTCTCCTTTCGATCCCAACGGTACTAACGCCAGTGTATAAAAAAGTCAAAATGTCTCACACTAGTAACAGTGACATTGAACTTACACCCCCCCGAAATTACTGCAAAGGAACTCAATGTTACCAACAACTTGTTACCACAAAAGTCAAGAAAGATGTTCGAGAAATTCTATTCACAATTCATGGATTGGAGAATATCAAAAGGTATAAATTTCATTTTCAGAAAATGTATTCCTAAGTAGCGACTTTTTTGGGGAGGGAGGTTTCTTTTTGCTACTTTGTAAGGATCACGGAAGCACAAAGGGCCGGTGGCCTACGTACCGAATAGCCTAACATTGGCGTTTTTGGAATGTATACACCTTGAAAGCCACATTTTCATATTCTTTCTTGATGGAGTAAACAGTTTCTGCAACTTAGTTAAGCGGTGGAGGAAATAAAAAAAACTGTAGGTTAATGTACCTAATGTAGTAAAGGGAATGACATACTGTGAAGAATACACAAAACAATACAAGACGAAAGAAACATCACAGAAACATTAGAAAGTCGTACTCCATAACCAAGGTGTCTTTTTTCTATTTTATAAACAATAGCGAAGAACTGGAGTGATATTTATTACCCTGTTTCACGAATAAAATCCAAAAAATCAATGATCAACTTAAAAAGCAAAGCTATAAAGTTAAATAACAAAATGCAAATGCAAACCTTCTGTAAAACTGTAATTTATTTTTGAAATAAAGTACATGAACAAATCACAAACCAGTAATTTGATTTTTAATGTCTTGCGATAATAAATAAATGACGTACGATGAAAGAAAATGAAAAGTACTAGATTAATAATTTCCATCTCAATCTTCAGGTAGGGTTTTATTGTATATTAAAGGAATCTACCACCTAAAAGTTAGTTTTAAAGTTTTCGATTAATTTACCTGAAAATTAAACATAAATTTATTTTACGTAAATATTTCACGGAATTCCTAATTGAGTCTTTGTCAACCTATACAAAACTCGTAACTGCTTGCAAGTTTGTAAATGAGATTGCACCTATATATACAGGAATGTGACAAGTATTTCACATTTGAACATATTTCAAATTTGATTGGAATGGGCAGTTTAAATAGTTTCTTCAAATTTTCAATTTCTATGCCAACGATTGCATACATGAATTTTAAATTTTATACGCAAGAAGTCCAATAAAATTTGAATTCATATTTCAAATTTCGTTCAAATAGGTCAAAATTAAGAGTAGTCAACATACAATTCTCATAATAAAGTGAAATTTTAAACTGAATATTTGTTTCACTTTATATGAATATTTTGCACATAACGGTTACCAAAGTATTAAAACATCAAAGTTGTTTTTGAAATTATAATTTTTGAATCTTTAGGTAAGACGCTGTCAGTTCAAATGCCTATTTTTGAGAGATTTCCGCCAAAATTTAAAGATACATTCCAATAATAATCGCCGTTTTCAAATCTAAAAATCAAACCTCTGTCCAAGTCATATATGTATTTTAACTAAAGTATAAAATGTTTAAGTACTTCCGCGCTTTTGAAACTAAATGTAGATATTCCCTGTAGAAATAATGGCTAATTCGAGCTAATGGACGCGTGTATATGCAGTGGAACACATGCAGAAGGCTATGAATTATCAGTGAGTTTTACCACGGCAGTAAGTACTTGTTATTTTTCCAGCCACGTTGTAACCCTTGGGGAAGCGATATCCCGTCAAATCCGCTGCGATACGAAGAGAGTATCGCCCTGTCGGATCATATTATTGACACAGGGTACTATGGTCTGTACTACACCGCAACCCCGACAATTGAAAACAAACATTCGCGACAAAGAGACAGAGCAAGCTGTACAATCTGGGAAAATCTACACACATCATCCGATGGCAAAATAAGTTGATGTTGGTGTCCCAATCAATTTGCAGTTGTTTCAAACAATGTCTGCTACCAATCGCTTAAATTTTCCCTTTTTCAGAAATGAAAGGTGCTTTGCAGAAATAGCTTTTAGGAAAAGGGAAGTCCAATAGTATTTTTTCAACCACTTATTTACTTCTAAAGATACAGCTGTTCCTTGATTAATTATTAACTATAAGAAGCGCTTTCAATTTTAGAAGTTATTCAGTAAATATAAGCTGATTATTATAATTTTGAATGTTAGTGTTGTGATAGGTTATTGTTTAACTATGTAGTTGAGCTCCAGTACACCAAGTTTATGATATTCACATTTGTTAGCATTTACTGTCTCTCCAGCTCACCTTTGATAGAGAAAGTGTTGCACTTTATTAAAAATTGAAACTGAGGCATCAAAAATGCCTTGAAGTCACCTGAATCCAGGAAAACGATTCATTATATTGAGTTTGACTGTGAAAATTGAAATGGCCAATTATTAATATATTGTATACTAAAGTTAATCTAATAAGTATGGAATGGGAAAATCTTCAGAAAATTCGTCTCGATTCAAGAATCCTTTATAGAAGAAAGCTTTACTTGTTTTCTTTTTCCTGGAAATCATTATTCACATTACTATCATATTTTGACATTCCGAAATAACGAATACTATTCAATCCTCGATTGTTTTGAAGAGTATCTTTAAACTCTGTTTTAATTCCTAATAATGACCGTCATTATCATTATTGGGCCCACTTAAGGTTTAAGTGCACTAGTCTGTAGCGTCTCCCTATCTCGTAAATCATTTCTCACTTCTTTCTGATATAATAAGTATATACGTTACATGATTTATACTTTATTGGTGTAATATAATTAGGGGAAGTGTTTCTGATATAAAAATAGTAAAAAATGTTATATTTACATGGGTCTGAATATCAATTATTTCAGAGTTACAACACAAAATCGAAAGCTACAAAAATTGCTCGAAGTGGCTTCCCCTTCCAGTCATCAATAAAGTTATTACGACACCACTAAAATCACACCATGTGTATTGCCGTCTGTTCCTCTTCATTTCGCATATTTTATTTTATTGTTATTTGAATATTGAAACTCCTTTCTTATTTCTGAGTTGTTAATTACCTTGTAGCTCGGTTACTTTAGAACATTAACGATATTTACTGTTGTTTAGCACCGTGTTAAGAATTAACTCCACAATGTCAACGCACTCACCCATTTAACTTTTAACATCGGTTAAAACACTAGGATTTTAACATTAGCGCAGCCATTTCTGGGTTTTCAAATTTGAACAACTTTTTCTTCCGCGAAAACGTATAGTACTTTCGCTAACCAATTTTGTAATTTAAATAATCGGTATTTCGTAAATCTAGGTAGAAGTGGCATGACTGCATGGCTCCTTAGAGTCAGGAAGTTTCTATCAAATTGTCACAAAGACGCTTGTTGTGGGCTAGGTTTAAAGTATGCCTATGAAAAATTTTGTTATGAATGTGAACTGACGACGTAATTTCACTGGAATTTTTACACTAAAATTATATTAAAAACGGCGATTGTGCAGATGTAATGAACAGTGGTGTTTGTTTATGAAACAAACCACATGATAACAAAGGACTGAGTTGGTTGCCTATAAATAACCAAAATACAACAACTCACCCTCAAATCATTGCGTCATTACCGCGCTCTACTGGTCGGAAGATAAAGCCTGATTTCTGAATCAGCACCCATCGTTTCATGCATGCACTACCAGTCGGAACAGGGTCAATACTGTTAAACTATGCCTAAAGAATAGTTACAAAATTTAAAAGGTTATAATTTTCAAATTTTCATAATATTTTGTTTGTTTGTTTCTTTCTTTCTTTCTTTCCATTTCTTCTTTCTTCTTTTTTTCTTTCTTTCTTTCTTTTCTTTTCTTTCTTTCTTATTTCTTTCTTTTTTCTTTCTTTCCTTTCTTTCTTTCTTTTCTTTCTTTCTTTCTTTCTTTCTTTCTTTCTTTCTTCTTTCTTCTTTCTCTTTCTTTCTTCTCTTTCTTTCTTTCTTTCTTTCTTTCTTCTTTCTTTCTTTTTCTTTCTTTCTTTCTTTCTTTCTTTCTTTCTTTCTTTCTTTCTTTCTTTCCTTCTTTCTTTCTTTCTTTCCTTCTTTCTTTCTTTCTTCTTTCTTTCTTTCTTTCTTTCTTTCTTTCTTTCTTTCTTTCTTTCTTCTTTCTTTTCTTCTTTCTTTCTTTCTTTCTTTCTTTCTTTCTTTCTTATCTTTCTTTCTTTCTTTCTTTCTTTCTTTCTTTTTCTTTCTTTCTTTCTTTCTTTCTTCTTTCTTCTTCTTTCTTTCTTTCTTTCTTTCTTCTTTCCTTTCTTTCTTTCTTTCTTTCTTTCTTTCTTTCTTTCTTTCTTTCTTCTCTTTCTTTCTTTCTTTCTTTCTTTCTTCTCTTTCTTTCTTTCTTCTTTCTTTCTTTCTTTTCTTTCTTTCTTTCTTTCTTTCTTTCTTTCTCTTCTTTCTTTCTTCTTTCTTTCTTTCTTTCTCTCTCTCTCTTTCTTTCTGTCTTTCTTCCTTCCTTGCTTTTTCTTCTTTCTTTCTTTCTTTCTTTCTTTCTTTCTTTCTTTCTTCTTTCTTTCTTTCTTCTTTCTTTCTTTCTTCTTCCTACTTCTTTCCTTCCTTCCGTCCTTCCTTCTTCCTTTCTTCTTTCTTGTTACCACGACTAAGAGATTGAATTTTGTTTGCGATGCTGTATGTGACTTAGCACTTCTTCCTGAGTGTGCCTGATTTTATTTTCATATACATTTAGTTTAGTTTATTTGTACTGTAACATGTAATATTTTCTTACAATTCCTATCATAATTTTCCAATTCCATTCTAAGTGCAAATTTACCGAGCGGGATGGCTCAGGCGGTTTCGTCTGTAGCGCTCATTCGGGAGGCCTTGTTTCGATTCTCGTGGCCGACCTACCTGACCAATGGGTTTTCGGGGGGTTTTCCAGGTTGCCAGGCAAATGCTGGATAGGTTAATTACATCCCCCCGTATTTCCTATCCTCCATTTAATTTCTGTTATCATTTCATAAATCTCTCATCTGATGGTCTCTTCAGGGTAGGAGTGTCGGCGGTAGTCTTGGTGGTGCATGGCAGGATGATATGCTCTAAAAACAAACCACTTACTCCTTCGGTAGGTCGGTTGCTGGTCTCCGGACCGATTGCTGGGGCCGTCTCCGAACCACAGTACGGGGGAATGTCCGTTGCCCTGACCTGCAGGGGAAGGTCTCCATCTAAATAAAATGTAGGGACGTTGCCCTCTGCATTGTAGTGGCTCCTTGGGACGGCTGCCTTCTGTCTTCTCTCACCTCATCCTTCCTCCCGGGATATAAGGTACAATAGACCGACTGGTCGCAGTGCCGAATCACAAAAAAAAAAAAAAAAAAAAAAAAAAAAAAAAAATAGTGGTACTGGCTCCCTGACCGTTTACCCTATTTTAAACTTTATGTAACAATTCCGCTGTATCCTCTTAACTTCTCTGCCTCTTAACTTCCTTACCCTTCTCATCCATTTCTCTTTGAGTTTGTCTGTAAATTCCCCACCTCCCTTATTCTTTTTTCTCCTTTCCGCCTAAGCATTTTTATTATTAATGCGTAAACCCGTTTGTCATTACAGTTGTTATCCCAGACTAATTTCCTCCAGCTAAACCCTCCCTCTCATATCGATCACACATGTCTATATATGTTTCCCTTGCCTTTCGCCTCTTTGTTTTCAGGTATACATTTAGTGATTTCTTACTTATCAAGTTTCCCATATCACTTGCCTGTCAATGTCCTCAACTCTATTCTAATCATTGTTCAAAAACACTCTTCATTTCTTTCTCACTCCTGCCACATATCCCCCATCCCTATTCTATCCAATGCTCTCTCTAGCTTCGACGGCCATCCATCCTTACATGTTGAATTCTTCTGTTCTTCTGGAGATCTTTAACATATTATCATCATCCTTTTATATACAGCTCTACCAATATTTTAAGCATCATTCTATAACTATCCCACTTTTCCAGGATCTTCCCAGTTCCACACTAGCTACTCCATTAAGAAATCCTTACTAACTTGAACGTAGATAGATAAAATATGCAACAAAATTGTGTTGGATGTGTAATTGGTAGAGAAAGTCCTGTGAAATGTCTATCAGACTTTTGGTTTTGAGTTATGGTGTTCACTGTCTACGTATTGAAGTTGCTTGGGTTAGAGTTTCTAGGGAGGGAGTCGCTGCATTTGTGGTGAAATCTCGATCAATTGTAACATAAAACTTTCCTTGCCTACAATAATAAGTTGTGAAAAATATAAAACGTAATCAACGAGCCAAGAAATTTGGTTAGAATTTTCTTAGGCTTTAAAGAAAAGAAAAATAACTTTCTTATAAGAACTGTTTTTTGGACACTTGTAATATTGATATTTTGGAGCCATTGTAATCGGGCCTTAAGGAATGGACTCCCTTGAAGAGGAAGCGGCACCGAGATGGGATAGCATCACAAAGCAAGTTTCTAGGTAAACAAACATTGTTGCTGTTCCCCTTGCTCGCTGTGGGAAAGACGCAAGATGTGGAAACTCCTTGCTTGCTGCTCGCTGGATCGTGGTCGCTTGCTTGGTTTCCCCCTTCATGACTTGGGGTGCTGCTAAGGTTTACATGCGTCAGATCTTTTTTGCCACTATTATTATAATTGCTTCAGCCAGTGGCGTCTAGAGGCAGCGCAATAATGTCTGAAGTTGCATCCAAGAGCAGACTCTGTAAGGAACTTGAAAAGAGAGAATTTAAAATTACATATTTTGGTCCCTCCGAAATTAGTTTGTCTTAATTTTCAATTGTTATTGTTATAGGAAATAAATTTCATATTTCCTCGATATACGCTGCTTTTGGTGGCCAATAGAGTCAATATTTGTAGAACTTACATCGAAGGTACGTTGTATCTGAAAATACAAGAGAAGTTCC
The DNA here is from genome assembly GCA_030765055.1 of Mantis religiosa. Classification (NCBI taxonomy): domain Eukaryota; kingdom Metazoa; phylum Arthropoda; class Insecta; order Mantodea; family Mantidae; genus Mantis; species Mantis religiosa. Next base: position 136,566,043 of record CM060952.1, on the reverse strand, counting down.
ACCAATCACAATTACACTAGATTGGCTTGATGGTTTTGCAACAGGATTCTGCTATTATTCATTTAGTACAGCTTGTTGCTCAGAGCTCGTCATATGTTTTTACTTGGATTGGTAGACAATATTAGTGTATTTGGGCTCCACTTTCTCCAGTTCTTATATTCCTTGACATTTTTGCATGTGGATGGGAATAAATGCATCATATAAGGCACCGAGTAAAAAAGGCACTGAGTAAAATGTTAACAATCTTGCATGATCTCCTTACATATACTGTCAATCTAACTCAGTTCCGTGGCATATATATTATTACGAAACCATAATAATACTCTTAAGCATAATAAAAGTAAAGTGATGCAGCATCTTTGTTAAGAAAAATCGACAGGACATTGAGTTTAGTAATTGGTTATTTCCGCGACATTGCTGATAACTGTTTGCAATGGAAAAAAGTGGACAACTATGCTTAATCAGCGGGAAAGTCATAAAAGTGCTCAACGGCTTCAAAATAGTATCAGAAGTGCCTTTTCAAAATCTTCTACGTGTAAAACATTCTTTAAAGTGAATGAACACAGCGAACGTCAGATGACCACCTTGAGGACGAGGCCGTCCTCTACAACAGCGTAGTCAAATGGAAGGCGATAGAAAATGGATCTGAGAAATTCTTTTATCAAGTGCTATAATGATAATGTAAACAATCTATAATAACTTATTTGGTTTAGGTTCAAAGAGTTGAAAATATTTAAATAAGTTTGATGGTGGTTTCAGGATTGATATAGAAAAGTTAATATGCATAAGAAATGAAAGTTTGAAATTCAATGGGTCATGATATGATGCAATATGTATATGATATTATGTAGTGTGTTAGTATTGGTGGTTATAAAAATGATATGACGTAATGAGTTGACGTGGACCAGTGAGAAAGAAGTTTTTGGTGGTTATACCAACGAAGGGAGAAAAATCAGTAGTCTTGGACAAGCATTTAGCAAAGATAGGGTCTTATGATCATGTGGCGTCGAAAAGAACATACGTTTTTTGATTGTGTAACTACTCGGAGGGACAGGCATGTAATTCTGTGTTGGAACGGGAGTAGAAAATATCTATAGAGATTATAAACTATGTTCACAATGTCTGTGTAAATGCAATTCAATTACATTGATCAAGTTTATTGTATATCTCCGTTACGACGTATTCTGTAAATTTGTTACTCAAAATTAAAATATTTAAATTATATTAATTTAAAAAGAAAAATTGAATTATTTCCTCAGTAGATGAAAAGTTAATTCCCTCGCTCAAGACTTTGTCTGAATTCAAAGAGATTTTCTCATGCAACGACTGGAACAGCAGTGGTGGATAACATCTAAATGCTTTGCTCATCCTGAGACGCTGGATCTGAGTAAAAGCTCAGATTAGAACGACTATGAGACCTGGAACATCGGCACCATCCCTAAGGATAGGACGCAGCAACAGCATCTTTTGTCGTCGCAGCATCCACGCGTAGGTAACATTCTCGTCCCAAAGCTTATCAGATAATGATGTTAAACTAATTTGAAAGTTAATTCATTATGATAGATCAACTGTTTTTTTTAAATTGTCTACAACTGTAAATAAGATTTATACCTCATTGAAAAGCATGGAAGGAAACACATACAAAGACGAACATTTTTTTTAAAGTGAACGATAGCGCTTTAAAGATTATGGATTTCTGGCACAGGATAAGGGGCCGATTTGGGACTCAAGGTGTCGAGGAAATGGGTCGAGAGGGCTTCATCGAAATATTTAATATTGCAAATGTACGATTGATAGGAATGTACAATATCACATCAAGAAAGTTATGAAAGGTGTTGTGTAGCTTTGCTTCACGAGTTAGAGCGAGGCCGCTTCATATCGGTAAGTCCACGTGATCTACTTATACATATAGGCTTTCGTTCGGACTACTACTATATATGAGGTAGCTGTTATATAAATTGTACCTTTATAAATATCCTGTATTGTTTGTAGCCAAACGAGTTTGACATCTCTATCCGAAAACTGAATTGAATATATAGCCGTTAATATTGTTGTATACTGGTAGTACCAAGTTATTTAAAAATTGAGGTAAAATGTTGAGTCCGGAAATTACAATTACCAGTAAAAGTCAGAAACTCCACATAAAATATTTCTACCTTGTTTCAATTATACAACATCTTTGTAACACTAACAGCAGTACGTTAAAAACGGGCGTCACACGGGCGCGGTACAGATATGTATGTCAACAGTATCCAATAAAATACCCCTAAATTTTGCGAATTATGCATAACCTCTGGAAAAATGGATCTTTTGACTTTTTTTCTTGTTTTTGGCCAGGCATGTCGATGAGACTATACTTTTCTCACCTTTTCTACGAGAATAATAATAAGGATTGGAAGTTTATATTGAGATAACTCCCATAATGCCTTACCAAAACCCTGGTCTCTGCTCAAGAAATTGCAACGCTTTAACGGGGATTTCTTTATTAGATGAGAAGAGTAGTTCGTGTATTACTTCATACACTGTTTGTTTTACAGTAAATTCCACAAATGTGTCTGCTCACTAATACAGCATCTCCATCATTAATCTAATTTTTAAGTTGTTTTTACATGGCGAAAACCGTGCAGCAAGCTTGGTGATAATCAGCCACATGGTCCAAGAGGTGGTGTGGAACTCACCCTGCATAATATTTGCTACAAACTAGTGCAATAAGGAAGCGATGCACTAGATTTGGAAGTTCGAGGTTCAGACAGTAGGGGTGTGGTGCCACGTATCAAAAGGCACCCACCTCTCTCTCTCTCTCTCTCTCTCTCTCTCTCTCTCTCTCTCTCTCTCTCTCTCTCTCTCTCTCTCTCTCTCTCTCGACAATATCGGCCTCCCCTGTTCCTTGCCAAACACCCTCTCCCTTTGGTTCACATCTCGCTCGCTCTCTGCTGGATTTAATGCGCGCAGCTGCTGAATTCATTAAGATTTTGCCTTTGCACAAATCTCAAAGCCACAAATTCTACATTTTCTAACATTTTCCATCATGTAGATTCGACTTGCCTCCCTGTACAACCGGTTTCTATAATCGCTGGTAATATGGCCTCTAGACAAACTAGTTGTAATATATTTTTTAAATAGTTTCTTTTAACAATTTTTAACAGGCTATATTCTTTCTTATATAACAATTTGGAACATAAAGAGAAAGAAAGAGTTATTAAATATTTAAAATGCGGAATGATTGTTTAATTTTTGCGATATATTTTTTTAATCATTTGATCATTTTTGTAGATTGAAGTCTTGAATACTGCTAATTACATTACATTAAAATAAATGCGTTAAACCTCCATGTTTTCTCAACAGCCGAATCTTTCAGAAATAGAAAACCTCAAAAGAAAGTAGCTTCAATATAGATGGTGAAATGCCAAACATACATTGCCAAAAGTTTGCTTTTTTAAAGATATTTATTAAATATAAGTTGGTTGTTTGCATAAATATACATTATATTGACTTTTAAAATGACTGCAATAATAGTAAATGCCTCTTGCTCCTCTATTTGAAATACATAAAAACAAATAAAATACAGAGTTTTATTTTGTCTGAACAAAATATTTATAACGAAAATAACTTCAGCAGTATTATATACATTAAGTGGTCTGTTTGCAATAAAACAATAGTTTATTTTCAATTGTTTATTTTTACTACTTTACTACTTTACTACTCTGTAGAGTTATTGAATGTGAATGGACAGGACTTTTAAGATTTTCCAAAGCTTCTTGAAAAACAGACTATTTATTTGCTTGAAGTAAATTTCATATACAAAATTCTGATAGAGATTAGTTGTGTTTCATTAACAATAAAGCTACTTAAATTGAACTTCTTGCAGTATTCGGGAGGTTAATTTAGGTGGTACACGTGATCATAGACGTTAATAATGGGAAATTGAAAAATAACCATGTGAAATCTGGAAAAACTAAGAAATGGATTGAAAGCGAGTATCTTATACAAAATATGACAAACATGAAGTGCTCAATGAAATTAAAATATATTATCAAACTGTAACACAAAATAGTTTTCTATTCTAACAGCTCTCTATAAGGATTATCGACATAATATATAGGGATTTCTCCTTCATCTGACACTCTGGGTTTAGCAAGGCTCAAACCATGCCTAGCCATACAATTACTTGTTATTAAAATGTAGCTCTTCGTAATGATTATTGCACGACACTTGCTAAAACATCACATTATCACAAAAAAGACTCTCTTCTTTCAGTAATTTATCTGAAAATCTCCAATTCTAAGTGATAATTGAGTGAGCTATTTCATGAATGAAATAAGAATTTAAATACAATAATCCTACACCTCGCTAACAAAATGTTAAAAATTGTGTGTGTTATGAATATTGTAATGCATAACGGACATATCGGAATGTCATACATATTCACTCAGTTAGCTGGATTTAGTTGCCACTGTCAAAATAGTCCTGGGCAGCTCATAAACGGGAAGTCCGCGATTCAAATCCTGCTATGACCGTTCTCCCTGACTGAGGCTTTTCCCAGATTTTTCTCAGTCCACTGGAAACTGTCGGAGACATACCCTAAACTTACAGACGTGTGCAAATTATTAGACTCATTCATGTTCTTTTACTTTGCTTCAGTTTAACATTAAAAGTTTTAGTTATTTACTGCCGTAACCTATTTCAATATGTCGTAATTATTTTCCTTGCTATAATATGAAGCATATTCAATGAAATTTCTCTCCTAATAATAGCTGGGGGATTTTTCTTTTACTTATAGTAATATGGTGGTAGCTCTAAATTAAGAGCAGCCATTTTCTTCATGTCTGTTTATCCAACTGTTTGGTGATATTGCTTTCATTTGGTAATGTAGTAACTGAAGATTGTTAATATTTGCCTTTATTGTGTTTTATGGCTAATATATCCTCAGCATTTATTATTAATTGATCTCAAGCCAGGTAATATCGTGCATCTTATCCTTAGCATTCACATTGATTCAAAAGTGAGGTTATGGGTAAAACTGCTGACTTATCCCTAAAGATAAGACTGAGAGTCTTTCGAAGGAAACTCTTTATTCACAACGTGAAATAGCTAAGAAATTGTGTGTTTCACAAAAATCTGTTAGTCGCATTAATCAAGCTTCTGTGAGACGTTGTCCTCACAAAGGGATGGAAAATGCGGGATCCTAGCAGCCGAGGTCTAATGATACCAAGGCAGGTGATCCAAGCCCCAAAGGTCCCTAGCGATCCGGGAAACCCCCGAAAAACCCATGGGTCAGGTAGGTCGACTACGAGAATCGAACGCGGTCCTCCCGAATGCGGGCCATAGACGAAACCGCCTGAGCCATGCCTCGGAGGCCACACGTATGAAAACAAATTAAACATTTCTTTAATAGAATCGATCGACTGGGTTGGTTAGTTATTATTTACTCTTTCTTTTCTTTGTGTTCAGTCTCTCTCTGCAGAGATATCGGCTGATTTACTAAGCTTAGTTATTTCAACTGAAACCTTTAATATCAAATTATTTATTACTTCTGATATTTACAGACACAAAAACACGCTTGGCAACACTGTAAAAACTAAATTAGGAAGCTGGATAGTTTTTAAGTAAAAGAATGGCCAAGCAAAAATATGGATGATGTATTCTAACAATCACTTGTCACAAAGATGTGGATTTCAACAGCTCTGTCTCTCACTTTGGAGTCGACGAGTAACATCTAAACAGAGTTGCATACTTTTTGTAGAATTGTGGTGGATTGTTTGTGAATGACATTTCATTAAGTAGCAAGGAACTGGCGATTTAATCGTCACATATTGTGTTGCTACTTGAATCTAAATAAATATATGCATGGACGTGTGGGACACAGTAACACGAGGACAACTCCTGTCTACACAAAGGGACATGGGGTGGAGGGAAAGCATTCGGTTTTGAGGAATCGAATTTAATCGAAAACGTGCCCACCTCCACCCTTTCGAGAGGTATCGAAAGAGGGAAATTGAAGGTTTTCTTTGCGGATAAAAGAAATGCTAGGAGTAGCAAGAGGGTGGGGGTGAATTTTAAAACAAAGATGTGGGCGTCCGTAAATCGGGGGATGGGTTGGAGGACGCAGAAAGAAAATGAAAAAGAAGAAGAAGGAAAGTAAAGGGGAATAAGAGAGAAAAAAAGGAAGGGGATTTCAATCAAGATGAGAAAACTCATGACTTTATGCAACACTCATTCGTTCCAAGGAAAGCGGACTTGGTCGTCTTGGAACACTAGCATCAGCAGAGGCAGGCAGCCTTGTTTTAAAATGATTGAGGTTCTCTGGAAGGGAATGAGATATACCTCCCCTATACGGGGTGTTTGGTTTACTTAGGGAGAACCGATCTAGTCCACATAGGCTTGATGTGGCCAGTGTGTTCTTCAAATCCACATTTCAAAATCTGGTCGTAAAACTCAAAGAAAGTGAGCAATTTTCTTTGTTAACAGTCTGTTAAGGAAATACCATGTATTATCTAATGATCTTATGTATATGTTTAATACAATATAAGAATATGCATTTATTATTAATAGGATAAGAACAAATAATTGCGAGGACCCACTTTTATATCATGATAGAAAGGAGAAATTGGTTTTTTAAGCGGAACCTCGTGTTTATCTCATATCAAAATAATTGTTGATGTTAAATATCTCAATATTACTGTTTATGCTGTATTGATATTGACGTTGGAAGTTCATTCTGGTTAACAGGAAAAATGTTTTCTAGCCTACATTCATAGTGTGGATGTGGTGTGTTGTCTCACATTCGTAAGGTTTCGCAGCCATCTTATGTTTTTCTTTTACTTTTATTGTACAGGATTTAGTCTTACTCTTGGTTGGTCACGTAAACTCTATGATCCTCGGGCTCAGTTGAGTATCATTTCATCATTTTACTCTTCCTTCCTCTGATATATCCTATCTGGTTAAAAGGTATTTAACACTTTTCCTCTCGCCTCTCTCTGTCTCTCTCTCTCTTTCTCTCTCTCGCTTACATATACAGAGAGATACTTTCTAGCTTGTAGGTCCACTCATATGTGTCCAAAAAAGATCAAGGACACCATGAAAATAATACAATATTCTGATTTTCTGGGAAGCCATTCATTGAAAATTTGTACAAAGATTCTGTAGCAGTCCTGTTATACTTAGTATTTTATCTTATGTCTTGTCCTTCTCATGGCTTGGCATGGAGTCAATTAGGTCTCTGCACTCCTGCACAGTAAGCCCTCTTCTTGTGGCAGTCAGATGCAGCTTGAGTTCCTGTTTAAATTTAGGTTTCCTCTTTTCCAACGTGACTCAAATTGAGGTTCAGATTGGATTAAGATCAGGTGAACAAGACAGCAACTGTATGTTCTGATCCTGGAACCAATTTACTGTGAAACGACTTCTTTGTGGCAGGGCGCATTGTACTTGTTGGAACAAAACTTTTCTCTATTAACGTTATAACAGCAGGAAGCATGCTTCCTCCAAGATTCCACATATCTCTAGCTGATAACCAAACCACCATCAATGATATACTGTTCTCCAGGCCATTCATAAGTAATGCACCCCTAAATCACCACTGCTTATTCTCCAGCTTGAAAGGCAGGTGCATCACGTGTTTTTGACACTTCAAGTATTTCTTCAATCATCCTATAACTCAATTCTCTTTACCACATCCAAAACTTTGCCATTTTATATCCACATCCCAAAATTTGCCATTTTATATCCACATCCATTTTATTTCGCTCCATGTTCAGTATTATTAAAGAAAAAAAGCTATCTATCTAGCAATGTTTCTGCAAAATCCACAACTGACACTAGAAACAGAGGGAATCTGTTGTTTTCTCAGTGCTACATACCTCCGAGATCATGATCTATGTGGTCGTGACAGCAAAACATCCATTTGCCACGTACTTCGAGTGGATTAGTATTTTAGAAAAAGACAAAGTTCATATTGTGAAGTGGAACCATTCAAGAGGAAAATAATTTTATCTATAAAAATCTGCATCATTTTGAAGCATTTTTCTTGATTGAGAAATCATCATAATACCCACAATTTTAAAGATAGCGAGTTCTGGTTTTCAGTAGGAATCTTCATTTTTGACATACGTTTGATCCTTGTGTAAGCATCTTGAGATTTTACAAAAGTTTAAGGACAGGAATGAAAAGTCTGATATTTAGGCAAATCTTTAAACGTTTGACAAATACTGTACATAAGAAAGTATTGATAAATGACACTAAGTGTTTGCTGGTTTTTATTATATCACGACTGTGCTGTCGCTACTTTGCTTCATTGTGCGTTTCAGGGTAGCGGGCCAAAGGGCGGTTTGCTGCGTGTGGTGGATGTGCTTCACAGAGGTCTTTTCCCTGACGTTCAGAGAATGTCCGTCTGGCCACATCAACGAGTGAGTTTCTCTAGCGTAGGGCCGCCGGCAGTGAGGGGATAATGGGACGGGCTGAGTGTCGTCGGATGTATTCGAACTGGAAACCCATCCATGCTTGCACCCGTCGTCATCCGGATCTGGTGGTCCTTTGGATGTCTTCTGCTAGGGGAAGAAAAATGACCGCGTGGTGTTTCTACCCAACTGTTGGGGTTCCTTCTATTCGTCATTCCTCTACGTATAACTGAGATCTTATATACTGTGTGACGTACGATGGCGGCAAGGACGGCAAAAGGGAACAGTAACACGAACCGGAGGAGATACTTTTTTGTTCGTTAATGATTAAACATCACATAATTACGGATAATAGCCAATTCTTCGTCGTTAGATTTTCCATTAAGAGGTCCATAAAATTGCTCTCTGCTGTTATCAGCTGTGTCGTTAGACGACTGAATCAAGTAACGTTAACAGCAAAACTCCAAGTTGATTCCGCAAACTTCAAACGACTGCCCTTGGGATTTATTTATGGTCATCGCAAAGGCCTAATGCACGAGAAATTGTAGACCTTAAAATCAAAAGGTAAATTCGTTGGAATCCTCGAAATACGCGGGATCAAGATATTCATTTTCTACTTTGTACTTTCTCTTGATTATTGTTGCCTAGATTACGTTATTCATTAATTTTTTTCATAGGTAGTCTGGTTCCATTTGCACAGTCGTGGTTGGTGAATTTTACACAGCATGATTACAACTGATTCTACTTTTAATTTTAAATTGTGAGGTGAGAGTCCAGCCAATTCCAATGAGCTTAAGAACTCTATGAAATAAAATAAGACTCTATGGTATAGTTGAATACGTCATCCTGGTTTATAACTGTGTCAACTGATTTGTTTGAAAACAGACACTCTAGAAAGCAATTTTAATATACCTGCACGACTATTAGCTGTTCAACAATGTGCTCAGCACGTGACTTAGCTCGTCGCACATTTGACTGATTTCTACGGCCTAAGTCAGATCGTCTTCTCCTTGGCCTGGTAAAAAGGGTTCCGCGAACTTCACAAAGCCACAAAGGAATTAAATTAATTTTGTGTGAATTCAATTCATATTCAGGAATTCACAAACACATATTATAAAGAAGGTATCCAAGGATTCAGCAATATTTGAAAATTAGTTGTGATCAAATATTTATAGGTTATATTGCGTTCAGAAATTAATTTTGTGTCTAATCTTCGAAAGGTATATCATACTACATAACAAAATTCAGTCATGATAACAAACGATAGATATTATTTAATAAAATATGGTAAGTGAAGACTTACCTTACTCTTACTTACTCTTTGAAGACTTTGGCAAGACTTCGTAATGCATTTGTTTGTCGAAAATAAATGGTGTATGTTCCGTAAAAGTTCGCATGAGTACTTCTATATTTAGTTAGTAACACGGTCCATTATCAATTCAGGTTTTTTCTCAGTTTTTAAAACTTCCTTGGACTTATACAAATATTTGAAAACCAAAATTAGACAAGTTGGTTCAGCCGTTCTCGAGTTTGTGTGAGAGTAACAAAGGTCAATTCATTTTTATATATGCGAATAGATATTTGGGGGTTTATTTACTGAATGACAAAGTTCTCTTGATGAGAAAGGTATTTTCCTAGTATCGTAACGAAATACTCCCTATTTCGCAGTAAACTATTGTTAATGATCCTATCGCTTCCTGTCCTCTATGGTTATTCCCCGATCCCATTATTTTAGTGGCTGAGATTCCGAAGGTTTGAGTTAACCTCTCAAAGAACTTCTTGTATAGCTATTTTTTCCTTATGTGCTTGTGTGTGTATTGAATGATTTAGTAAATTCCAGATCTTCTCGGGAAACAAGCCAGGTGAAAAGTCGATTAGAAATCGACGTTTCGGGTGGTATATCTCTCCCATCATCAGGATGTTTAAAGAAATGCTATAACCACAAAATGTATTACTGGATATAACACAAATATCAACAAAGAAAAAGCACTACCAATATTCGCATTACTAAACAAAAGACTGTTTCAATAAAATAAATGCCAGGCCAGGAGATGGCATGAGTGTAGAAAATTAATTAGGTTAAAGAAACTAACTACTTAACTTGATGATCAAGCGGAGAGTTATGGAGGCTTTGGTTATTTGCTCCGAGAGTAGCACGTCGTGATGCTGTATTTCAGTTCAGCTCCTCTTGGAAACCGGCCTTAAGAATGGAAATCCATCGGATTAAGAAGCACAGATCTACGCAGCTTGATCAACAAGTTAAGTAGTTAGTTTCTTTAACCTAATTAATTTTGTACACTCATGCCATCTCCTGACCTGACATATAATTTATTGAAACAGTCTTTTGTTCAGTAATGCGAATATTGGTAGTGTTTTGTCTTTGTTGATATTTGTGTTATATCCAGTAATACATTTTGTGGTTACAGCATTTCTTTAAACATCCTGATGAAGGGGGCGATATACGCTTCCGAAACGTCGACTTCAAATCGTCTTTTCACCTGCCTTGTTTCACGAGAAGATCTGCAATATATTCGTTGCCAGGAAAGCTTCAGGTCTTATTTGATTTAGTAAATTGTTTAAAAGATTATATATGGCGTATTTTTAGAGAATTCTCCTAATAGTTGGAATTTCCAGGGGAAAGTACAGCACTATTCATTTTAAGATGGTCATTTCATATGTGATATGGGAAATATAAAGGGTTGTGGTGCAGAATTACTGCGTAATTTGATGTTGCGTGTGTTCATTTATGAACAGCCCATTCTGCGTTTAAATAAATACCAATTATAAAATAGAGATTACGGGTGTGTAGGATACTGTGAGTGCAGATTAAAGGCTGCAAATTGACATCAAAACCTTATGTGACAAAAATCCCACAGAAATCGAGCTAGGTTTAAGTGATCACATAAAACTGTAGTAGGTGTAGTTTCTTGTTAGTTAATAGTTGAAATCAATCCACTGGGGAAATTGAGATTTTGCTATGTTAGGCGAAATCAAAGGTAGATAAAACTGCAATTTTCACTTTGGTTACAAAGAATACAGTAAGTCAGAGTCTTAGTGAAACAACTGTCACAGCAGTGCATTATTAACTTAATGCTCGTCTACTGCGGTAACCACCTGTTCAACGGCAATATATGAGTAACTGGAAGTGTATCTTCATATGCTCTATTGTTCCTACGATAGTTTTCTGAATTTAATCTACGAGTATGTAGAGGTATTTCTTCTCTGAAATGAAAAGAGAGACAGGGTTAACTTTATTGTATAATATTGCGTTTTTATAAAATATTAAGTATAATAATATATAATAAAACCAACTCCAAAGAATCGCAGCACTTCTATCGGGGATACAATTCACTAATTGCCCTCAAAATCCAAATAACAAAAATTAATAGTGATGTATAGAATAAACATGTTAATTACAGTACAATATTATAACACAGAAGATTTTTATGACGTTTTCTCTTTAATCCGGGTGAAGGTTATTCTTTTGGCATGTGAGGTGAAGAATTGCTGACGCACCAAAAAGCATCTTCTATGATCCGAAAGGACCCAGTTTTGGACTTATGAGCCTCAAATAGGTTTAATTAAACTGAAGTACGCAAGCCTTGAAATGAAATGGTAGAGATAAACAGCCTCTGAATATTTTACGAATCATAATATGTGGCATGAAATTAGCATAGAATAGAAAAGCAATAGAATAATTAAAAATAAAAATTATATGAATTTAAATAAGATCCAAGAAAAGTTGGTAATTATGATTCATTTTGATAACATTTTCCTTTTTTTATCAAACCATTATATTTCTCACTTTAACCGAGTGATTAAACAAATGAAGAAAAGAGCTTCGAATGGAAGAGCACACTTCGCAAAAGTTGATCTTAATCATGACAAGCACAGGGATAATACTACACGATGATAATATATTTTAATCAAACATAACTGTAATAAATATAACTATTTTGATTAACTATTATATATTTCGTATATTGTATTTAAGACATTTTCATGACAAATTAAATGTAGCTGTATGCTGAATTTTATGGGAATAAATTCTGAAGTACTCTAATTGTGAATTACTCGTACAGATCTGGTTAACCGTAATGGATAGATAAAATCTTACTACACAAAATGCAGATCTCACTAAAGAACACAGTTTGTCAAATAACATTTAAGATAATTTCCAAAATATTCCTTGTATTAACTTGAAATTTCAAATAATGTTTTTCTCAAATAGGAAGTCATTCCTTTACCTTTATTTATTTATTTATTACTTCATGGCTATGCAAAGAGAATGGAATTTCCAAGCCATTGCGCCAAGATCTTAGATTTAATGAGCCTGTAGTATTCCAAAATTACCGTTGAAAATAATAGAAAGTATGAAGTAAAATAATTCGTAAAATTCTATCTCGATTAACACGTAAACATAAGAATAAGATTCTGTAAGAATAGTTTGTTGAGGAACAGGTAGAGTAAGGCTTGATAATTATATATAATTTTTGCGTTTTAAATGCGTTTTCTGTAAATGGTATACATGATCTGTCTTCTCAGAAATGTCGAAGACAACTAAATTAAATTTTAGCACGATGTCTAAGTGCTGTTCTGCATAATCACTGTTTCGTTTCTTAACGACTCCACGAATTGCGCGGATCGTATTTTGGTATGTGAACCGTGCTGAATTTTGTCCTACAGGAGTTCGTTTACATGGCAGCAACTCTACTGACATAGTCCTGTTACATTTAAGCGCACTTAAAAGTCGATCTGGGCGGGTTTGAATCTGCCACCAACTAGTAACTAAGACACCCAAACTGGCGTGTTCTTGTATATTTGACATGCTATTAACAATGCGGTTTGCTATTTTTAAAAGTTATAACCAGTATAAATGTACAAGGGCTGTTCAATAAAGAATGATCACAATTTGTTTTGACAACGTACTTTTACTCATAATTTTGAAAGTCCTTCTCAAAATAGTCTCCCCTAAATGCACTTGTCCCAGCGTTTCTGCCAGTCTTCAAAGACATGCCGGAAACCATTTTTTGAGAGATCCTTAAAAATCGCCTCCGCAGCCTTCACCACTGCTTCTGGTGATGCATAATGCCTCCCACGAAGACGTTTCTTCAAGTTGGGGAATAGAAATAAGTCACATGGTGCTAAATCCGGACTATAGCGAGAGTGAGGGATGCACTTCACGTTGATTTTTGCAAGATATTCAGCAACAACATTGGTAATATGCGGCCGCGCATTATCGTGGTGTAGTATGCAGCCTGCTTCACAGACATGTGGTCTTTTGCGCCTGATATGGACTTTCAATGTTTTCAGGACATCCGTGTAGTATTGTCCAGTGATGTGTGTGCAGGTACATCATGCTGATAAATCATTCCATGAATATCAAATTATTAGATGACCATAACTTTTCCAGCAGAAGCAACCACTTTTGCTTTTTGGGGGGTTGGTGATGAAGGAGATTTCCACACTGAGCTTTGCTGTTTCCTTTCAGGGTCAAAATGATGTAGCCAAGTTTTATCAGCAGTGATTACGTTTGAAAGAAACTCCGGATCTTCCTCTAACATCAACTTTAACTGCATGCAGGCCTGCATGCGAATGTCCTTTTGTTCGGGAATCAACAGTATTGGAACCCATCGCGCACAAACACGTCTCATGTGTAATGTTTCTGCCACCAATTTGAGGGTGGTACCCAATAAAATGTTCAGTATTTCAGAAAGTGATCTTGAGGTAATTCGTCGATCCTGTCCCACAATGGCAGCAGCAGTGTTGATGTTTTCTTTCGTAAGAGCAATAACTGGAGCTCCGGGCCCACCTTCCTTTGAAATTGATTGTCTCCCCTCTTTAAACATTTTAAATCACCTTCGAGCTCTGCTGTAGGGAAGAATAGACTCTCCATAGGCCTCCTGTAACATTGTATAGGCCTCAACTGAAGATTTGTTGAGATGAAAGCAGAATTTCAAAGCCGCACATTGTTCCTCGCGTGTTACCTCAATTTCAGCGGTAGGCGATACTGAACATGTCTGAACTTTACTGGTTCTCACAGGCGGGAACCAGGATTACCAACAATGAAACTACTACGGCGTGTTTGTTTCACATTAAGCTAACAGAATATAATAAGTTTGAATTTTAGTGCGAAAGATTATGACCTTAAAAAAATTATGATCATTCTTTATTGAACAGCCCTCATAATAAAAGATGATATGGCTAAGAAAAAGTCCTGCCTTTCTTATTAAACCAACTTAATTAAAGTAAATCATTGCACATAGGAAACTGCAGATAAGTACTGTAAAATAGTTCAATTTGATACCATAATTATTTTATGATGTAATGGATCATGAGCTTAATAGATTAAATACCGGAAGAGTAGAGCTTTCTCTCACCTAAAATGATATGATAATCTGCTTAATCAAACACATGTGAGAGACTTCCACTGTAAATTAAAGTGAATGTGGAGATTATCTGTGAACACTTATGTCCCAGAAAACTAAGATGCCTCTCCCTTCTTTCTGTGTCTTCAACCAACTTCCATAAAAAGTAAGCTCTAAAACAATTAATCAGAACTCGCCAATAGAGATGGCTACGAGAAAACGTGTGGGACTATAACTGGGAAATCTCGGGTTTGATTCACATCCACTCCCACTCTGATTTTGGATTTTTATTGGTTATCCCTCATCCTTAGACACATTTTGCTGTGGTTTATCATTTATTTTAATTTCCATTTTGATAATTCCCGTTCATTTCGCTTTCTTATTATATTTAAGGCGTATTTCGAGACATAAGCTGTTGCCGGAAAGATGGCGCGTGTCTTGCTCAAAGATAACATTTTGAAACTAGAAGGCTGAATGGTAGACGAATCATTCACCTCTATCAGTAAAGAGATGTGACTGTGAGCCTGGATCTCTCAGGGACTTCCGCGCGCCTCTAACTGTGGTTTTTAGTCTCTGTGGTTTTCCTTTTGCTCTCAATAGATCTATGTATATATATAATCAGATCTCTATGTAAGTTCTACTCTCTATGAAACACTGATTTCTCTACTCATTTTGCATTACATTTTTATGCACTTGTCATGATCCAGTAGGCTAGACGGTGCTCTGGTTCCCAGATACAGAATGATCTCGGGTTCGATTCCACGCATTCGGACTCTTAAGTCGGGGTATTCTTTCAGTGTTCACTGGAATTCTAAAAGGAGTAGCTCTAAAGATCAGGTTGAGCTGCGAGAGCCGTTGAACTCTCTCTAATTGCCACATATACTACTACTACTACTACTACTACTACTACTACTACTACTACTACTACTACTACTACTACTACTACTACTACTACTACTACTACTACTACTACTACTACTACTACTACTACTACTACTATTACTATTACTACTACTACTACTACTACTACTACTACTACTACTACTACTACTACTACTACTACTACTACTTCTAAGATCAAGTTTCACAAACTCTGTACCTACATTTAAAATCAGTTTAACTACACCTTCCGAAATAAATAAAATTATTGACTCTTTAAAAATGAAGAATTCTTCCGGTTATGATGAAATAACTACAAAAATCCTAAAATCTTGCTCCTCACAAATTAGCATTCCCCTTAGTTATTTATGTAATGAGTCTCTAAAGACAGGTATTTTCCCTGACAGAATGAAATACTCAGTTGTTAAACCTCTTTTCACAAAAGGCGAACGCAATAATGTTTCAAATTATAGACCAATATCTCTCTTGCCAATATTTTCAAAAGTTCTTGAAAAAGTAATGTTCACCAGACTGTATTGTGACTTTGTTGGTTCGTGAAATAACAAGTCGAGGTTACAAACACAAAAAAAATGCACTTTATTCTCGTAGCAACACACTGTTCACCATTACAATTTGCTAGATAACCTAAACTGTTTATTTTTTCAACACTTCGTTCAACAGACTGTCGCTTCCGGTAACGATCGGCCCCGAAGTTTCCCGAATCTCCACCGGCCATCATTTATTGATCGGCATCGCGAGTCTGCCGCCAGGGTAACACTGCTCCCTCCTCAAGGCTGGTCGTCCCGAACAGCGCCTTCGTAGCGGGCCAGGCGATCCAGGTGTACCACCTGAAGTACCGGCGTGCACTTCTTCCAAGACTTCCGGAACCTTACTCCGGGGAAGTACCAACTGTTCTCTCTGCGTCTTCCCATCGAGTGATTCCCATACCCGGAACAGCACACCCTCTCTGGTCTTCAACGAGTCCACTGGGCCCAGTAAGACTTGTAGGTGGCGCTCCTCGGTGCGATGTGCGCTCAGGTTGGTCTCGTCCCTGCCTCCACTTCCCTCAAGAGTGGCCCCAAGTCTGCGTCCGCCAGCTGCTCCCTCCTCAGGCCTGCGCTATCCCAGCCATCCGCAGGTACTGCCGTGACTACTCGAACTGTTGCGGCACGCTCCTTCTCCTCCACTCTTGTGCATTGGCCGCACTCTTCTGGACAGGGTCTTCGAGACATAGCGTCCGCGTTACCGTGGCTCTTCCCTCTGCGATGTTCCGAGGTGAAGTCGTACTCCTGCGGCCTCTGAATCAAAACTGCTGTCCGGCCTTCCGGTCGCGCCGTCACCATCACCTCGCTCCTAGCGGGGACAACCACGTCTTCGTTCAAGATGACCCTACCGATTCCAAGGCGCTCTTCAGTTTGACGGAGTATAAGCTCTTCTCCGTTGAGCCGTAGGACCTTCCTGCCGACGTCGACCGTCGCCTCGTGGCTCCTGAGGGCATCCAGTCCCAGGATCACCTCAGCCACCTCCGCGACGAACACCCACAGACGCACGGCACTCCGTCCCAAGGTCAGCTCCAGCAGGGCCTCCTTCTCCACAGGCAAGGTGTCGCCCGATGCCAACACAAGCTGGTATGGTCGGCTCGGCTTCCTCGTCGGCAAACCCTTCGCCACGTCAGGTCTGATGATGGTCACGGCCGCCCCGGTGTCCACCAGCACGCGGCACGGCTTTCCTCTTACCCAGCCGTCCGCGATGAGGTTGTCATCCATCCGCCGGCTGACGGCGCGGATTGTCACTCGAGGGGATGGTGGTAATGGCGCCGACGTACCCCTCTCCACGCCGGGCCTTACTCGTTCTTCCCGCTGCCCTTCCTGGTGTGGGCAGTCTCTCTGCAGGTGCCCGGGCTGTCCACACCCCCAACACAGGCCACTAGGTGTTCGCCGGCGTCCCTCAGCTGGTCTTCTGTCTCCGGCGTACCGGACACTTCTCGTTCTCGACGTCGGGATAGATGCTACCTTGGCTGCCTCCATCCTTAATGCCGCTGTCAATGCCTCGTGGATGGTTTTATAATCGCCGAGCATTAGGCGCTGACGAATCTCCGTGTCCCGCACCCCGTCGACAAAGTTGTAGGCGGCTTTCCGGGATACGAACTCCAGTGGCAGGTCAACCAAGGCCTTGCTAGCCAGCTGCTTAATCGCTATGGCGAACTCCTGCAGCGTTTCCCCCGGCTGCTGTGATCTTGCCTTTAGTTGGCTGCGGTACGCTGCGGCTAAGCGGTGGTTCCCGAAACGACTCTCCAGGGCCTCCCAGATGTCCTTGGGTGCCGCCGTTGTCTGCACCGCGTTTAGGACTTCCGCGGCCCGTCCCTGGAGGCTGGCTATTAGCTGTGTGGCCTTCTCCTCCGGTGACCATCTGTTGTGCTTGGCCACTGTGTCGAACTGGCGGCGGAAGACCTCAAATGTTGACGCGCCGTCATATTTCGGCGTTTTGACGCGCGCAGATGTTGTGACGCGTCCCGGCGCGTCGGCCTTCAAATCCTTCAGTTTCCTGCCGACGACGTCCTCTACTATGGCGTTCAGGGACTTGACGCTGCTGTCGGCCTTTCCCTCCATGTCGTCAACGCGGCTCGCCAAGTCCTCGACGCGCTCGTCCACTTGGCCCATCCACTTGCCCAGCTCCATCACGTTATCCATCACGCCGGCCAACTGTTCTTCAAACTTCACGGCAAGGGCTTCGTTTGCCGCTTTCTTCTCCGTGGCCAGTTCGGCCATCTTTGTGGTCTTTGTCGTGGCCAAGTTGTTATTTACCGCTTTCGTCTTCGCTGTTATTTCCGCCTTAAGTTCTTGCATCTTCTCGGCGATGTTGTCGTTGGCCGTCTTCATTTCTTCCATTTTGTATAAAATCTTTTCTAGTGCCGATTCCATGGCCGTGATCCCACTCCTGACGCCAGTTGTGACTATTTGGGTTCGTGAAATAACAAGTCGAGGTTACAAACACAAAAAACTGCACTTTATTCTCGTAGCAATACACTGTTCACCATTACAATTTGCTAGATAACCTAAAACTGTTTATTTTTTCAACACTTCGTTCAACTGGCTGTCGCTTCCAGTAACGATCGGCCCCGAAGTTTCCCGAATCTCCACCGGCCATCATTTATTGATCGGCATCGCGAGTCTGCCGCCAGGGTAACAGTATAAACACCTTGAATGTAACAACATACTTGTCAGTGATCAGTTTGAATTCAGAAAGGGAATATCGACTAATAATGCAACTTACAAGCTTACACATGAAGTGTTGACTGCCTTAAATGATAAAAGACAGGTAGGTGGAATTTTTTGTGATCTAGAAAAGGCTTTTGATTGTGTTAATCATGACATTCTTATAGCAAAACTGGAATTCTATGGGCTAAAAAATGAACATTTACGATGGTTTATATCATATCTAAATGAAAGAAAACAGAGTGTTGAAGTAGCTGTCAGTGATATTGGTTATGAAAAACAAACTTCGAACTGGAAAATAGTCACTCATGGAGTACCCCAAGGTTCCGTGTTAGGGCCTTTATTATTTCTTATCTATATAAATGACCTCTCACTTTTTATAAAGGACATTGCAAGTACAGTTCTTTTTGCTGATGACACTAGTGTCCTGGTGACCAGTACAAATTTAAACGAGTGTATAATTAAAATGAATTATGTTTTGAACTGTATGTCATGCCGGTTTAAAGCAAAACAAATTATCTGTGAATCTAGACAAAACGAAAGTGGTCAAATTTATAACCTGTCGCACATCACATACTGAAATAGAAATCGGGATTAATGATATGTTATTAGAAGAAATTGACAGCATAAAATTTCTGGGCCTTCTAGTGGACAGATGTTTGGAAAGCTCACATAAATTATATCTTACCTAAACTTAGCTCTGCCTGTTATGCTATCCGAGAGCTGGTTAATGTGAGTTCTATTGACACACTTAAATTAGTATATTATGCATACTTTAACTCTATTATGGAATATGGAATTTTATTTTGGGGCAACTCAGTAGAAAGTAAAAAAATATTTCTTATGCAAAAGAGGGTTATAAGAATCATTACTAACACCCACACCAGATGCTCCTGTAAAGATCTTTTTACAAGATTGAAGATATTAACGCTTCCTTGCATGTATATATTCTCGATCCTAAAATTCTTTGTATGCAATCGTGCCTTATTTGTAGCAAATAATGTAATTCACAAAATAAACCCTAGACAAGAGTATAATATCCATTATCCCAGTGCTAAACTTTCTTGCTTTCAGAAAGGTGTGTATTATGAAACTATCAAAATATTTGGCGCACTTCCTAATGTTCTTAAAGAAAAAGTTAATAATTTCGATGCTTTTAAAAAAGCTGTTAGAGAGTACCTTTGCTCAAAATCTTTTTATTCTGTACAAGATTATCTGAATGGCAAATTACCCTGATAATGCTTCTGTAGCTCTATAAGTAGTATTTAACTATTCCAATGACAAATCATTACTTATAAATATTTTATGCAAGCTGAAAGTTTATTTTTAATGTATATGTATTTAATAAATAACAAGAATGGTATCCATTGCAGAAAGGTTGAGACGTACTGGCATAAGCCAAGTGAAAGCTGAGTTAAAAAGTGTTTCATTTTGTATCATATATATAATTATCCCTGCTTTGTTTTCCATATTGTTGTTCATATTGCCTGTGTACTATAATATGTGTCTTATGTTAACTTTTGTACATATATATGCTATTAAACTTTATACCTCTAGACAGGGGCGGCCGGTGAGGTATTTTATTGATGGTGCCATAAATAAATAAGGGTTGTTAAAATATAAATATGTGCACCAATTACGAACGATTTAGGTAATCTTATCAATAATCCAAACCATTTTATAATATACTGTACCATACAGAGCGTACAGGGAAACGGAAATAGATATTTATTACATTCGTAAACTTGTTACGCATAGGTGTAACGAGTACAGTAACAGTTTGATAATACAGTTCATGGAGAATGTGATACGAAGCGTTCGTGTACGATTTCGTGATAGAGAGACAGTTATTGTTATTGCTTTAGCCATAAATTTCCTCGCACTGAAATCAAACGAAACAAACTCGAGAAATTTTTGTCTCACACTCACAAACACATACGAGCGAGCACACACGCACGCACGCACACACAAGACGCAATTCTTCACTGCAAAATGAGTAATCTGAATTTTTAAAAATGGTTTAATGAAATTACTAACTTTTAAAAATTAAAAGCATTGTACTCACCGAAAGCAGCAACTCCATGACTTTATGAAGACAGCTTCAAATGAATTAGTAGGAACGGTATTGAAAATCCATTCGTCGCTCCTTCTTGTTGGCAAATAAATCTATCACCTTTGAATTGAAATTGTCCATTTTGCACACGAACAGCTTTTCACAGGACAGCATTCCTAAGGCACTCAATTGCTCTTCTTTCATTGTGTTTCGTAGAAAAGTTTTAATCCTCTTGAGCATTGAAAAGCACCGCCCAGCTTCTGATGTCGAGATAGGCATAGTGATTAACAGTTTCAAAACTTTAACAGTCTCTTCAAAAGTAGCACAGAGTTCATCCTCTAGTATCAGCGAAAGAAACGGAACCGCACCGGAAACTGCTCTCAACTCAGGCCTAGCATAGAACACTTGAAGCTCTCCCTTCAACTTTATTTTCTCCAGAAATGTATATGTGTCCGTAATTTCAAGATATTTGTCTGGGAAATGTGTTACATAATTGTCAAACTGGCTTACATCAAATAAGTTGGTTGCAATTAGGTGCCCAGTGAACTGAAAACGTGATTTTATTTCACAAAATATGGCATCACACACCTCCAAAGCATTTTGCTTTTTGTTATTATCATCAACCCTTGCTCTCTTGTAAGGCATTGTTTCGTCATTTTCAAAACTAACCTGACTGATGGAGTCAATGTCATCTCTGATGTTTTGCATTATTGTTTCAAAGTTATGAATGTCTTGTTTTACCTTGGTTGGCTCAGTTGTCTTCTTTTGAAATTGATTAAAAAGTATGTCCACATGAGGCATTATCTTATAGAAAAACGATAGCCAGAAAATGAAGTCTCTATCTTGCAGTCTTTGTTTGTATGAACCAGCTTTTTCAATAGTAGAGGGTAATTTTATGTTCTCACTCGTTTCAATTGTTTCCATGACAGTAATAAGCTCCTTCCTGTTTTCATAAATATCCTTTACTACTCGCGAATGGTACTTCCATCTTGTGAGAGACACACGGGGTAAGCTTTTGTGAATTATGCTATGCAACACTTTCGATCTTTGTGGCGAATTTGAAAAGAAAGAAGAAATGCCTGAAAGATGTGCAAAGAAGATGCGGGCTTTGCGATTAACTGAGGCTGCAGTAGACATTATAAGGTTTAACTGGTGCGCATAGCAATGAATGTAGTGCGCATTTGGGTATTTGTCTTTTATTAATCTCTGTACTCCGTATGACTCGCCACTCATAACGTTTGCACCATCGTAACTCTCAGCTATTAGTTTTGCTCGGTCATCTCCAATTAAGGGTTCGATTTCTTTCAGAATACACTCCGAGAGAGACTGAGCATTCTGACCTTCTGGATTAACAAAATTCCAAAATCTTTCAATGGGTGTTCCATAAACAATGTATCGCAAAACAATAACCAACTGAAATTCGCAAGACACATCAGTGGCTTCATCCGCGATAATTGCAACATAATCCGCACGCTTTATTTGTTTGCGAACTTCCTCGTGATACACTTCCAACATGCACTGCAGGTGTTAGTTTTGAACAGTCCTAAAAATGCCTTTGAATACTGATGACTAACTGAGATGCACTTGAAGTTCTTTATCCAACTCCGCACTAAACTGAATGAGCTCACGAAAAAACCCCTTATTTTGAGAGGCGTCAGATTCGTCGTACCCCTAAGAGCCAGCTCCAAAGCACCACAGAACCGAATACAGTTTATAATTACGTTCAATATATATATATCTGTTCTTGTCTACTTGTTTGTTATGGCTGTTAACTGCCTATACTGCGAATCTAATTTGTCCTGAATATTCAGTCCAGTCTTACACAAATGGACATCTCCCCCAAATAACACACAAGGAAAACAAAAAACTGCATTGTTTTCATCACAGCCGCAAATCCATTTGTTCTTTTGATAAATATCCGGATTAAACTTACGGCATCGATTTTTTGTTTGCTGCTGCAGATTCAGTGGCCTACCTATTGTTTTTATCTGAATTTTTTCACTCAGAGTCCTATTACTAAATGAAGTTTTCAGTAATTCACTCACCTTGTTCATGTTCGTAACTTTACTGTGAATTTTAACTTAAAGAAAAAACACTGAACACTGTTTTAAAAATCCTTACTCACGATGAACTACAGCATTACAGGAGCACATACAGAACTACTCTACCATTGCTTTGAAAACATGTGTCCAACACATGCTGGACGCGCGGGTTTTATGTTCTAACAACAAAACTGCTGCTGTGAAATATACACATGTTGAAATATGTTCCACTGTCTCTAAATTTTAAAATCTAATACTATATTCACATTGAAACCCAATTAATTTTATTTATAAGGATATCTGTGTGTTGTGTTTCTACAAGTGATTTCATTAAGCATTAATTTGCGTTTTGAAGTTCCTCAGAATTAACTGCAGTAGGATGGTGACACTGCATTAAAGGAAGGTATAGCGCGAAATGTATTCTTACCATTGTCTTTCGCTAGGTGGCAGGATCGTGGTTCTCTGAAGTCCCGTGTTTTACTGCACTCTAACGGGCAAAGCGTAAGTTATGTGCCAGAGAAATCCCGGCACTACCTTCTCTGACTTTCTTCCATAAGAGCCGTGTATAAGCAGACATCTTAGCCCCTAGCCCTAACACATGCGTTTATGAGCGTAGACGGTGCCGTTCTAGTATCGGCACCAAGCTACGGAAAACACCCAAGAGAGAGCGCTGGCGTTCAACGCGCCTATTCAAACGAGGGAGCAACTACTCATCAACAATTCCTTTTGCGCAATTCTTATACACTTCTCTTTCTTTCGCTTTCATACAGATGGTGCCATGGCACAGCGGCACTACCTCAGAAGCCGCCCCTGCCTCTAGACATGTTCAATGTTCACAGCCTTTTCTGGCTACAAGTGAACCTACTGAACGCAAATCAATCTAATCTAATCTAAACTACTACTACTACTACTATTACTACTATTACTACTACTACGACTACTACTACTACTACTACTACTACTACTACTACTACTACTAGTACTACTACTGCTGCTGCTGCTGCTGCTGCTGCAAGTACTTAAGCATCTGCCTAGAAAATGGTTTCAAATTAGGTGATAAGCATTTTTTAATATGTCGCACAATGAGGATAAAAGTAACTTTTTAAAATATTCTTCTGCGAGGGGATTTCTAATGGTGATGAGATGAGATGAGATGAGATGAGATGAGATGAGATGAGATGAGATGAGATGTTCTCCGAGTGGATTATCTCGAAACCCCAGTTTGGGAAGCCATTTGAAACAGAATATGCTGGATGATGCGATTCTGCCCCCTGTTGTTGAACCACTTTTAAAAATACTTCTTATTCTGCTAGCATTTGCTGCAACAGCCGACACACGAAGATGATATATCTCTTGGCGTTGTGTCGAAAGCATATCCTTAAGAAATTATTTACTATAATTGAAATAAACTATTCAATTCCTTATTAAACATATTTACTGACTTTTAATTTAGATTGAAAATGAACAAAACACGTTGTAGCGTAATTGAATGAATAACTTTATAAACGTCGGTTTCCTTCACAATGTAACTCGAAATCCAGTTCCCTCACACTGACAAGGTTTTGCTTCGTAACTCGACGACGTCCATACACAGAATGACACTAACTCGGGCTAATATGAAATTGTTGAATTTTCCGTTGCTATGGCAATTCAATAATTTCTCATTCGTTCTCTCATATTTCGTGAAACCAGTTTTCATAACCATATTAGGTAATTTACATAATCTTTTGTTTAAATCATATTTAAATAATTTATCATTCAAATAGCCTATTTCTTGTAATTTTAGACTACAATTATCATCGTTAAACACATTAATATTACTGGTTTTTCCTTCGTTTCTAAAAATTCAATCACAAGTTTACCTTCAATTGTTTCTTAATCTTGTCCAGTTTCCCATTTAACCGGTTTTTCTTAAATATTAATATTTTAAATTCTAAATAACATTATTAAATAATTAAATCAATAGTGTTGATTTTTCGTGCAAAATTAAACAACCGTTACAGGTTTACTGGTATCTTGATTACTTTCCCCAAAGGGAGAGCTTGTCTAATTTGGAGCAATTGAGATACAATACTTATTATTCTCATTTTTGAAATATTACTAACAAAAGTCATATCAACAAGTTTTGCTATTTGTAAAATGTCGAGTAAGATTTAAAAGATATAGTTAGTTAGTTACTAACACTCCCCACATGGCAACCTTGGCCTTCGGGGTAACCTCACCCCACCAAGTGATGACCGGACCCATTTCTCAGGTGGAGGCACCCAGAGGGCGGTGTCCATTACCTCCGATGATAGGGTGATAGTGAAGATGGCGGTGAGGTGAGAGGACCTACAGTTTTTACCGTGGACTCCGAACCACGTTGGGCATAGGGGATACTTCACGTGTGCTAGACAGAGGTGAAGGCGTGGATAGGGCCGACTTAAAATCGCCAACCCCAGAGCCGGGAATCGAACTCGGGACCCTTAGAACGGGAGCCGCGAACGAAACCACCGCGCTACCCCGGCGCCCGATTTAAAAGATATATAATATGTGTATTTTACTTACTATTATTTGTTTATCTAAATTTTACCAGTGGACATATAGTTTCGCTCATAAGCAAGAGCACAACTTCGTCAGGTTTAAACCTTTTGCTTTTGTTTCGGTACATTTTTATTACCAGCCCAGAAACAGTTGCTTTATTGATCATTTACAAAACAATTGAAGAGAAGATAAAAAAAGAGAGATGCGGTGAGAGCATTGTGGAGGGAGACAGAGAGGGTGGTGAATTAGAGAGAGAAGGGGTAGAGATAGAAAGAGAGTGCGAGGAGAGTGTGAAAGAAATGAGAAACTGTAGAGAGAAGGATGGAAATTTTGAATTCTGCTGCTAAAGATATAAACAGCTTATCACATGAAGTACTCTTGTTAAAGATAAAAGGCGCCAACATAGCTTTAAGTATTTGCTATAAAATTAACTTAATAATTTTCTAATTGACTTTTGTCCCGAGCCCACCCATTTCAATAATAGCTAACACGTGAATTATTTAGTGCCAAGAAAAAAAGAATTCATTTAATTTTACACAACTTAATTTTATTCACATCAATGTATCAGATTTCTGACTGATTAATAACTAACGCTGGATTTGTAGTTAAAAACTATAACTTTTACTCAGCTTTTTATTCTTGATTTGTATTGTTCACGTTATCTCTCTCTCTCTCTCGTTCGTACACGCAAGGACGCACAGACATCTTCTTGCTGTAACTTTTGGTGAAGTTTTAAACGAGTTATTCTGTAAAATATGGGCATTGCGTTTTTGGGTCAAATGGAACATTTCGTCTTTCTTAAGAAAAGGAAACAAAAATAAAAAGGCAATTAAAGGGAATTTGCTTTGTTGATAGAAGCTTTGAAGCTTCAATGAAATGAACAAAGTCCAAGGCTCTAGCGGTGTTCTTCAAACACACTCCAGTTCGCAGGGGATGACGAGAAAGTTCATCCTTGCCATCTCTGTCGGACGTCCCTAAGACAAATCAAATGCCAGAAACAAAGTATAGATAATTTTACTTGTTAAAAATAAGGAACTAGAGAAAGGAACAAGCTGAGTAAGAAAAACACTTTGAAATAAAAAGGGGAGGAGAAAAGAGAGTGGAGGACTTTTTCCTGAGCTTTGTACGTATTCAAATTTGAAGCAAACGAAGGAACGAAGGACGTTCATTAAAGCATGGAGGTTGAGGAGGGTTTTAACTTTGGCCTTAATGAAGAGACTACGGCTTGAAAACTTCATTTGGTTTCCTATTTGGAGAAGAAGAAGAAGAGAGAAGAAAATAAGACTATAGCGTTCTTCTTGCTTTTAACCCCTCTTCCCATTTGCCTCATCAGATTTGCTCGGAATTTGTTAGTTTCTTCCTTTCTCTTGCCCCCGTCCAAAGTCTCCTTGAGTCAAGTGCTTTCTTTGTTTTACCAAAACCCACATCTTGGAATGCCTCATGAATGTTGTGCTAACGAAGTGGAAAAAGCGTCCTTCGTATACTGATTTCTGATTTTCCGCCCTCTTTTTTATTTTTCCTTATACACTCCGCATTCAGCCTATGTTTATTCAATTCGAAAAAGTTGCTGTCATCTAGTACTGAAATGCTTACCGTATTTTTGTTGCATCAAATTGTATTCCATCGTCACTCTTGGCGCCTTTTTAGTTGACTGGATTTCACTGAGGATTGTGATTTAATCAAAGTTTTCATACAAGAAGCTGTACAGCAAATCTGTCACAAACAAATATGAAAATATCCAACTAGAGTTCAATAGAGGAAGAGCTTTGGATCAAATCAGAAATATCTCAAACCAGAATAACCGTCCAATATAATTTTCTAAAAAATTATCCTCAAATTTTATTTAAAGAAGGTCTTCATGATTTGAAAATAACTGTATACAATGGCTTAAATTCACAATCCATTATTGTCTCTTATTTATTCGAAGAAGATAACATTGAAATAAGGCAGTCTGCTACTGTAAATGCTGAGCATGCTACCAAACTTCGTCATTCCTAGAATGAGTTGCCCTCCCACTTGTAAGTTTTTATGCTTGTAATGCATACTCTTATAGGCATTTCATGAAAAATTGTTATTTGTCTACAAGAATATGTTTTCAGGATTTACCTTACGGATATAAGAGCTATGGGTATGCTTAATAGTGAAGATTTACAATAATGATGAATACGTAGTGATGGTACAAATAGTTGGTGAGAATGGAGGAAACATTCGTGCTGCACAAAGAGAGTATCAGCAAAGGTTTCTTCACGTCGTTTGCTTTCACGTAAGTTTCGGCGCACTATTGAGAGACTGAGGATACATCAGTCCGCATACCAAGTTGTTGATGGCGTCAGGGATATGTCCTAGTTCTATTTGATGGACATACACATATGATCATCAGAAAAGCCACAATGATTTAGACTCAACAACTCTTCCATTCATCAAATACTTCAAAGACAGAAGTGGAACCAATACAAATTTCAATTGGCGCAAGAGTTAAAAAAACAATTTTCAAACCAGAACTAACTCTTACTATACAATTACACGTTGTTTCTAACAACATCTGTACATTCTGGTCAGACGAATGTATCTTTACAAATACTGGCAGAGTATCACATGTACTGGACAATTCGCGATCCTCGATGGCTCTTTGGCGATCACATCCAGAATCGGTGGAAGCTGAGTGTATAGTGTAGTTAGGTTTTTAGAGAATCATTTTATTGAACAGTTTTTCTAGACGCTATCTCTACCTGAATCTGCTGCAGACTCATTTAATGGACGGTGAGCTTTCAGAATGTGTCCCGCTAACGCTGGCTACAGCTAGATGGCACGCCAGCACATTAGGACTTGTGGTAAAGTCTTTTCTCCCTCCTTCCTAACCACGGAGGTGGATTAGACGCGGTAGGAGCATATTCTGGCCCCTCGTTCGTCGGACCTCACAACCGTAAATTTCTTTTCATTGGGACATCTGAAGGTACAAATGGCAACAAGTCAAGACATATTGGGGTACTCCGTAGACGCATGCTCGATACTTTTCGTAATCTGACAACAAAATGATACTTCGACGTCTTCACCACCGCTAACGTATGGCGGGAAGGTCAACTGAAATGGAAGGACAGTTCATTGTAATAATTGGAATTTCAAATGTAAACAGAATGAAATGCGGAAGATATAATGAAAACTGATTAATTATTAGTTGACTAGGAATTATGTACTATGGAAATAAAATTGGTATTATGCTTTGTCTAAACAATCACACTGTTTCGATATACTGTAAAACGCACATTGAATGCTCATCGCGTTACAAACCATTGCCACTGTCTGTAGCACCACATTAATTGAATTTAATGAAAGTATTTTATTATTCCTTTCTCGAATCATCCCAAACCATTATGAAGAACAGCCACCACTGTACTTAAAGAGTTATAACTCTGAGAACAGTATATTTTGCGTGCCCCTTAAACCCCTGTAATATATGCAAACCACCTTACCTTCACTACGTGCGCGTTTACGACGTAGTCGGCGATTGGCGAGCATTCTGTAATTTTTTTGAGTTTCAAAGTCCCGCATGTGTTCTTTGAATGGGCATAAAGAAATCTATAAAATCATCAAGTGAAGTTTTGGATCTTAATAATTTAATACACAACTAATTTTAAGGCCTTATATGTGTTAAATACATAAATATATAATAAACGTTTTATGTTACGAAAATATACCTTTTATTTTAAAGAATGATATTAGAGAAATGATATACACGATTTAAATTTTTTTAAATTTCAGAATCAAAATCAACAGATCCGTTTCTATAGCTCTATATTTTTATTTTCTAAATGCTATTTTATTGGAAGGCTAAATGATTAGGACCATGAAAATTATTTTATACTATGATTATATGGAATTATAGTAAATGTTGCGTTTACTCAGAACATATCTGGTATTGGTCAATAACGTTTAATAGTACTTCTATGTTCTTCAATCATGGCCGTTGACCTATAATACCCTAACAAGAATTTGATGTTACTGATTAATCTCTTATTGAACTTCTTATTATCTCTTATTGAATATAAGCTCCTTACTGAACCATAATGTTGTCAATATGCATTTTAGGACCAACCTGTTGCAGGAACAATAACTCTTAAAATTTGTAATCAATGCACGTTAAAATAGTGTCAATATTAAAATAATTCACATTACTGTAAAATATGTTTCTATATATTTTATATATGACTTTACGTCATCTTCCTTTTAGGCTAAACATTTTGATATTCTCACTGCGATAGTATTGGCTAGTATGCCATAACGTATTTCTTTGTTCGTTTAGTACGTCGTGATCTGTCAGCGAGACACTGTTAAGTTTTATAACACAAGAAACAATGTTATTATTATTATTATTATTATTATTATTATTATTATTATTATTATTATTATTATTATTATTATTATTATTATTATTATTATTATTATTATTATTATTATTATTATTATTATTATTATTATTATTATTATTATTATTATTATTATTATCATTATCATTATCATTATCATTATCATTATCATTATCATTATCATTATCATTATCATTATCATTATCATTATCATTATCATTATCATTATCATTATCATTATCATTATCATTATCATTATCATTATCATTATCATTATCATTATCATTATCATTATCATTATCATTATCATTATCATTATCATTATCATTATCATTATCATTATTATTATTATTATTATTATTATTATTATTATTATTATTATTATTATTATTATTATTATTATTATTATTATTATTATTATTATTATTATTATTATTATTATTATTATTATTATTATTTATATAATCCGTTACATTTTGTACAGGTATAAAAGAGCCTTAATAAATTCAACTTAAGGTTAAAAGTTTGAGCAAACAGTGAACTCGCAACTTCTCGTGAATTATCTTTTACTAACTGAATTATTGTGTGTTTCAAATGGGAAGGGTTCTGGAGTCCAGCTAATCAGATGCCGTATCGCACTCAGCGTTGCCAGCTTGTTACCCCACTCTTTTTTATATTTCCCTCTCTCTCTCTCTCTCGCACACTCATACGACATGCTTGGCGCTAGATGTAAGGGTAAGCGAATTATATTTTACAAACTTTTACAATGATGCAGTTGCCAAAATCAAAATTGGAAAATCGCAAATTATGTATATTTTTATATACTATAACTATATTTATAGTTTATGAATTACCTGCTTTTCTAATCGAAATGCGGGATACACTTGTTTTACCTACGCCACACGCTTCAGCAGTAAGCCGTTGAGCATTTTTGAATTAGAGTTGATTTCTATATTCCTCATTGCCCAATTCTTTGAAGAACGTGTGTACCTTAAAAACAATACTTCGAGCCTGACTTCGCAATAATTGCCTTTTGGACTCGCCACTAAATTCACCGCAAGAAGCCATTGCACTATTTAATTCTTACTCTACTGTTGTGTAAAGAACAACTGAATGATATTGATCTGAAATCTCCAGAGTAAATAAACACTTCGTATCCAGCATTCATTCATAAACATAAGCATACAGCATTCCACAGGCTAACAGGAAATGAAGTCTTTGCTCTTTCTCGAATTTAACACATTGACTTATTAACAGTAATTCTTTTATCACGTCATGTCTGTAGTTTAAATTTCAGTTCTGAGTAATGAAAAGTATATGCACATACATAAAAACCAACCACTTTGAACCCTCTAGAGTAAATAGAGATTACGAACCATTCGTAAACAAAGATATAATGTGACCAGACACGTTCTACCAGAGCAGCAGGAAATTTGTTGTTTCCTCTCGCTCGAATTGGTTTATTCAAAGTAATTCTTTTATCACGTCATGTCAAACATTTACGTTTCAGTTCTGAGTAATTTCTTTGTAATTACGTACACGCATACATGCCAACCAATAATGATATTCATACAGTGCTTACCTCGCGATTTATTGTTATAGTACAGGTAATAGTGGTTTATTTATTTGTATTAGAAAAACTATTTGAGCTAAAATATGAGGTTTTCATGGTTATGTTAGATACCTTATTCTCTATCTTCCATATGGATCACTTTTGACGAAATCTGAATTTTTGTCTTAGCGTGAATAGTAATTCATACAGATTCATTAGGATGGCGCTCTTCACACACCACTTAGAGGGAATGCAATACGACAACACCGCAGTACTCCCATTGGTTGTTCGCCTAGTAGCACTCAAGCACAAACACCTTCCCATTTGAAACACATAATAGTTAAATTTCTAGAAGGAGAGTAGGTTAATACAAAGTAGACGGAGAAAACCTAACGTGTTGCACATTCATCTGTCTTTGTTTACTTGTTCTATAAAATATTTCTACAAATGTTAATTCTTGTATCTACTTTTTATTATTTCAGATAAACATTTCATTACAAAATTTACATGGTAAAATAGTGGGTACAAGAAAGCTAAAGTGATACTTACTTTTTTAAAAGCAGGCTTTTAAGTTTCGTGATATTTACATGATCAGGATAAAAAAGGTAATAAAGATTTCCTATTTGAAAAAGGTATAAATATCTGAAAATTTCAACCAATGACAAAAAATATGATGAAAATGTTTTACGCTACAAATAGTTTTGTAGCGTAAATTGTGAGCTGTTAGGACATCTGTATCTTCCTTTTTTGTACAATAAGTTTTTGTCAGGTAAGCCAGTTATACAAAGGTGACTCAGAATGAAGAGAAGTTCAAAAGATATTCCTTGACACTTCAAAGTACAATTTCTATTTGATGCGCAAATATCTTAAATGTATGCTTATTTTAATCAAAATTACTACATTCATGTTGAGAATTTTCAAAAATATGTTCCATGTAAAGGGTAGTTTGGTAAGGGTGTTTTCTTGCAAATATTTATGTCGTATATCTGGAAGATTGAACTTGGTACTCATCGGACTTTTGCTTTTTGAGTTATGCTGTCACAGACGCACATAGACGCACTCCAATATTTTAAATGCTTCTCCTCGGAGACTTTGATTTCTAATTTTTGTGCCAAACACAATATGGTGTAGGAGTCAGCGACATGACGAGATGTAGGAGGGCTGTTCAATAAAGAATGATCACAATTTTTTGTTGACAACGTACCTTTACTCATCCTCATAATTTTGACGATCCTTCTCAAAATAGTCTTCCCTGAATGCGATGCACTTGTCCCAGCGTTTCTGCCAGTCTTCAAAGACATGCTGGAAACCATTTTTTGAGAGATCCTTGAAAATCGCATCCGCAGCTTCACCACTGCTTCTGATGATGGGTAATGTCTCCCACGAAGCCGTTTCTTCAAGTTAGGGTATAGAGAAAAGTCACATGGGGCTAAATCTAGACTATAGGGAGGGTGAGGGATGCACTTCACGTTGATTTTTGCGAGATATTCAGCAACAACATTGGCAATATGCAGTCGCACATTATCGTGGTGCAGCATCCAGCCTGCTTCATGGAAATGTGGTCTTTTGCGTCTGATATGGACTTGTAATGTTTTCAGGACATCCCTGTAGTATTGTCCAGTTACTGATGTGTGTGCAGGTACAACATGCTGGTAAACCATTCCATGAATATCAAAGAATGAGATGACCATAACTTTCCCAGCAGAAGCATCCACTTTTGCTATTTTAGGGGTTGATGATGAAGGATATTTCCGCACTGAGCTTTGCTGTTTGCTCTCAGGATCAAAATGATGTAGCCAAGTTTCATCAGCAGTGATTACGTTTGAAAGAAGCTCCGGATCTTCCTCTAACATCAACTTTAACTGCATGTTACCTCCATTGCAGCGGTAGGCGATATTGAAAATGTCTGAACTTACCTGGTTCTCACAGGCTGGAACCAAGAGTACCAACAATGAAACTACTACGGTGTGCTTGTTTCACATTAAGCTAACAGAATATAATAAGATTGAATTTTAGTGCTAAAAATTATGACCGTAAAAATTATGATCATTCTTTATTGAACAGCCCTCGTAAATACGAAACTAAAAATAAAAGGACAGAAAAAGAATAGAAATAAACAGTGACATTTGTTTTCAAGATAGAAGTATAAAAGGAGTTTGTGTAAACGTTTATGTTATAAATATACAGAAATAGTAAACTATTGTCGTAATAGTTTATTAATGCCAAATAACTTTTGTATCTGCTAGGCAGTACTAGGAGAGAAAGTAAAAATAAACGATAGCGTAAAGTGAAAATATGTGACTGTAACACAATGGGTGTTGTTTTAATTTCACTGTGGTCGGTAAACGTGAAAGAAGAAGGAAGATAATGAAAATATGAATTTATTGAAGATTACTATTGTCGGTTGAAAATTGGTGGCCAGCAAGTGGTTTGTTTCCCTCTTGTATAATGTGTACAAAAGTTAGTTATTCCAAAGGGAGGGATGTTTGCAAGGAGAAGGACACTTTCGCCGCGGCTACTGAAAAGTGATGAGTAGCGAGGGCTCGCGGTCCAGCGCACAAAGTTTCCTTACCCCGACTGACTCAGATGTAGATGATTCCAGTGCACAAAGTATGTCGTACTTGTCAATAGGATTTGTGCATAATTAACAAACAGCCTGGGTTTTCCTGCTGCCGGGCTGGGGTGGGGGTGTTAACAAGGTTGTATGAGACCAGCCACCCCCTACGGTCCTTCATGAATATACATGTTCACTTCTCTCTCGCTCTCCTGGGTTATTTCTGGTGTTTGTCAACTGATTAAAGCCTCCTGTGATGCCGCTACAGCAGAACATAGCGTGTGTATGTGTGTGTTGCTTGCCACCAGGCGCGGAGCGGACTTTGAGTTCAGTTTTGAGTGGTTGGGAGGAGAGAGAGAGACGGAATACAGGACAGTCGTTACTTGCTGCAGTTAAACACGTCACAATTATTTTTATGGAAAGCGGCTGTGAGAGAGTTAAAGTATCAAATAACAATAAGTACGTGCGCCAGTGTGCTTTCATTTGAAAGAGCATAGCCGAGATATTCTGTGCACGAAATCAGATTTACAAACCTTATTTTCCTTTCCTTTTTTAAATTTCTCTATCTCTTATGGGAAATATACGTTTTGAGGCCAGTTGTGTTGACACTCACACGGCTTAGTCAATTCATTAACATTTATTTAAATTACCATTATATAGCTTACTTGTTTAAGCTTATTTTCACTACCTACTATTAATCAAAATATGTGTTATTTGATTACTAAGCCCGCCTCGGTAGCGTAGATGGTAGCATGTCTACCTTACGTTCAAGAGGTCCCGAGTTCGAATCTCGGCCAGGGTGAGTTACCTGGATAAGGTTTTTGCTGGGATTTTGCCATATCCTGGAAGACGAATGTCGGGTAACTCTAAGCTCTATGAATTCCGGACTCATTTGAGCATCATTTCACCAATTTCATTCACCGTCCGATATGACTTAACGTTTGAGGACGTAAATTAAAAAAAAAATTATTACTGACGTCAATATATTTATACATGGGAGGGTGAGTTAACAGTCATTACTCCCTTATACAATCCACAACTCCCATCACGTTATAGCATAAACTGAGAAGACGCTTCTCTCTACTTACATTCTCTCTCTTCCACTCTCTCTCCCTCTCTCTGTATGTTTGTAATATATATGGTTGTGCAAACTTTTCAAAATGGGCAATTGAAGTTCATTTTAATAAGCATTTGTTTAACGCACATTCTTACTGAGAAGGATGGCTTAGGCGGTTTCGTCTGTGACCCACATTCGGGAGGCGCGGGTTCAATTCCCGTAGCAGACCTACCTGACTCATGGTTTTTTCGGGGTTTCCCGGATCGCTAGGTGAATGCTGGGTAATTTAATTACACCCCCCAAATTTCCTGTCCCTCCATTTTATGTCCATTATCATTTCACACCATCTCTCATCTGGTGGTCTTTTTCAGGGTAGAAGTGTCAGCGGTGCATGGCGGGATGGTATACTCTGAGGTTAACTACTTACTCCTCCGGTAGATCGGTTGACAGTCTCCGTGCCTCTGCTGGAACCATTTCGGGACCGCCAGCCAGGAACATTTGGGGCTCGGTAGCTGGTCTCGTTGCCATCTCGCAGTAGGGGAGCGTGTCCGTTGTCCTGAACTGTCGGGGGAAGTCTCTAAGTAAACTGTAGGGATCCTGACCTCTGCACTGTCGTGGCTCCTTGGGTTGGCCGCCCTGTCTCCTCTCGCCTCATCCTTCCTTCCGTGGATGCCCCACTTGGGGGCATGTCAATCAGTACTAACAAATAAAACAAATTAATGGCTAAAGAATATTTCTATAGGAAAGGTAAGCTTGATCAAATAGGATCAAATTAATAGGATAATAGGCTTTAGTAAATTTTGTGCGAAAATGGAAAATAATTTTATCTCATGTTAAAATGAATAAGTATACATGTGCTTTCATTGAATATTCAATATACATGGGTATTACACAGCGAAAATTACTAGCGAAAATAATAACGATATTAAAAGTAAAAACATGAAAGTAAATGTTGCGTTTAGTGTTGAATATATAATGCAAAGCAGAAAAATCCCTTTCTAAACAACTTAGAATGTAGGTAAATGTTGCAAATAGGTGGAAATTGTTCTTTCACACTGGCCGTGTGTAGGCTAAATTGTGGAAACGTAGAGTCAGACTGAAAAATTCAATGCCATAGCCGTGATTTGAACCACGGATCTTCTGGTTTCCGTCCAGCCGCACTACCATTGTGCTACTATGGCCATCGTGCCGATATGACATTAAATTCTCAAGTGTTTTTTCTGTCATATGATTACAAATGAGGACAAAATTTCCATTTGTTTGAGTAATCCAGTTAAAGAGCCACGAAAGAATAAACACGTTAGAATTACATTAATTGATGTTTATTTCTGAGTGAGTTCAAATGGATGATAAATGAAGAGAGGATAATATGAGCAAATGAAAGTGTTGTGTCTATCATATTATATTATACATGGATGTACAATGTGGATATTATAATGATTTTAACAAAATTTAAGACGTAATTTACGTCAAAAGTATATACATTTTCTGCATATTATAAAGACTTACAATTTCTAACTTTGGTGTAGCATTTGTTAGATAGCAGATGGGTCTTAATTACAATAACTAATTACACTGGGCAACAATAAAAATGTCTCGGGCTCAAAAATAGTTAGTTCAAATGTAATTCCATCTGCTGAGTTAAAAAATCGCCGTAAATATGACAGATTAGCTCTTGCTTTGGTGATAAAGTGACATTTAATTTTTAGTGTCAACATTTTCAACATAGGAAATTGCATTATATTAAAGAAGACTGTCCTGCAAGAAATCTTAACATTACTGAGAAAAATGTCGTTAACAAGCCTCTCGTGGACCCAACAGATGTTCTGCTCCCCCCCCCCCCCCCATGCATATCAAGCTGGGTTTCATAAAAAAAATTGTCAAAGCTATGAACCAAGGAGGATGGGCGTTTAAGTACTTAAGAGAGAAATTTCCGAAATTAAGTGATGCAGAAGTTAAGGAAGGCATTTTTGTCGGGCCACAAATTCGAGAACTTGTAAAGGATTCTGCATTTGACCAAGTTTTGGAGGGGAAATAAAAGGAAGCTTGAGAAGCCTTCAAGGGAGTTAGTTCGTGTATTTTTGTGCAACAAAAGAGATGACAACTACACGTATTTGGTGGCGGTGCTCCTGCAAAAGTACTATAACCTTAGATGTAACATATTCCTTAAAATCCATTTTCTCCACTCTCCCCCCCCCCCCAGACTTTTTCCCTCCTAGTGGTGGAGCTGTAAGTGATGAACGTGGAGAAAGATTCCACCAGGACATTTCGCTTATGGAATTAAGATATCAGGGTCTTTGGAATGAACCAATGCTTACAGATTACTGTTGGTCTTTATGTAGAAATGCTTTCAAGAAGAAGTTAAAAGACGACGGTCTCATGAAGTCACCATATGATTCTCCTCAGACGCGACCATCTGTGAGGTATTCTTCCAGAAATTTAGAACCTTTAGAATGCAACTACCATTTTTAAAAATTCAAATGCACTTCCAATGTTGTTAGCATATGTAATTAAAATATATGTTTTGCTCTTAATCCGTTAATATGAAATAATTCTATCTAGTGCATATCACTGAAACTAGAGCTAAGTAGAATGTTTTATTGTCATATTCGTTTTTCTCAACCAAAATTTAGTAATGAGTGACTTAAGAAGTGCTGGAAACATTAAAAATTTGTTCCTTTTTTCCTCAGTGTTATCAGGTGTACTTTAAAACAGTTTCATTTAGCGTACTTATAGAATTAATTCAATGAAAAAGTTATTACCATATTCATACGACTTTTTGTACGCAATATCACTTATTTTTATATCTCTTCAAAAAGCTCACTTTATGAAGGCTTAGTTATGTATTTTCTTTATATTCAATCGAGAAAATATTTGAAACAACGTTTTTAAAATACTTACATTTTGTTGTAGGTTAAACTGGGATACAGGAGGGTGAACTAACAGTTAAATCTTTGGAAATTGAGAGGGATTACTGCACTGTAACATTGAAATCGTATACTTCTTGCGTGCCACTACGAGAAGCGAGATGATACAGATTTAATACATAAAATGAATGTTTTGACATTTTAAAACTAAAGGAACACATATGTATCTAAAATGGTCAATGAAAATAACTCCAAAACTGAAGGTTTCTTCAAATAAGGAGAAGGACGATTTTATTGCAAATCTTCGTATTAGATTTTTGTAGAATAATGCAATTTAATACCATAGTTTATATTTATCCAAGTTTTTATTTTTGAGTTATGCTGTTTATACGGAGCTGATATGTCAGCTTTTAAAAATAAATGTTAATTATATCAGAGTTTATTTTTAAATCTACGCTTCAGTTGTGTTCACGGTTTAGGATGTTCCGTATAGCCCAAGGACGCATACAGCCAAGCACTGTTACGTAGAGAACGCCTTCCTCGACAAGACAGTCGAGCACTGCTTGGAAGGTGTCGGGACGCCTAATACAGTGTAATGGTTAAACTGGAAACACACAAGAAATTCTTAGTTGTGCACGAGTCATGTAGTCTATTACAAGTGAGGGGGGAGGGAGCTTTGTTTGTGATTGACGAATACAAAGTTAGGCCGTACGAGGATCTGCAGAAGAATATTTCGCTTTGGTCATGCTTAAGATAGGCTTGTGTATTTTGTATTATTTTTTTTTAAATTTGTTATAAAGTGCAATGATAAAAGTAAGATAGTTGAAAACAACTAACAACACAGCCACAACAAACTGAACCACGTTATAATAAACAGTCAAAAGGTAAGTAATAAGTTTAAAGGAAAAACTATTAAAATGTATGTGAAGGAATTAATGAATGCTGAAATTAAAATCAGCTAATTAGTTAGTTTGATGATTAAAAATGCTTTTGTTACACACCAAGTGATAGCTTCATTTTCGATACTACAGATAGAGACAAACATTTTTATTCTGTAATAAAATTAAGATAAAGGTTTCTCCACCGAAAGTAATCTATGATCGCTTTCTGTATAGGAAAAATATATTTAGTTGCCTTGGATACAGCCTTCTACTTCCTGACAAAAACACCAAAATTTACGCGGAAGATCTTATTAAGTACATACAAATTCTGATAAAAAATCCACCTAAAATGCTTATCCTTCGCGAGTCTGTATAGATCTTGATTTTGTTTCGTACAATAAAATCAACTCTTGCAATGGCAGAAATAAAGGGGCGTTGTTTTTATCCGGGTGGTGTTGGAGTGTAAGATACATACCTTTGGACAATTCCGAAATTGGACAGTATTTAAAATACAGTGTGTTCCATAAACTGATTTACACTGCTTTAACATTAACAACATAAATTTCACAGCGTTCCAAACGATTTAATTTTGTCATTGCAAGACATTGTGAACATCTTCTACATTCGAAGGTCATCAGTAATGTCTTGAACTTATTACTTTACTTAAAAATAAATTAAATAATTAAATTTGTAAAAAAAAAAAAACGAAATTCTTTAACGTAAGCCTTTAATAGGACACTTTAGTGTTTTTTGTTGTTGTTTTTTTAGGACTATTTTATCGAACATGCATTTAAAGACGACGTAATACCTTCTCAGCCACAACACCTCCGTGTCCAACAGTTTACGAATTTTATCTGCAAAACCTGCATGCAGAATTCCACTTTATCTGCAACACTATTACCACAATTTACAGCAACAATGACGAGAAATACTAATTTCCGCGAGCCATTTAATTAAACACTTTACAGTTTATTTTACACTAATCATTTCAACGTTATCATTTTATACAAGTGTTGAAAGAAATATAAGACAAATGTGCTTAAAACTTCCCACGTACTATAGATTAAGCAAACAAGCAAGAAGAAGGAAGCATTTATATTCGTAAACAATTCATTTACAGCACGGTCATATAACACGATGTAATTTCAGCCGTAGGTAATATGTCATTCAGATTCAACCAATACAGTAGTTGTTCTCAGGTCAGAATTTTGATATATTTTGTGGAAAAAACACCATTACTAGCACTTCATAATGAAAACTGCAACACAAAAATATTATGGCGAAAATATCAGAAGCAACATTTTTAACATCCCTGTAACGTTTCAAGCAGTATTTTAGTGTATTTAAAGGTGAGAACACAAAGCTTGTTAAACATACGTATAAAGTTTAAATTAGTTGCAGAATTCCTTAACTGTGCAAGGTATAAAACTGCTTATATGAGAAATTAAACAAATGGGTGCTAACGATTTAAGTATTTCTCGGGCGCATCTGATATGATACATAAAAATTCAAGTAATACAAGACCCAAAATTATCCCCAAAGGTATGTGTTAAGAACTCTAATGTGGTAGTGTATCAGCATTTTTAGAGCAATATGAGCCGATGTGAAAAGCACCCTATGCAAGGTATGGCCAACAAAGATATTTACCGTTAATTTTCAAATAGTAGATTAAAACCTTGTTTTAGAAAATTTAAAGTAAATAATACATTCCTAATATCATGTTACTTTTCTAATTTTAGAAAAACGTTACATGCGCTGAATTAGCGATCATTTTAAATGTATACAGTAAAGAGATAGGTAGGTACTTGGAGTACAAACAATACGTTTCTTCTCTCTTCTCTTGTACATAAAGTATAAACTAAATTTAATATATAATTTTCTGACAAGCACTTTCAAGTAGTGATCTGTAGGTAGAAGCGTTATTACAGGAAAAATATTCATGACCTACGTGATGCCGTGTAAAAATTCATATAATTACGAATAAATAAGCTTCCAGTAACATTGTATTATATTAATGACTCTAAACAGATCACTATAAGAAAAAACGTTACAAGAAGAAGGTTACAAGAAAAAGATGCATCTTTTAGTTTATGTAACTGATAACATTCTTTTTTAACGGTTCACAATTTACATATGAATGAAAGGAAACAAATTTTCTGTTTAACATATATTTTTAACAGAACATTTTCTTTGTCAGGTTTTTAATTTGTCAATTTTTTATGAATTAATCAATTCCCAAAATGTCTTCGTTAAATATAGCATCACTTCAGTATATTAAGGTCCGCCTCCGTAACGTAGGTGGCAGCGTGTCTGCTTCACGTTCAAGAAACCCCGAGTTTGAATCTCGGTTAGGGTGAGTTAACTGGGTAAGGTATTTTCCGGTATTTTCCCTTACCCTGAAAAATAAATGTCGGATATAGCTCTTAAGGTGTATGGACCCTGGGCTCACTTGAGGATTTCACCCATTTCATTCATTGTCTGTTATGACCTAAGTAGTTAAAAGGACGTTAAATCTTAAAATATAAAAGCATGTTAGGTTATACGTTTTGAAATATAAATTTCGTGAATTTTGTTTTTCATAAGGGTATATTTAATATGGACTGCTGTCTATACCTCCTGTAGATATGTAACAAAGTGCGCATTACAGATACGTTACCCGATTGAAACACTTTCTATGGAGTCATTTACTGTGATGAAGCAGAGAGAAAATTAACCTTCTATACGAGTAGTCTATAGAGTCTCTATGAAATTGTAATGGGTAGAGAAAGTTGTGTGAATTTTACATAGCATTTTTTAATGGAAAAAGGGTGTGAGAGAGTTAAAATATCAAGTAACAATAAGTATAGAGCCATACCACGTGCACCGGTGCGCTTTCATTTGAAAGAGGTATCGTTCTGTAGATGAAATGAGATTTACAGGTTTTATTGTTTTTTTCTCCATTTCTCCCTTTCTCTTTCTCTCTTTACGAAATGAAAGGGAGAGTGGATTTACACTTTCCCATACGCGTTGACGAATTCGCCAGGGAACGGGGCGATGCGATGGTGTGAGGAAAAAACAAGTGCTGCCTTTATGAACTCCCCCTCCCCTCTGATTTGGTTGTGAATAATGAAAAACAAAACTCCGTCAGTTACGGGGAAAACAAAAATAGTAACCGGATTGCCTAAGGATATAACTGTCAAAAATATTCCGTTAGGAAAAGATCCGGATGCCACCGGGTCTCTATCTCAATTTAAAATTTTGTCAGCCGACAAAACAAATTCTTGCCTCTTTAACTCTGAGCCGGCTACTTTCGGGGATTTGAAATAACGAGATGGTAAATGAGCGCATGGTATACCATACTAGATGTGGTAGTTTTTGTGATGGAAGTAGGCTTATAATATGTGAAAAATTGTTGCTAAAAAGTAAGAACACAAGAGAATTATTTTGGCCTTTTTAAAGTTGGTATTGCATGCATTAGTAGAACATCTGTAGTATGTGAAATAATTTGACTGGTTAGTAACTTGAATTGCCATGAGTAATTATTAGTGAATAACCTTGAAATAGTGAAAATTGAATTCTGTAAATTTTTGTTTTATGTTCATTCATAATATTTCAAATTGATTGATTAAACAATGCAACATGTATAAATTTAGGGTGCCGGGGTAGCGCTGTGGTTTCATTCGCGACTCTCGTACTGAGGGTCCGAGTTCGTTTCTCGACTCTGTCGCTTTTAAGTCGGCCCTATCCGCGCGTTCACCTCTGTGAAGTATCCCCTATGCCCAACGTGTTTCGGAGTCCACGGTATAAACCTTCACCGTCATCTTCGCTATCACTCTATCATTGAAGGTAATGGACACCGCCCTCTGGGCGCCTCCATCTGAGAAATGAGTCCAGGTGGGGCGAGGTTACCCCGAAGGCTGTAATTGCCAATTGGGGAATGTTTGTATACGTACACATACACATTTAAAAATTTCTTGAGAGTTCCCTTAGAGAAGTTCATATCTTCGTGGCCTTCTCAATGGTGATGTCAAACTAGCAATACAAATTCTAGAAGGCGCTTTCCATAAGAAACTATTGAAGTAAGTTATCAGGTTAATTATAATAAGTTACGAATATATTGAATATCTAAGAACAATATCTCTGCTGCAGAATCGATTAACGCAATCTTGGTAAATGTTTTATAATATGGTACTATAGGTTGCGATTCCACGTTTAATAGTTCCTCAAACAATTAAGATTACTTTAAAATGTACCTTAATAAATTACTTGACTTCCTCAAACCATTTCTATATTTAATTTAAAATGGTTTAAATTTGTCAGACTTATTGTTTCATTGAATTTCATCCAAAAACATAAACTAAATCTATATTTATACATTATAGATACTATATTATGTAATCAGGAAGTAAATGTACCACAATGCAGTTTTCAACCACAGCAGCAATTTTGGTCCAACATTTGTAGTTGGCGGTTAGATTCCCAAACATGAAATCTCCTAATATTTCATACATTAGAAGCTAATAACAAACATTAGAGCACTGTAACGTTGAAATTAAATATCTAGGCACAATCTTTGGAAATAATACAGCATACATATATTTTATATTCTGTAATATCCCCCGAGTAGCACTTCTTTCCCTTAAGGAGTTCCTAAATAAGTAAATGTGCATGTAAATATGTATCTTCTGTATTATATCAGTAACTTTATTATTATCATTATTATTATTGTTATTAATGTGATTTAATACACAAAGCTATAGAATCAATATGTTATATGAAATTAAATGGACAAATCATTCGTGACCACATTCGCTAGCTATAACAACTTTCCGTGAGCTGTTTCACACATGCAGGATATGAAATCGTATGTTCAAGGAATAAATTCTCAAAATACGAAACATTTAGAATCCATAACGCTAACCCAACTATATTTGTACTGAGAGTGCGTAAGCTTTCACGGCTAGAGTCAATATAACTGGGAGTTATTTCCAGGCATTTATGCCGTGGGCTGCTCGAGTTAAAATTTGCAGACGTTTCGCCCACAGCTGCGGCGAACATCTTCATTAGCGCGGTCGTACTCTCCTTGGTGGAAATTCGCATAGCGTCTCCAAGGAGATTACGACCACACCACTGAAGATGTCCGCCATAAGTGTGGACGA
This sequence comes from Mantis religiosa, assembly GCA_030765055.1. Classification (NCBI taxonomy): domain Eukaryota; kingdom Metazoa; phylum Arthropoda; class Insecta; order Mantodea; family Mantidae; genus Mantis; species Mantis religiosa. Next base: position 136,522,157 of record CM060952.1, on the reverse strand, counting down.
AACGTCTGCAAATTCTAACTCCAGCAGCCCATGACATAACAAGTCATAACAGCATAACAGCCACGCCCTTCCGAATGCTAGCCGGGAATTTACTGTCTGGGCCATTGCTCTCGGTTTCCTATCCAGTTCCATTTGCATCGCTAAGAGATAAAGAAAAGATGTCCTCCTATACAAAAAAAGTATGGTTTTCAAAATTCAAATGAATGACAATGAATATATCGAATATCGTTACCGTACTAAAACAGTTGTTTGGCATTTATCGTGGGCTTTAATGAGATCTACATGTTTTCTTTGTCTTATGGTTTACCAGTTAAACACTTTTGTTGTTGTTATAATTTACATTCTCCAAGTCAAGTCATATCGGACGATGAATGGAATCGGTGGAATGATACTAGCATGAGTCCAGGGTCCATGGAACTTAGAGTAACGGGACATTCGTCTTTTAAAATAAGGGAAAACCCCGGAGAAATCTTATCCAGGTAACTCATCCTGATCAAGATTCTAACTCGGGACCTCGTGAGGCAGACTTGCTACCATCTACGCTACCGAGGTGGGCAAAACAAATTTTATTCGTAGAAAATTCAAGGTATATATTTCATTTTACATCTTAAATATGACATTTTAATAAACTTCGTTAGAGATATTTTTCAGAAAATCAAAATGTTATGAAACTTTTTTCATGTGAAGGGTAGCTTTCAGCTGGAGGAACTTTCTAAAATTATCTTAATGTCACATTACAACAGATGCTATCTTAAACACCAGTTTTTAAATTTAACCAAACTTTGTTTGAGTTATGCTGTCTCCCCCACACATTCACATGCATACACATGAGGCTTTTTGGAACATTTTTATTCAGGTGGCCTCGAAACGTGATTTACCAGTACATTCTGCCTATCTAAATTTTGGGTGCAATCCAATACTGTATTATGTGCGTAGTAGAGAAGCCTCAAGATTACTTTGCGTAATGTTGGTATGGGATTTTGATTGGAAAGCAATCTATACTTAGTTAAATAGGTAGTAGAGAAATCAAAATGCTGGAAAGTAAACTTGGTCAAATATTCAAACTTAATATCCTTCTAAAATTTGAAAGTCATCGTGGTGCGGAGGTTAGAAAACTAAGAAGAAATTAGAGGATTGTTACAGTGTACACGTATGTATGTATAATATGGATCGGGCAGAATTTGAGCTTGCAATCGTGGTGGAAGCAGGCGGAATGCGATGACAGATTGACGAATCCTGTTGGGACCGAACAGAAATCGTAGAATGATGAATGGCTGCGCTCACTCGCTCTCGCTCCCTTTAGTCCCGTATTTATGGCGTTGAGAGATTCTCCCTCCCGCGTTGTGATCTTCTCTTGTTTGTGCTGCTGTTGTCACGTGCGGAACGGAGGGGATGTCATAATGACGTCCTCAATGGCCCGGTTCCGTCCGCCGGGATAACAGGATGGGATGATACCATTATGTATTGTGCTGAATGATGGCCCTTGTCTGTCCGCTTTGCGGTCCAAGACAACACTAATAGCGTGTTCGATGTGCATTAGAGGCGTCTCTAGTGTCCCGCACACTAATGCCTACCTGTATTTTGTGTGTACATCAACATTGTGGGTCACTACTAGTCACCGTGTTTGGTGAACTCCAAGTTACCAGAATTTGCTCCTGTGTGCAGCTATTTCTCAGCTGCATGAAAATGCTGGACCTCAACAGTACGTAACCATCCATTTGGCCTATTCATTTGAAATATCACGCATTGTTTGAGATTGCATTTTTTAAGTCACTCAGTCTTCTTCACCTTCAGCTTTTCTGTCCTGGCATTACAGATATGTTGCCGGTTTTTCAATGTGGGTTGCATTTAAGGTCATCCCGCGAAGACGAGGGTGAAGTGTATAATGAATATTGAAGGAAAGGTGTTTAAGGGAAAACCTTAGAAACCGATCCAATCAAGAAACCTCCGGATATCGAATAATTTTTTGATCCCTCTTCGGGGATCGTTAATGACACATTTATTTTATTAAAGTTTTTTAACTATGTATGCCACTGTAACACAAGTAACCAAATTTTGTCTTTTAAATACAAGTAATATATACACAGTTTTACCAACCTATCTGCATGGACTCAAGATAAAGTGCTTTCCATCAGCAAGTTTCGAGCTCGAGCAAGGGTTGTCTTTTTCCAGGAGTTTTTCTTATTCCGACTAGAAAATTATCGGAGAACTCCTATCTCAAAGGCATCGTACTCATTTATTCCATAGACTTTGTTCATTCGTTCTTGAAATGTGCTTTATTATAAGGGACATAACCCATTTAACATTTGATTTTAATTTCTTCGCTGATTATGGTAGAATTAAAAATAACATTCACTATATTATTCGGAATAAATTCTATAGCACTTAAAATGAGACGCTTTAAAATTTTGTGGGTATTTTATTTATTAAATTAACATGGATTTTATAAGACAAAATCATTCCCTTTATTTCAAAGTTCTAATTTACGCACACATACAAGGGGCGTCCAGAAAGTAAGTTCTATTTCAATTTATCTCCGCTGCGGTGCTGCGACCGCAGTTCCACACATGAGCGGTAGACGGTCTGTATCAAGGAGAAGAAACGTGCGACATTGTGACATCGCTGTCAGCCACGTATGCTTTTTTGTGCTTGTTTACTATGTCGGTGTTGATTGAAAATCCCGCCGCTTGTGAAATCAGATCTGCGATTCATTTTCTGAATGCCAGGAAAGTGAAACCAATTGAAATTTATTGGCTGTCAATAGGTGTTATGTTTCTTCACGACAACGCACGACCACACACTGCAAATGCGACGAAAAAGTCCTACAGGAATTTGCCTGGGACGTGTTTGACCGCTCCCCGTACAGCCCTGATCTCGCTCCTAGTGACTTTCATCTGTTTTTGCATCTTAAATCTTTCCTTGGCGGTCAACACTTCAACAATGACGAAGAGCTGAAAGAAAATGTTTCCAACTGGTTGAAGACACAGGCGGCAAACTTCTATGAAGAAGGTATACAAAAACTTGTGCCTCGCTATGACAAATGCCTGAAAAATTTCGGCAGTTATGTGGAAAAGTAGATTAAGGGTTGTAGAATTTTGTACAATAAATAATTTTTCTGTTTCTGTACACAATTTAATTTTATTACCAAACAGAACTTACTTTCTGGACGTACCTCGTATTTTGATAATATATTTTTAACTCTTAATCTGAAAATGCAAATATTGAAATTATGGAAACACAGAAACGTAAACGCTGAATAAAACTTCTAAGCTCAAATTGCTGAACGTCTGGGAATGAATATATGCATAAATTGATTCAAATTTTATAAAGCCATAACCAAGGCCAAGAAAGCTCAAATACCTTAATATGACAGACACCTCCTAAAATAAAGTGTGCCCGGGTATGTACAGTCGCGCTGTTCGAACGGTTACCATGGATTTATCTTTGGTAATAGATACCTCTCAGATAACGCACTGATTACTCCACGTGGAGTAAACATCTGTCTGTCATTTGTGATTCCTGCGAATTCCATTGGTTGAAGTGATGCGTTTAATGGTGCTTAGCACACGAACGGGAGGCGCGTCGGTACCCCTCTCACTCTTACAAGATTAATCAGTGCGTTATCTGAGAGGTTTTTATTAACAATGATAAATCATGGTAACCGTTCCAGCAGTGCGACTGTACCGGTAGGATGTTCAACACCTTAAACATATTAGTAAAACTCAAAATAATGATAGCAGCGAATTACCTAAATATAATGAAAACAGTTAACTGCACGATACTCTAATGTCATCTATTCGGTAAACGTAGAAGCAAAGGTACAGTTGCTTGGCACTAAGATCTCGTGAGTGGGGTCCAAACACTCATCAGCCCATCACGTGGGTACGTGACGAAGCATGATATGGTGTAGGGATGAGACCTTACTATCTGCCACATCTGATCCACCAGGTAGCTCCTTACAACTTCCTAGTCATGTTATGTGACTGCGTACTTAAACTGACCGAACTAGTGAGGTAGGGAGAAACTTGACATCTTTAAAAACATTTTGTTCCTACTTTCCACTTGAAATAGTAATGAACGTGACCGTTGAAACAATAGTAAAACGGGGAATACGGTATTTGTGACAAGGAAGATACGAGTGAATGAAACCAGTTATTATTTTACCAAGTGCCGCCTGCCAGCCCGTGCCTATGCGAATGCCGAGAGAGAGAGAGAGAGAGAGAGAGAGAGAGAGAGAGAGAGAGAGAGAGAGAGAGAGAGAGAGAGAGACAGAGAGAGAGAGAGAGAGAGAGAGAGAGAGAAGCGGGGAGTGAAAGAGACAGATAGCACTCAAGCCTCGCTACGGCGCTTGTCATTTGCCGAGAGGAAAAGAGACGGAGATAGTCTGGAAATCCTCGCTGCATCGTGAAAGACCGTGATGCTTCGGCAACTTTCAAGAGAAAAGGGCTCGGGTATAAATAAACCGAGTTGCAAGTTGAGAACTGATAATCGTGTAGTGATTTGAAAGAGAGACTGAGACTGAGAGAGACTGTGTTGGTGTATGTTACGTCATCCTGCTGCAATGGTTGTACAAACTGTCTTTCTACGAAAATAAAGAGTATTTTGAATTTCTGCAAAATAGACTTTTAATTTTACAAACCCACAAAATCACAATACTTTTACTTTCTTCACAAACCTATCTTTTGCAAGTAGAGAAAGCGTTGTATATGACCTCTACATCTTGTGAATCTCTCTCAACCCGAAATAAAATATAAAAAATTCGCGCGTTTCAGAACAGTGTAACTCAAAAAGAAATGTAAATTAAGCACCAAATTTGCTATTTAATTCAACAATTTATCTCAACATTATTTATTATTGATCTGAGTTATCAAATACTTATGCTTATTCTCCTACGATATGACTTAACGTTGGAGGACGTAAATTGCAAAAAAAAAAAAAAAAAAAAAAAAAAAAAAAAAAAAAAGCTTATTCAATTGAAAGTCCTGGGGCCCAAATGACCTTGTTGTCGACGGGCCCTTAAACACCACACTCACTCACTCACTCAATTGAAAGTCCTATTCATTTATGAAGCCATATATAAAGCTGAGAATTTCAAACCATACACATAGAGACACATTCTGAAGAGATTTGAAATGCCTAAGGCTAATGCATTTCTTTATTGACCTTGTATCTACAAGGAAATATGAAATAAAAGAATTCACGCTAATCTTCATCTGGATTGAAATTGATAAAGGTTTTAGAAGAGTTATTCTTCAGGGAAGGTTTAAGTAAAGAAGGTCGTGTGAACGTAATGTATCAGATTATTTCTCTGCCATCACGTATTGGGTAGATATGGTATTGCATTCTACCGAAAAATTAAATTTCAAAATTGTATTGGAATTCACTAAATAAGAAGCATTCTTTAAGGTAATGCGTGCACCTGTGTGTAAACGTGAATCAACAGATCTTAGTAGATTCTTGATATTTAAATTTAATATTCACCAAAGATGCAACAAGAAGATTTGAGATAATTCCATCTCTCAACTGCTCTTTTCAAGAAGCATTTGTTCAAGTTTATTCTCTCAAAAGTAGCTCTAAACATTTTTAATGAATAAAATATGGTACACATATTTAGATAAATACAATGCATGCCTTGAACTTTATGGGAATCACTTGTGAAGGAATTTTGTGCAATTTTGTGTTCCTGATACGCGTTAAGATGTGGGCATAATGTATTACACAAAGGAGTAGATATCTTTAAAGCACAATACTTATGCACAAGTACTTGTAAATACATTAATCCGGTGGTGTACTTCAGAAGTACTACAACACAAGTCGATATTAAAATCGTATAAATATCGATTTCGTATAAATATGACAGAGCTTTCAGCTTCTACTGGACACATAGCAGAGATTAGGTAATGGGACACCTATCACCCGGATTCGCAAGAGTTCTTTCATTCCCGGGATAAGAAGAAGGATCCTCGGGAGATTTATGGGTTGCAGGACTGGCCAGTGTAGACGCGTAGAGTTTCCCTTACAGTTGCAGAACCACCCAACTGGGGAGCGCTCGGTGGCGACCCCCGCAAGCCCATAATGGGTAGCATATAGCTAACTTCCAGGGGAACCAGAGAAAATTTGCACCAGGCGTAGCGCCTCGAATTGTAACAACGCAACCGATTAGTAGTTCCAAAACGCAAGCCTCTGTGACATCTGTTTGCTGTTGGCCAATATGCATATGTAACGTGAAAGACGGAGTTGAAATGAGATCCGTGGTAGAAGTCACCCCAGCATTTGCCTTACCGACTAGGGAAGTCCACGGAAAAGCCCACCTCCTGAATACCACCCTGACGCTTTATCACGGAACCACCCACCTCGGTTATTCTATTAAGTGGTTTAAAATAACGGTTTACCAAAATAAAATCAGGTGTTTTAAATAAAATTAACTCATAGTGACACAAGAGCTCCTAAAACAGTTTGTACTTCGAAAATGCCTTTCTGAGGCTAACCATTCGATTACCACAAAAGCACATAACACAAATCTAATTTATCTTCTATCATGAGAAACAACACTTCCTTACGCGATACTTTTGTTACTGAACAGTAGGCGCGTTACTGTTAGACATGAATAATTCCTGCAGAGTCGAATTATCTCTACCAGAATCAATATAGCAGGCCAAGCAAATTAAAGTAAAAATTTTCGAGACAAATACACACCATTCTTCAAGAAAGTCTGCTCTAATATAGCGTCAAAGATATTCTATAATCTCTGACTGTCGATTACTTGTAGGTGACAGTCCGATACTCAATTTTTCTTTAGCTATTACTTCCTCGCAAATATTTCTAATAACTTTTTGAACTGCACCATTTCTTAAATCATAAATATCCTTTGTCATAAATTCAGATGACTTTTGTGGCGACAAACTAAAATGAGCAATTCGAGATTCTTCTGAAATTTGTTCGGATATAAAGCGTTCATCGCTTGAATCAGTCATTTTGATATACAGTTTATTTACCGTTTGTTATTTTTGCATCACCTACTTAGGATTCTTCGCTTTTCAAAGCCTCCAATATTATCTCACACCTAGTAAAACATAAATTTTAAATCTTTTGTATAACAATTTTTAATATTTTTATAATTTATAATTCAGGTAGATTTTTTCTTAGGTAGCGGATCAAATTACACACGGAACTAGCTAGGTTTAATGTTATCATGCTCTTGAACGTTATCTTTTTTCACTCGCTAATAAACATTAACTTACCTCGCAAGTCCCATAACTATTTCAGTATTTTCTTCACAATAATGTGCTTCATAGATGACTATCTAGTTTTGTGTCCCAGCGTTCTTACGTTTTATTTTGAATGTCTGTCTAAGAACACAATCGCGGGTATTCTTACGTCACTTTTACCGTTAAGTTCGGTTATGAATGACCTTCTAGGTATAAACTGTGTGATTAATTGTGATTGCGAATGAAGTTATAGTGATGTATACGGCGTATTGAGGTTTTCCCTTGAACGTGGGAGCATTAAAAGCTCGTCATCCTGGAGTTTTCGTCTCGAAAATATTACATTGTGTCGTTCCCCTAGACGTTGGGGTGGCGGCGGCGATTTCTGACGTTTTCGGATTCGTGGCAAGCGGTGATTTATTACATTCTGATCTAACCGTTGTTGTGGCTGGGGGGCTGGTTGGTTGGAGGTTTCATTAAATTCTGATCCATGTCGTGGTGCACTGCGGTTCTGGTCTGGGTGTTATTCCAACTCCCGCCCCTATGATGCACCGCGGCCGGCATGTGCGCCAGCCCGACTGCCATTGCAAAAAGAAGAGTGGAAAAATGTACCACTATGGCTTGGAAAGTTTAATTAATTTTAAAAAATAATCCTTCGTCTTCGAACCTGGATCCAAACTGCCGACTCGCCGCGATCGGATTATTTTAATTAACTGCCGTGGATTTGTTTTTGCGAATAGCATTGGTTTTCTGCCACGTTCAGTCCTAGAAACCGGCTTTCCATCGGTGCTCGGTTTAGTTTATTTGCTTTCATGTTAGAATGCTATAACATTTTTATTTTTAAAGGTAGATAGTAATTTTGATGCTTAGTGTTGCTACGTAAGTAGTACAAATTTATTCTTATATGCTATAAGGATGCAGACAAGAGATATTCCTAATAGAAATGCAATACGAGAGGGGTTTTTCTGTACTAAATTTAGCTTATTGTACCGTTTAGGCACAAAACAGACAAGTGGTGCATTCCGTCAGAAATATGATGTATGTTTCACCTGTGATAAAGGTTATTCATGCACCTCTCCTGATCTAAAATCAGCCTTTTTAGAAACACTCTGTGTTTGGGAGAAAAGAGGGCGGTCAGAGACTAGCAGATAAAAAGAAAGGATAACAATAATAATTAACAGTGTTAAAGAAGTTAATATACAATATTAACAGTGTAATAATGACCTAACAGTAATAATAAATAGTGAGAAAACCTCTGATATTCCAAACTTTAATGCAGTTTCAATAAAGTAAAGCTGGTGTTTTACAGCATTTTTACAGCTAAGATGTACGCACATTTGGGAAAAGAACTGTATGAATGAACAGCATGACTTAAAAACGAAATTTCGGATAAATACCAAATTGGGCATTGAAGATGCAAAGATGCAACACCAAGATTTTCAAGAAAATATTTCCATCCCTGACTATCCTACACCTGCTAAACTTTTAAAACCCTTTATCTTCCAGAAATGTCTCTGTTTTGAATTAAATATTTATAGCTATTTAAGTTACTTACATAGTAAATTAATATAATACCCTAAACATTATAGGTGTAACCTGTGAGTGCCATTCTATTCGAAAAAATTGTAATATTGCGATTGATCATTTTTATTAAATTACTCTCAGACATTAACAAACGTGTAATAATAATAATAATAATAATAATAATAATAATAATAATAATAATAATAATAATAATAATAATAATAATAATAATAATAATAATAATAATAATAATAATAATAATAATAATAATAATAATAATAATAATAATAATAATAATAATAATAATAATAATAATAATAATAATAATAATAATAATAATAATAATAATAATAATAATAATAATAATAATAATAATAATAATAATAATAATAATAATAATAATAATAATAATAATAATAATAATAATAATAATAATAATAATAATAATAATAATAATAATAATAATAATAATAATAATAATAATAATAATAATAATAATAATAATAATAATAATAATAATAATAATAATAATAATAATAATAATAATAATAATAATAATAATAATAATAATAATAATAATAATAATAATAATAATAATAATAATAATAATAATAATAATAATAATAATAATAATAATAATAATAATAATAATAATAATAATAATAATAATAATAATAATAATAATAATAATAATAATAATAATAATAATAATAATAATAATAATAATAATAATAATAATAATAATAATAATAATAATAATAATAATAATAATAATAATAATAATAATAATAATAATAAAATGGAAAAATGCGCACACGCTATGCACAAGTCTGCCAATTCATGGCTTACATCACAATGTGTGTTCCAATAAGGCGTTCCACGACCCAAGTGACATCTGTATCTGTGTTTCGAAAAAATGTGATCGATATCATATTGCTAAGGTCAAGAACAGACGAAAATCCATCGCGGCTTATAGCAAAGAGTACTAAATGTCAAAGTTAAAGGATATAAAGTATTCCATGTGGCAAATGTGATACAAATAATTCAAAATATTAAAATAAAATAAAATCTTATAGACAGAAGGCATCTATCCGAATATTGTTACAAAACATTAATGAAATTGTGAAAATGGATTGTTAGTTATGCGAGCTTATTTGAAGCAGATATAACTAGTAAAAGCAGACACTTTTAGAAGTTTGTAATGGCAAAAAGAAGGCATAATTTGTATTTTATGAAATTTGAATAAGATATTGCCAGTTGTTCTGGAGATCACCTTAGATCAGGTATATTCGAAAAAATGGAAATGTTAAATTCGAACTAACAAGCTTTCGCTGTATTCTTCACAAACCTAATATTACGACTAATTTATGCAACTTTGTACACTATTTGTCGGGTGAATTACATAAAGCGTCACAAGTTCATATATAAAGACTTTGAAAAATTAATCATAATAATTTGAGGTAGTTATATCTTCTATCTAAACTTGAAAGTACCTAGTGGTGAAGTATAATGCATCATATGATTTTCACGGTTTCTTTTTCTATAGTACCCTAAGATTTTAATTTACGTGCTCCATTATTTCTTTTATTTATCAATGACTGGAGCTGAGATTTTTTGCATATTTGCCTGTTTCATTCCTTGACAGTTAAGCATGCACGTGAGTAATACATTTAGATAATATACATTGTAAGGCGTTTATTACGGAGTTTTTTTGCCTATTTATGCATATATTTTACTTTTCAGCAATTATTTGTACAAATATTTCACCCCGATGCACTTTCATTGCTCTGCTTATGTAGGAATTCGGTAAAATGTTTCTAAATCCATAAAAGGTTGCCGAAAAATGAAAACGTAGCTATTAACAATGAGTACTTCCTGATATAAAGACATGCCGCTCAATAAATTAAGCCTAATAGCCATCAACAATCATGCGGTAAATCCTTTAAGTTCGGTGCGGCCGTTGCATCATAAAACTTGATACAGTTTGTATTAATATTGAAAACGAAGCCATTTGCTGCAACGATAACATCTCCAGGAATTAAAGTGACATTTTCACTTAACTTTTAAATTTGTACTGATGTGCTGCTAATCGTAAGTTCTGAAGTGTCAGCAGTAGGAAATAGAATATTTGAATGCCGAAGAAGAGCAGTAAAGCTTATTTGGTTTGATGGAAATTGAATGATGAATTGATGAATACCCTACTCCTAACAACAGATGGAAATATAACCGGGACCTAAAATCCCCACCACATGGGTGGGATCGAACCTGGGTCGCTTTCCGTGGCAGGGGACCAAGGCATGCTGCCTTAGCCCGGACAGATGGAAATATAGTATTGCGCAAATGTGTTAAAACATTGTTTTATTTTTGCGTTTTTAAAATATTTTAAAAATCAATGTGCTTTTCGAGTTAGAGATTGTTTATTTTATTTAATTAAAATAGATCCAGATTGTTTTATTATCGCTGTTATAGGTGCCATGCAACAAAAAAGTTATAGTTTACGGAATATCTAAAAACAGCCACTCATAGAAATATAAAAACATTTTAAGTGGCAAAATAAAATTGCTTCTTCAGAGAAAATGGTGAAAAATGTATAATTGTTTATTGCAATAAGCACGAATAATACTAAAATAGACTGAAAGAAACTAATAAAAATTAATTAGTGTCCATGTTTAAAAATTAACTATTTGATTACTTCAAGATTAAGAAATGTGAGAAAGGTGAAATAATATACTTTGTTTTGAATGCTTATTATAGAGTTTCAGAGCATATTTAGCAAATGTTTGGCGCACAGATGCATTCATATATTTATACTTTATAGGACATATAAATCCGAGATCTATTAATGACATACCGTTACTTGATAGTTCTAACCTTTTAGCACTAATAAACAATTTAAAAATAATTAACTTTATAAAATCGACTAATTTACAAACATGTGTTAAAAGTGTTAAATCACAAAATGATCAGAATGTATAAAATGGAGTAAAGAGAAAAATTATCTGTTTTAACACATCAGAATGTAAGATCATATCCTGCACTAGGTCTACAAGAAATTATGAGTTATAATATAGGTAATATAAAATTACAATCTGTAAAAAGTAGAAAGAATCTTATCGTAATTTCTAAAAAATAAATCTTTTGGTAAACATATAAGTATTAATGTGCCCTAATATGGAATACTTTTTATATGCACTTAATTTATTGCCCTTAAATTTTATATATAAATCTGATAACTCATAAAACAATTCCTCGCTAATTTAGGAATATAGTATTCAAAACACAAAGAAGACAGTCTGCAATGTTAATCATAACAAAACATATTTTAGAAATGTACACTTGTTTCATATTGGGCACACAGTGATCCTAATATGGAATACTCTAAACGACATATGAGCAAATAGAATATCAACCAATTTAGGGCAATATATGCTTGAAGTAAGCGACCATTATAACAGAAAAACACGTTTAAATTGATATTCTGTTCCGAATTTTATAGTCAATTGTCAATATTACTGTAAATTAACATTTTAACTTTAAAAAGAGTCCACCTTGCAGATTGAGCAGTGTAAATTAACATTTTAACTTGCATAGCACATTCTTTTTCACGCACTTCCCACAATTGAACCGCTTTTTTGGGTTTCCAGCACATTATTCATGGGCCCATAACTTACATTTTTGGCACTGGACCCAGATACCATCAACACTTTTCAACCACAACTTCCCACAGTAGATACATTCGGCATCTTCCTCAGACAAGCTTTCACTAGAGGTCTCCTCTGCTTCTGTATCATCTTCAGAACTGGAGCATGTTTCATAGCAGAGTTTCTTCGCTCTCTTACTGCTTACTTTTTTGGGAAAAGCTTGCGTTTACTGGAAATAGGTTTATTTGTAGTGTGTGATTTAGATTGTTCCAACTCTTTCTTGTCTGGAGTGGATGTAAGTAATTTTGCTGACCCGGGTTTTGGACAGCTTTTTTTTTTTTTTGTTGTACTTAAAGTTAGGCTGGGAAACGGGTTTACTTCACATATGCTCTTGCTTGATTGTTTAGAATTATCGCCAGCTTCTTTGCTGCTGATTGTTTCCTTGTCAGTGGGATCTTCTAGGAAGTCGTAATCAACAATCTTAGTTTTATGACACAGGCCATATGAATTCATGCAAACTCTTATCATGCAGAAGGTATTATCACATGTTACTTTTCCTCTACAAACTGACAAACAATATGGTTGATAATTCTAACCCAAAACATTGTTCCCAATATCGCAAAAATAGATTTTGCACGGTACATATTTGTTATATTAAGATAAATGTGATTATATATTATATATTGTTTATATACTCTTATAAATTATTTATGTTCTTATTGATTCATATTCATTCTTGTTAATTTAAACATTTTTACGTAAAAATTTACAGCACTTGAACAATGTAAATACAGCATTTTTGCAAATTTAGTTTGGGAATACAGAAATGTAATCCTCCCTCATTTTCAACCCACTATTAAGAGAATATACATGTTCTATGCTAAATAACACAGTTCAGAATAATTCCTGTGTTAATAGAAGAATTTCTCCATATCCTAAAACGTAGCTATTACAAAGAAAAAGCAAGAAGCAAATACTATGATCAGTATAGTCTGAGAAAAGGTTTTCTCTTACCTTAGGTGTCCAAATGCATAGAAATTATTTCTCGGCGCTGTAACAGAGAGATTAACGTCTAGATTTATTATGTTCGGTATTACACGCGCTGCAGGGGCGGAAGAACGTGTTTGTTGTTTTATTACGTGTCCAATATTTTTTCACGGTAACCGGCAAGTTGGGAACTAGCTATATACCGCATAGAAAAGTTTTCTTCATATCGGTAGGGTGTGACACGACCCAAGCTCTTCTTGTACTGCCGAAACACTTCATGGGTAACGTATCACATAGTAACCAACATCTTAGCACTCTGAAAAATAAACACGAACATTTTACAACTTAAAGTACTGTTTCGAATACACAAATTCATACATTTGATTTGTATATACAATCTTTAGTGATCCACCAGTATTACTATTTAATGGCAATCGACAACACTCCATAAAACTTCGAAAAATATTTTTTTAGTGTTTTATGGAAAAACCGTTAATTGTAAAATCAGGTTCAATTGTGGTTTTTCTTTCTAACCATTTACGTACCAAAACCGGAAAGTTTAAATAAAAGTGCAAATAAGACATCAAATTAATTGGTCGTAATTTGTTTTAAAAATAGAAAAGCTTTAGTATTTTAACCAACTAGGTCCTCTTTAAGGAAAGGGAAAAATTGGGAATATCCTAATTCAGGTGTCAGCCTGAGATTCGAACTCGGAAATCTCTTGAATTTGACTCAGACACGCTACCCTCACACTACAGAGGTGGCCATCATAATCTTGTTTTCTCATATATTTGCTTTTGTAAAATTGATTTCCATAATACGTTAAGTAGTTATTTTCTTTGACACTTTCAATATACGTTTGTTGAAGGTGAATGCAATTTAAGGAGTACCTATTTGTTGTCGAAATAGTTTTGGATTTACTGGTAAAATAATTAGAAATGTGACTTTTTTTTTGGAAAATTAAAGATTGATATACTTATCAATTGTTGCAAGAAAAAAAATTGATATGAAGTAAAACTTCTTCTTCTTCACTACATGGCATAGTCAATCAAGTGCCTGTTCCTCCTTCGAAGTCCTCCAGCCATCGTTTCCTGGGTCTGCCCACCGATCTCCTACCTTTAGGATGATTATGTAATATTCGTTTTGTAAGTCTATTATCTGGCATTCTTTCAACATGTTCCTTCCATTTTTGTTTGATATCTTTTAACCTATCATTCATACTAAAAATGTCCAGCTCTTCTCTTATATTTTCATTTCTTATTAAGTCCCTCTTCGTGCATCCTTTCACACTTCTCAAGAATTTCATTTCTGAAGCGTGTATTTTACTCCGTTGCTTTTTAGTTAACGTCCAAATCTCACTTCCGTATGTCAGTATAGGTACAGCCATCACTTTGTAGAACTTTAATTTTGTTTCTTTACGTATTTTGTTTCTAAATGTTCTTTTTATTGTTCCACACACTCTTCGAAATTTGCATATTTTATTGTAGACATCATATTCCTTGTCATAACTAACATCTTTAAGTAAAACTTAATAACTATATTTGTGGAATAATAACAAAGGATTAAAATTTCAGAGCTTCTGGACTTTTATTGCATATGACATTTGAAAGTAACGGTCGCGGGTGTTCATGACTACACATGATGAAATCGAGAGGGAAGTTTTGTCATTAGCTGTCACCTGGAAGAGCTGTCGATAGATCCTATTTATAGCTACAAGCTTTATTGAATCTAACGATATTTGTATGTAGGAAAATGAATTTGATGAATTTCTTTAACGACTGGATTTTATTACAAATAAACAGAATCATCAAAGCGGCTGCAGCTTGGCCTCCATATTATAAGATTATCTATAAATTTAATGTTGCTATTGACTGCATTCCTGTCTTCATTATTGTGTTTGCAATATTTGTTCTGTAGAGTGTATGTTCTCGTACCAAACTATATGTATTATTTCTAGATATAGAATAATTTAACGAGGGTTATCTATTCACTGTCTACCTATAGAGCAGCATGGAAAAAATTCATCAATAGAATATTGATATAATGGAAAGATATTTAATACAAATGGGCCGGGTTGGAGAATTATATACAATTATATGGAAAAAATAATACAGAGCATGGTGTTAAAGCTTCTCGATATTGCGGTACCTATCTGTTATATTGTTCGACTTAATTGTATTATGAGAACAAAGTGTTGTATCAGGATTTCATCGGGATATGCATTTCTTGAGATCCACTGAAGGTCCTCGATATCAAATTTATCACATTTAATTTTGAATTAGCCACTGTTAGGCGAACTAATTGGACTTTTCCCCCAGAAATGGCAGTAATGATATATAGATTACAAAATTCTCTTCCACAGCTTAAAATTTCTTTAATTTTATAAGGAAATCATAAGCAAAAAACTTATTTTAGGGCGAATGTACAGCATATCAAAACACGCAGTTTGTGTTAAATCCATTTTTGTAATGTTATCACTTTTGGAAGTATCCATGTTGAATTTTTATATTTCATCTGACGGACATGCTTCAAAAATTGACAATTATTTGATATTTCCAACACAACAGTCTATCCCGTTACCATAACTCAATAATTGATTGCTGTTTCCGCATGTTTTTTGTAACTAATCACTTACTGCTTAGTATAAAATCATTCCAAGACAAAAATGTATCTAGTATGACATAACATGAATAGAACAATAATTTATATATTCGTGCTGTAATATATACAAATTTATCATATGTAGCAGAAAATAATATTGGTGCTTTCATAATTAAATCTGCGGTATCTGTTAGTACACGTTTTGTTCCTTAAATGTTGCGCAAAGAATAAATATGATATATGCATTCAGTTGCAGACCTTACATAGTTCAATTTGTAGATGTTATATCCAAAACCCTATTAGGACTGGGATCCAGGACAAAGCAAACGGATGCTATATCGGGATCACCATAAAAACATCACTTAGCAACACTGCAGAAGGTAAACATTAGATTATGTGATGAGTAACAAGTTAGTTTCGTGCACATAAGTAAATATCAGTTTGGAGTATTTGCAGCATCACGATATAACAGCTGTAAATAAAAATGTTCGTATCGATAATCTCAAGAGCAATGTGATCTTAAGTAATTTTACATAAGTGTACTTTATTGGAAAGGAGAAGGGAGATACCAGCTTTTTTTAATTATGTATCATAAAGTTCATTTTAAAATAAACTTTGCTTTATTTTAATGGAAAGTGGCATTTTTCCCACTAATTTGTCATTCCATACTCTAAATCACATTTTTATAAAAAATTATCACGAATATGGGACTGAACTCGGACGTCCGGGTTCGACCAGTTCAGCCGGCTACTCTCGTTGTTATCCCATATAGTTATAGAAGAATATTGGATGGTTTCTATTCTACCACAAATTTCTTGTCCATCAGTCCCTTTATCTCCTTCACCATCCTTATTTCAGGGTTATAGGATTAGACAACAGCGAATGGTGCATTGCGTCTGAGTTCGCGCTGCGTAAAGAAGTCTCCCTAGCGCATGATGCCTCTTCCAGGAGGAATTTAGTTTCTGCCATCTAGGATTGATGCCATGCTGGAATCGTTAGAGACCCCTTCCTTGTTAACTGAGGATTAATGTGATGGTCTTTCGGATCTTCCCTTCATCTCTTCCTCCCACACGTCATATAAGTCTCAAATGGCCTGTGTGTGGTGCTGACCTCCAGTGGATGGAAACTCATGTGTATGAAAAATCCTAGTTCATTGAAAACTGTACTTACTTGATATTTCGTAGTTTGTGCTCAGATACTAGTTAAATTTCGATTCCGCAAGATGAATGATTAAACTGAATTAACATGAAAATATACTTGCATTCCATTTCCCAAGCCTTTATCAAGCATTCTAGGTGCAATTCTTATTTTGCTAACAATTTTAATTTTTACAAATATATGAGCTAAATAACATATTCAGTATGATAAAATTATATCGGAATCTGTGTAGCACGTCTGTCTCATTAACAGCTTCTTGAAACCTTAAATTAGATTAAGTTGAACATCTTATAAACCTTAAGGCATAATGAAAAGTCTTAATATTTCTGAGCCGAATATTTGTCCACGTGAACTCACTTCAGTGGGAAAAAATTAAAACAAAAATGGCATTATGGAATAACATATTAAAACTTGAATATTCTAAAGTACTGCCATGTACATTAGCTCTTTTAATTTTATGGAACATTCTGTAAAGAAAATGTTTAATTTAATCAGATGTTGGTTGTTGCTTTTTATTTTATTAGTGCTAGGTTCTTATAAGATGGCATCTATCGGTATTGGCCACTTATCTAAGAGAAGTCCAATGCTACATACACTTTGCACAGCCTCCTTCCCTTAAAATGTATCGTTTGCACTATACTACATTCTTGGCTTTTATGAACTGACCATCTCGATTTTGATCCAACATTCCACAGACATTCATCTGTCTTACCTGACAATGACCTGTGAACAGTTTCTTTACCATTACAATTATTTTATTTCACAAAATTTTCCCTTACCAGTTTTTCCTTCATCATCTGTTCCTTTACATACTTATAAAATTTGATCTCCATCTTCCTTATCCACAAAAATTGAATAGGTACCTTCCATTACATTACCTCTAAGCCCTTTCATTTTTTTGTTTCTTGGTCGGAATCTAATAATGTTAGTTACTTGAAAGGACGAGACGTGCAAATACACATTACTATACAATGGTGTTATTCATATATGAAGCTACTATTCTCCAAGGTTAACTTTTGTTACTCGAAGTAACAAGCCTAGAAATGTTTTCAAATATAGCCAAAAGGAATTTAGGCATAAATAAAGTCCTTAAATAATATTTAGCTGCTTATATCAGAACTGGATTTGAAACAGTTGAGTCATTCGAAATGGGTTCCTTCGCGAAACGTTCCAATTGGACGACCAACTTACTCCTTAGAAAACTTAAACGTGCAACAACGAATATTTGGGAAAAAGACTAATCCTAAAGAAGTTATTTCACACATCTGAATATTTTATCGAGTTCTATTTTTATTCTTCATTAAGATAATGTTCAATCCTCTGGCTTCGCATCATAATTCCAATATGATGAAGAGGACTTGACTAGAAATTAAATTTACATTGCCACGCCGACGTCATAGACATATTGCATTTTAATGAAGTTCTACAATCCTTTTTGAGAAGTTTAAAGGCTTTAAAGCAATGAACCTGGATTTTATGTAAAGGTGTACTTTGGGTAAGGAAGTTCTTAAAATTCATTGTCTGGTATTCGTAAATAGTGCCTGAGTCAAGTACGAAATTTGCTGTTTATCCGAGTTTTATTATACACACCTTATTTAATTTGTTTAATCAGGAAGATTTCAGTTAATTCTTGGGTAAAATGCAATACTTAGCATAGCTAAGTGCTTAAGAGAAGAAAAGAAACAGATAATCACATAGCTGTTCTTAAATTTACCTGAATAATGAATGCTAATACCACTGTTTTTTCCTTCAAATGAAGAACATTTTACGTTTTTTTTTCGTACTCGTATGAAAAACGTATTTAGAAACAAAGAAGGAAAAGGAAAAAGGGCGCCATAACAACAAACTGCGTATGCTTGTTAAATTCAATTTCCAGACGTACGGTAGTCATTTTTGAAATATAAAGAAATTGTACCATCGAAAGAATATCTCGAACAGATTCTAGGAAAATTTTTAGGTTGTACTATTGATTGATTAGGAAGTGTGACACGAGGGCTTTTCTATGTACATTCAAACTAACAGTCTCATATAACTCCGCTCGAGAAAAAATTAATACAATAAACACGTGCACACCATGATAACTACACACAGCAAAATCATAAAGATAAATTTGCATAATATATTTCCTAGTAAACACCTTGCCAAAGAATGCTGTCTTCCATAGAAGCTTAAGCTAGGTTACCACAGAGCAATGTCATTCATACCATTACCTATCTCAAGACGCTAATTGCGTGATTCAGGAAAAGTTGTATGACCTGCTTCTAAGCACGCAGTCAAAAGAAAATTTATTAATGTCATGTCTATGGGGTAAGTTTGTAGATTTTATTTGAATTGTACAAAAGACGGCTCAGGACAAATAAGTCAGTGTATGTGAATATGAAGGGATATAACAATTCCAGCAGCTGCTGGTTCATGTTGGAGACACTCCTGTTATATTAGTCTGCAGAGGTTTCCTGCACTGCAAGATCGTGGAGTTCCCATATTGAGTTTGACACGATCTAGGGACACGGAAAGTAAAGCGACGCTCCTCATCTTAAAGTCTAATGAAGACGAAATTCTTTATATTGGCCGCCTAGCCTCAACATCCCGTACAGCAGCGAAATGAAAAAGTTCATCAAACGAAGGCTCGACACCCACTTGGGCTTGCTCAAAGAGCCTTCCCCAGCAGCATCTGTGTAGTAAAACGTTATAGAAGTTTCGTTTTGTCGCCTTTTGTAACTCGTTACGTTTTCTTCTAGAAGTGGCCTCCGTCGTTTGCTTTTATTTTTCTGTCTCCTTGGTATAGTACTGGATCTTTCTGACAAATTCATTGAAAGATATTCAGGAGATTGGTACGTCAATAGTTATCATTTTATGTTAAATTTCATAAAATAACGAAATTGTATGCTAAGTAGAATAGTGGAGTTAACATGCATTTTGAGAAAAAGTAATTTAAAAAATTAGTTGTTACATTTACAGTTCTTTCTCTACCCCTATACTTCAATTTTATGTTCTTACAAACGATCTTTTATTCTTCTGTATGTTTTACGATAATTGAGATGAAAGCTTGCAGGAATGGCTTCATTACGTATTTAATAAACAAAATAGATACAAAAGGTGTTATAGGTTGGCTTTGATATCTCATAGGCGTTGCATAATGACTTAAGAAACTAAGCAATGCAGACTTAACTGTTTAATAAGTTAATAAATAATTGCAGGAAAATTATAAACGGTAGCAACAAACATCCCAAGAGAAGTAAATGTTAAAAAACATTATTTGATCTAATGTGGGTGCTCTTACAAAATGCATTTTTTGTACAGTAAGCATTTGTCTGCTTCTTATGGTTGCACAAAATGAAACAAGTCATTCAGAATTAATTCCGGAATTTGCAAAATCCTTATAGTCTTATAAACCACATTTATGATATTTTCAATGAAATTGTTAATTATTTTATAGAAAAAAATAAGGAAAACATTTCCAACTAAAACGTAATAGAGGGATTTTCTTGAAAGTTGCTGTGTCCTCTCTCTGGAAAATGCTAAAATTGCATTACCAAATTTGATATTTGTATCACTTTTTATTTTAGTAATGATGTTGACACAGACAGGGCTGCGCGCGGGCCAAACTTTTTCTAAAATTCCTTTTCTTTAGGTTCAGGGGGCCTCAAAATATTTATTTTCGGGGAAATCTGAATATCGAATTTTGAGTGAAATACAACACCGCAGGTAAGTTGGTTGGGAAAGTAAAATATTAACGGTATAATTATCTTTAAAATAATGAGTTTAGCTTTCTTTTTTATAAAGATGTGTAATGTAGAAAAGCCATTCAGGGAAAAGCAATTGACCAACAATCAGGGAAAAGAACTGTTTTAATTAAAATTAACAAACATCAATTTCCTGCACATTCTTCATAAAATGGGAGTTATTATGGGATGAAAACCACATTTTGTTTAAAATAGAACGTATTTTCGTAATTTTCGTTCAGCCGTTGGGTACACTATATTTATTTAAATGCTTTTTCTTAAATTTGTATTTATGTAGTCATTTATTTGCTTGTTTACTTTTATTTGTTGATAATTGATGTTTAGTTGCAAAATAAACTCTATTCATTCCGAACTAGGAGTTCATTTGGATTCCACTAGTTCATGGTAGAAGGAATCTGTAACATTTTCTGTCCGTTGTCATATTCGCTCCCGTTTTAAAGCATTGAAGTTGTGAGTGGCTAGTCTTCAACTGCAATCGGTGAAAATGGGAATATAAATATGAGTAAAGCACGGTAGCGCACTAATGAGGGACTATTTATTTAATATGTTTTAGTAAAATAATAAAATTGGCGATACGGGTAGGCGACTATGCAACTATAACCGTTCTCTTACTTACCACGCGCATGTATCCTGTAAGAGAGAACAACAATTACGTGATCGCAAAACCACACATCCGATTAAAGTAGTACCTACAAACTAGATCCATAGAAAGGTGACTACGTAGCTGGAGCCGATGTTACAGGAAACGACTATGCAACTAAATTCATATACCTGCATCGCGATAACGTCTAGGTATTGAAGCGGCCTCGAAATTCAATAAAAAAGGCGTTTTATGCTGTGGATATGTTTCATATTTTAAACAAGTAAGTAGAAATATTCACTTTGGTTTCGGATACTGATTAATTCTACAGTTTCCCGTATAGTTAGTTATCTTAAAAGGCACAACGTTTCAATAATAATCTAATCCTGAATGTTAGATATTAACTTTTTAGACAGAATGTTATATCTCTTTTATCTAGGATCCTCATTATTGTCCCAAACATTTATTGTCTTACCCTTTTATTAAAAATGCCTTCTTCGCCGTCTTATTTACATTTTCACTTTCTTACTTACAGTGGCAGATGGAGGCCAAACGATCAAATATTGCAGCATTTTTATTCAGTAAGTAAACTAAAATTATGACTATATATCCGTTGTATTATTTGCAGTCATGGTCGATTAACTAACAGAATGGCGTGCACTTAATCATCTCCGCCTTGTACATATTTTGTACAGCTAATGTCAGTCACTGCATAGCTTTGGTAGTTTTTCAGTAAGGTATAGATAGCTCTTTATCAATACTTATTTTTCAGTTAATCAAAGACATTAGAATATCCTAAAGTGGAGTAATCATGTGATAGGAGCTGGTTCCGCTTTACTGCTCTAACATTTAGTTGCGATGTCAATCTAATTATAAAACGGACCATATCGACTGTCCACTTGAGCTGTAGAATTGAAGAAAAATGATAGTCTCTACTTTAAACTTGCTTTCGGAACTTCTATTTTCAACACCTGACTTAGAAATCTGTTCCATTTGACTAGTCTGGACAAAACATGGGATACTTGCATCTTAAGTATTTGTGAAATTAATTCTCTCTATTTGGAAAAATTACCGCTGTCGTTTACTTAGAGAATGCATCCGTACAACGCCGGTGAAGCTTGTTACAACCCTTTTCATGATGCGGAGGAAAAAAATCCCAATGAACACTAATATCTTATACTATATAAAATTTAGCTGATTTATTAAGTGAACTGAATTTACTTAACTAAATGTAAATTAATTTTAGTAAGGTAATTTTATGGATAATCGATTCACTCTTAATTTACATTTAGCTTTGTACGTGTGATTATGTTTGTCTTTCCAAATTCTCATTTTTATTAAAGGCTAATTTAATTAGCATAATGCAATTTAATGAACACCTTCCTGGTAGAACAGCTTTTATTTCTTAAAAATGGCAGTTTTTAGAAATCCAAATCAAGAAGCTGTTATGAAGATGTATTGAATAAAACATAAGCAACAGCTCAAAACCTCGACTGTATGATGAAAAGGCAATGGGTAGAAAATGCATCAAATAGGTATACTGCATTTAGATCTCTATTAGTTTTGTAATATGAAATATTGGGTTTGTGAATACAAATAGACAACGATAAGCAATCTATAGCCCGTTTCTTACTTCTTAACTGTAAAAGGGACATGTTTGTAACCATAGATACCATAAGTATATTGTAAATAACACAGTGCGACGAATCAATACTGTTAGCTTAGAATGCACACTGTTTGCTTGCTGTTTTAAAATCAATTTGAGTATTCATACGGACAGTGGGGCTGAATACATCGAATGGCGAGTTGAACGGAAGTGTCATGGCGTCCCTCCCCCCTCCCATAGCCATGCAATGCAGCGCAGAACAGTGTAAACAAAACAAAATAGCGTAAAAAAGCAAAACATCGCGCATGCATGTTATAGAGGGGACCGCAGCGGGACCATTGCACACTCAAATGAACCCAAAATGAAATGAAATGAAGCGAAAATGTATGTTCATACAGAAAGCATGTAAAACACAGCCTCAAATGTTCGGAACTATGTATGCATGCTGCTACATTTCATTTCCCTAAGGGGTATTAATTTGGTCGACCAAATACTACGCCAGCTTCTCTTTTTTCCGTGGTAGCATCAATCAAAAAATGCGGGCCACAAAATAACCGTACAAATAATGTATACACATATACAGCCCTCGCAAAACAATCCATTTCTAAAATGTAAACATTTGGAATGTCACGAGTTTGGACCTTATAATGGGAAATCACATAAAAATGGTGGCAATAACAATAACCGGCGAAACAAGACAAAATAATTACGGCGACTGTGTACATTTGGGCTCTTGTCGATGATAACGCATATCGACAAATAACGGCCGTGTTGCAACAATGTGTGGTGTGGCAGGATGGGAGGTTGGGAGGGGAGGACTCCTTCAGCACCCCACTTACTACTTGTTGTTGCCAGCATAAAGATAAATATGTATTACATGATTAATTACGCAAATGAGCACAGCATTAATACGGCGTCAAATTCATCTTGACTCTTTAGCGAGGCTCAATTACACCAGCTTTAATAATTGCCTAGCGAAAATCCATTTCACAGAGTCATCAGTCATTAAAAAATAAGCAACATATTTCTGCATCTATATCGTTAAGTTTAGATCGTCACCTCGAAAACTGCTTAGCTCCATGTATATCGTCCTAATACGTGTACTTGCTGTCACGTTTCACTTGCTCTCACTTCAAGGCAATGAAACTTTCAAGAAGCATGAGGAGGAAATGTGTTCCTTTACAGAAAAAACTTTCATTGCTGTGGCTTACTGCTGTTCAAACTTCAGCGAATGTTGCTAGTTTTTCTTTCTGAATCACTGCCCATAGTAAGTAGAGGAAAAGTTATTTTACAACCAATTATTCACTCCGAGATTTCACCGGAAAGACACTTTCGAGGCTCCTGAATAAATTGTTTAAAAAAAAACAGGAGGGAAGAGAAAGAAAAAAGAAGGAAAAGAAAGAGAAGAAAAGAAATATATTTTAGGAACAAACATATTGCCAAACCAAATCGTGTGTTAGTGTGTGTGTGTGTGTGTGTGTGTGTGTGTGTGTGTGTGTGTGTGTGTGTGTGTGTGTGTGTGTGTGTGTGTGTGTGTGTGTGTGTGTGTGTGTGTGTGTCTAAACAAAAAAATTACCAAGCTTGTTATTTAATTCTGCATTTTTCAAGTGTTTGAAACGAAGAAGAAGAAACTACTAAGCTGCAAACCACCCTTCATACGGAAACATTATTTTTTATTTTAATTGCCATATTTTCTGCCAAATTAAACGAATATCTGGAATTTTGTGAGAATAGCTTGTGATGTTCCTCTTGATCTTAAATTACCCTTGTTGATTTTTAAGCCTCAAATATTTAAAATCTTATTAAAAATTGCAGGTCCAAATAAAAGCCAAAAATTGATGTGAAATGCATTTTCTGAGGTATTAGCCATTTCAGATATTGGTCTGAATTTTCAAATTGGTATATATTTTTTCAAGCGGCAAGTCTCTATACTATTTTCTGGTGATCATACAAGAGAATCTAATTCCAAAGCCATTGACAGGTATGTTTTAGTTTAGTGCATCCTTTCTATACATAAACGAAATTAAAAAAATGTGTGTAACGAAACTTTATCTCTTATCAATAAAAAGGCACACATTAGAATAAGATTTTATATGAAGTTTCTGGAAAAGTGAGAAGGACATATTAATTAAACTCTACTATCGTTTTATTTTTTCAGAAGTACTGCTTAAATTTTTGAGAAACCTTTCTAATAAAAAATAAGTGAGATTTTTCCACATCACGCTTTCACATATTTTATTAGGACATTAGAGCGTTTAAAGCTTGCAGAAGGTCATACATTTTGAAATAATGCTGTATTTACATTAAATTCCGGCCACATTTATATATGTTACTAGCACTTGATATAGCAGAGCTATCCCTAAATGACTAGCCAATCTTATAAAAATCATTTTTAAAGATAATAGTTCTTAATTAGGTATCTATACGGAGGAAAGTGAGCCTTTGTAAATACAACTTGAATACACCGTTTTCAATACATTTTTACTTTCTAAATAAACTATTGTAGATACCAGAAACACCGATCATGGCAGAAATTATTGCATTCGACCATAAAATTCAATATCAAGATTTCACGAGAAACACCGTTTTGGAATCCTGGAGTGCAACGAATTTAAAGATTTTGATTAAAATGCCACTTTTAATATTAGAAATAAAATACAGATTTGAATATTCCACTATATTTTGTGAACTTCCATTTATTTTATTGATTTTGAATAATATTTCGTTATGAAAGTCTTTGACTGTGAAAAATGAACATCAAAATGGAAAACAGTTGGCGCAAATTTCAGTATTAAGGCCTTTACTATTTTTGACGATTTCAGTACTTTTAAAGTTGCTGCTAGAGATTACCTATTCTCAAAATCATTTTATTTTGTACAAAATTACCGGAGTGACAAATTATCCTGATAATGCTTATGTGGTTCTGTAAGTAGAATCTAGCTGTGCTAATCACAAATCATTCCCAATGTGCTTTTGACGCCTTTCAAAAGTTGTTTAAATGTATGTGTATTGAATAACTGGCGATGCATGATATCCATAGCAAATGTAATGTAACAAAATGTTGAGATGTACTGGCAAAATCCAACTGAAAGTTAAGAAAATGAAATTTCCAAATTGCTTATCCCTTATCAATTAATAAATCAATATTGAAAGCAAACTAATTATATTTTTAATTTTTATTTACGTCCTCCAACGTTGTCATATCGGACGATGAATGAAACCCGTGAACTGATGATCAAATGAACCCAGGGTCCATAGACCTTAGTTACTCGACATTCATGTTTCATAATAAGGCAAAATCCAGCCGGTCCTCGTAGTCATGGTCGTTAGAGCGTATATCTCTAGCGTTCCGTCGCGCAGAGGTTTGCGGCTTCGAGTCCTGCCTCAGGCATGGGTGTATGTGTTGTGTATGTGTCTGTGTATCGCGTCTATGTTAGCCACTAGAGAAAACAGATTCCCCTCCGATGGCCAAATGGGTTCTTCCCGAAGGCAAAAAAGGGGCGGGGGGAATCCCGGACCAAAACTTATTGAGATGACACACTCTGACCGAGATTCGAACTCGGGACCTCTTGAACGTCAAGCTGACACGCTACGCTACCGAGGGTAACTAATTACAGGTAAGATGTAGAAGTCATAAAAATACACAACTTGTGTCATTTTTTTTGTAGCGCACGGGTTTTCAAATGTACCCCATGTTACAAGTTTAGACTTTTCCTAACCTTCCCTTAAAGAACATGTTTGACAGTTTGTGAATTTTACTTCCCCTCCCTTTCTTTACTTTCATCGCAGAGTTTATTGCCACAAATAAGCATTTGAAAACCATTTGGGAACACTGTTGCTTAATAGGAAACGAACCTAGCTAAACATATCTCGCGAGTAGGCATATCGTGAGTGGCTATAAATCTTACCTTTTATATGAATACTTAACATATAAGATGAGTAAGAAGTATGGAACAATGCCTATAACCCCGCTGTTGCAGTTCTATGAAATGATATTTTAGAAAATCTGTATGACATCAATAAACATGCCTCACATTACTGTGATTACAAATAAAAGGTGCGAGTTTTTGTTTGTTAAATGACATTTCTTTTTCCTGCACTTCTCCAGTCCTCAAGTCTCAGAACGTACAAACAAATACCCGTTAAAACCGAGATTTAAATTTATTAGGACCTTACTGCATGTGTACGAGCAAAGGAAAACGCATCACTACTTCAAATTGAGTAAGTTTTGAATTAAACAATACAGTAGGCTACTTCAATATGTGGCTTTGGATTGAACAAATACACACAAAAGCTAAGCTAATAACGACAATAATGGCTGCTTCATTGCAAAATCTTCCTGAAAGTAATTATTCATGGTACAACTTACAGAAAGAACTTTTAAAAACAGAGTGAGAAAGGATACAAAAATGAAAATGTATAAGGTAATGGCTATTCCAACTTTGCTATATGGAAGCGAAACCTGGGTGCCAACACAAAAGGATTTAAACAAAATGCAGACTGCAGAAGTGAAATTTTTAAGCGCTAAAGGTTGTACAATATTAAACAAAATAAGAAATTAGGATATTAGAAAGGAATTAGAAATCGAACCAATTCATGACAAAATATCAGAACGAAGGCAACAATGGCATGAACATATATTAAGAATGGAGGATGGAAGATATCCAAATGCAGTATTAATCTATAATCCAAAAGGAAGAAGAGACAGAGGACGACCCAGGAAACGCTGGAGAGATCTATGAAGCCGGAGCGGGCGATATGCCCAAACCATGGAGTGAAGAAGAAGAACTTACAGAAAGACAACGAATTGAAATACTATTGATGATCGGATAGGGCCCATTTTACATTGATGGAAACTTAAATTTTAAAGTGTATTTACATCTTGTACAAAATTTAATAATTTGTGCTTGTGCTACCTTATTCCCTGGAGAAGGGGAAGGAATTCAAAATGCCTTATTTCAGCAAGATAATGTCCCTGCACATTATGGAAAGCAGGTGGTGAACTACCTAAATCACGAATTTCCAGGAAGATAGATTGGCAGAAACGGGAGTACTGAAATATCGCCATGATCTCTTGACCTGAACTCCTTGGATTTTTTCTTATTTGAAGTGGTGGTTTTACAAGGATAGAACAAGAGATCTTGAAAATTTATGGCGAAGATTTGGGCAAAATGAAATGCAGCTGATTAGGCGAACAGTATTTCTGGAAACATTAATTAATTTCAAAGACAGACTTTGGCATTTTTGGCAGTAAATGTATGCTATTTTGAGAACCTTTTGAAATGAATTCATCATGTGCTACAATACAGCATTTCTAATTTTGTTATGAATGTGATTTCTTGGTTTAAATTTCATGTGCTGCAATACGTCCTAATAAATTTAAATTACAGTTCAGAAAAGCATCTACTTATAGGTACTTTCCGAGACCTGAGGACGAAAAAAAATTTGCCATTAATAAAAGTCACGCCCCATTCACAATCATAATAATATGAAAACATGTTGATATATTACAGCTTTTCTAAACGATATCACTTCTCAAAACTATATCAACAGTCACAAGCATCGTTCCATACTTTTTACTCACCCCGTGTAGCGGATATACGTATTTTTGTTGTGTTATATAAAATCCTATGAATGAAACACACTGGATATTTAAAAACATTAATGACATAATAACCACATACAATAAACATTCATCTTTCTCTTAGACTGGAAAATTCAAAACTGTCTCCGACAATAGTCTTTCATAATGTAATTATATTATCGTTATATTGAAGCAAATATTTATTTTACTCCTTTTCACTATGCTTTTTACCATAAGTCAGACAGAATGTCGTGTCTCTTTGTTAGTGTTTTGGTTATAATGTATGCACAAAACATCGGTCACGGTCACGTGATTTTAGCGCATATGTAATTGAGAGGAGGGTGTGCGAACTCTCTATTGTGTCGCTATTTAATATATTTAACTATTCGGGCATTACCACACATTAACGTGTTCAGCCTAGGTATTATTTTGCTCAAAACAAGGACGTACTTCTCTGATTATTTATACAAAATATACAAGAGGTATTTACCCATAAAGGTTGCCAATGCCTTTATCGAGAAATTGTAGCTGTGAAATCAATGGAAGAATGGTAACAGATGGGAAGGAGTAGAAACTTTTTTATCATAAATTTATTATCAATCGATCAGAAAATGTGCTTTTTTTGTAATTTATGTCCTTTAACTTCTTTAAGTCATATCGGACGATGAATGGAATGAGTGAAATGATGCTCAAATGGGCCCGGGGTCCATGGAGCTTAGAGTTACCCGACAGTCGTGTTTTAGGATAAGGGAAAACCCCGGAAGAAACCTTATCCAGGTAACTCACCATGACCGAGATTTGAACTCGGAACTTCTTGAACGTGAGGCAGACATTCTACCATCTACGCTACTGAGGCGGGCTGAGTATGCTTTACAGATATTTGTTATACAGAAACATATGAACAGAACATATAACAATGGAGGTAGCGTGAACTGCTTCCCTAACTAAATATGAGAAGTTAATTATAACATAATTTGAGAAGTTAGTCTGATGGTAGTAATCACACTTCAACTCATCTGTGCTGGAGACGTCACTCAGGAGATATTGTGGCAGAATGCGCTTAGGCGAGCTGGTTGGTGAGTGCGATCGCCGAGAGGGATCATCTGATTTATTTACTACTTATTGTTCAATAAGTAAATCTGCAGTACTCCATTTAATTGTAGCAATGCGGTAAATTTCCAATAGTGAAATATATCTAACGTAATTTAAATTTCTGTATAATTAAAAGTCATTAGAAAAAATTTTAATACGCTTAACCTTTTTTTTTTTCACTCTCCGGGTCTACGTTTTAATGTGACGCTGTTAAACGTTTAGATGAGTATGTACGGAAAGCTCTGTTTTTAATAGCAGAAATCTTTCAACAGGTCAGTGGTACGATACCATTCAGTGAGGGAAGTAGACATTGGATTTTAATCAAGCATAGTTTAAAGTTTTATGACTACCATTTTCCTATCTTGTTTTATATTTCCGGAATCAATCGAATTGTAGTTATTGAACTGTAGCTCTTCTTACAGGTAATTAGGTTTCAGTAAACATTTTACTGTGTTGGAACAAGTTATTTCATATTATGTTTTACATTCTTTTTCCGTAAAATAATGTATTGGAACTTAATCTCGTTTTGAGGTATATTCTTGGCTGTTACGTTTACAAAGATAATTGTAAAAGTGGTTCCAATATTGAATTTTTGCTGTAAGATAAACTAAGCATCAGCAGCCGTGGTATTGTGTGCTATTTCAACCACAGTTTACTAATTTAAAACTTTCAGAGATTAATGACATCATAAAATATGTCTATATAAACATATAAGACGTTTATCTTACAAATCACACTACAACTTCTTTTAAAATTTTATAAGCAACGACGTATTTCGTATATAATATAACACATATTCATTTCTTTACTGTGCACGTACTTGAGTAGAAGCGCCATGTAACATTTATACCAGGTAGCCCAACTGTTCAGTCTTTGGCGTAAGCAGATATCCCTTCGTGCGTTAAAACAGTTGCAAAACGCCATGGGGAAATTTCGACTAAATGCACGACACTGGCGTAGCGAACTTCCCTTTGCTCCTCTTGCTTTTCAGGGAAACGCTGCAATTGAGGCACTTCCCAGAACTAAACTAGCTAATGTACATCATGACATGAGAACAGGTATGTATATGTATAGCTTGAATGATAATTATTTAACATTCATTTCATTTATTAATGCAGCTTACACTCACTTGTACGCTCTTTTCACTCTTTCTCGAATCTATGAGAATTGGTGGAAAATGTTGCAAACTGTAAGCACAAATCTAGATTTCAGATTAATCTCTACTTCGCTTACCTTTGCCATTCCTATACATGGTTTAACAGCTACCTTGGAAGTAAAGATTTTCTTGACATTGCGGCATACCCGCATGTCAGATTTCAATTGGTTGGTGTTTACTTTTGATTTGGGTTCTAATTGGAGCTATGAGATCTCTTATCCTCAGGTGAATGGTTGTAGGAAATGGATTTGTTGTTTGTTGGCTGCTCAGTTGTCTCAATAATACACTGGTTCGTTGCAAAAATGATTTAATTTAATTCTCAATAAGTTCGTTGATTCAGATTGATTTGTAGCGGTGACCACCTGTTACTAAACTTCCTAACAGAATTCTCTTGCTTCTTTATACGGCGAATACTTTGCTATTATAAACTTCTTCTGCTGCTTCTCTTACGCTGGTTGCGTTGTTCTTGACTTCCCTACATTTCGGACTTAGAAATCTTTACTACTTCTTCTTCACGCACACTAACACATCTTTCCCCTCGTAGTATGACTGTTGAAGTGATTTTTCGTCTACTCTGCGATTCAGTTCGTACGTTATTCTGATCCCCACTCTAACTCTTATCACATGACCAAAATAACTCACCCTTCTCCCCATTTCTCAAATCTTACATTATTATTGGTTTCTCATTTTATTTCGATTTTTCTTTATTGGTTAGCAAAACTCATCGAACTCATTGACGTTACATCCCACCGTGAATTGGGTCACGCCTACCCTGGGCTCTTTGTAACGGTATACATCGTTATCACCTCAGCAAAGTAAATCCTTTTAGGTCTTATGCTTGACAGCATCTTGAAAACCTTATTGTTCCTACACATTCCTGGCTATAGTTCTCAGACATTGAACCTTTCCTTAAACAAAGAGGCTAACGGTCACCTCTTCCTGTCTCTCCGACTTGTGTTCAGATTTTACAGAAATATTTTCTCTCCCTTACATGGATTCTAGCATGTTAGTTGTCTTATATTATATTCTTCCCATCTTATTCTTAATTAAACCGCTATTTTAATCATTACTCTAATTTCATTCTAATTTCATATTAATATAACAATATTTTATATTAGTTTAGCAAAGCATTTTTATTAAATTATCTTCTTTTTTAATTCTCGTGATTTCGATTAATTCGCCACCTCCTAATCGCTGTCTGATACTGCGGTTACAACATCCGTTTTGTTTTCAGCCGCGAATTCTACATCAGAAGGGTAGTTCAGGATAGGTTTACTCAAGGTGGAAGGAGAGATGATGTTAAGAAAAATTAACTCAAAATATCATATCCATGTCATATATTTCAATCCATAGGCATGCAGCTGTAAATTGTTCTAGACAGTGTGGCCAACATGTTGAACTTAGTACACACGAAATAAAAGCTTTATTTCACCAAACTGGGGTTTAACATGATTAATATCTCATGGCGTTCGGAATATCTGATCAAAATGCAAAATCGTCATCGCAGATCATTGGAGATGGTATCCTTCTGCTTTCCTTAATAAAAACGCTATTCTTTTATCTAGTATAATTTACACAAAAATTAAATGACATTTTAAAATGTGAATTTTAATTGTGAATTTAAAATTAAATTAAATAGAAAAGCCAAGTGGAATTACACAAGCCAAGGAAAAGATTACGCTAAAACCACTATCCAAAAATCCACAAAGAAATATGAAATAGCATTTCATTGTGTCATTGAAAAGTATATTCAAAATAATTTCAGTGAAAATGTGATCTTGGATTACTTCGAACAGAAAAACAGTGGCGGAAATCTTCAGCATTACAACGATAAAGATTTGTCTTGATGTCAAGAGGAATCTAGATATTAGTAAGTGTCACAAGCTTATAACATTCTTAAAGTTATAGTGCTAAAAATAAGAAATTATTTTAAAGCACTTGACATCACGTACGAGAGTTGATATTTTTAATATGTTTTCTCTTGTTTCAAGCTTTTTAAATGTTCGTCCTCCAACGTTAAGTCATATTGGACGATGAATGAAATGGGTAAAATGGTGCTCAAATGAGCCAAGGGTCTACACACCTTCGAATTACCCGACATTCATCTTTCAGGATAAGGGAAAAACCCCGATTCCTTATCCAGGAAACTCACCCTGAAGATTCGAACTCTGAACCTCTTGAACATGACGTAGATACGTTCATTATGCTCACGCGAGTTCATCTCGTTCTAAACTGATTTCTCTTAGTTCCTGGATTCAGTATTACATTACTGATATTTTACAAATTCGAAAACACACTGTATGCCATAT
This sequence comes from Mantis religiosa, assembly GCA_030765055.1. Taxonomy (NCBI): domain Eukaryota; kingdom Metazoa; phylum Arthropoda; class Insecta; order Mantodea; family Mantidae; genus Mantis; species Mantis religiosa. The sequence goes on along the minus strand of CM060952.1, from coordinate 136,488,971 downwards.
GTGTTACAAGTGGACTTAACTCCTATCATCTGCCACAATGCTGTTTTTCTTGGGGAAAATGCCGTCATACTTTTAGATAGTGTTAATGATCATATAGAATGCTGTGGTGGAACCTATATTATCCTAAGATCTGAATGTTGATAATTATTGGAGACGGATAAAAGGGTAATTGAAATTGTGACTTACCAAGTAGGTATCTCCCAATTATAAATACAGAAATTTAAGGAACCGGAAGGACCTTTGCTACTGCTGAGAGATAGAAACTAGACAATTGTTATGATGTAATGTGAATAGGGTGGTACAAGAAAGAAGTTAAAAAAGAGCTTCTTTAGTTCTGTTTAGTTCCTCCATTATTGGAGAAGATGAGTGATACAGGCAAATGGTGGAAGTGTAGCGTTTGACAGTCTGTGGAAACCTTGCTTTAAAATTATTATTATTATCTTTTATTGAGTATTTCTATCTTTTACGACGCTGGAAATATTTAATCACCCGAAAACTTTATCTGTTAAAGATAACGCTGCACGCAAGAAAATGGAACTTTAGCTTTTCTCGATCACTGAGCTCATGTGGAGCTTACATCACTCTACTCCTAATTGAGGAGTTTATTTTTCTTGCTACATATATTCAATGGATGTTGCTGCTTTCTATCCCTGTTGGAATCTTTCCCACTAAAACTTCGTGCTCTGGCTCGCTATGTTCTTAGAGTATATTTTCTGTCATTTGTTTCTCTGCTGCATTATGTTATACAATTTTCTTACAACACTCCTGCGGTGTCTTTTGTTTTTGCCTGTTGATTTTTCACAATTTTAGGAACACCTCATCATGCTACTAAGCTGTTTAATTATTTACATGAATATGTATTTCATTTTATATTCTGTTTAAAATTAATGCTTAACTTTTACCTATCGTTCTACTTGCAATCAGCACGAATTAGGAGGGCTGTTCAATAAAGAATGGTCATAATTTTTTACGGTCAATTTTTCACACTAAAATTCAATCTTATTGTGAAACAAACACGCCGTAGTAGTTTGATTGTTGGTACTCCTGAACCCCGCCTGTAAGAACCAGGCAAGTTCAGGCATATTCAGTATCATCTACCGCTGCAATGGAGGTAACATGCAGTTAAAGTTGATGTTAGAGGAAGATCCGGAGTTTCTATCAAACGTAATCACTGCTGATGGAACTTGGCTATCTCATTTTGATCCTGAGAGCAAACAGCAAACACCAATACCCCAAAAAGCAAACGTAGTTACTTCTGCTGGGAAAGTTATGGTTATCTCTTTGATATTCATGGAATGGTTTATTAGCATGTTGTATCTGCACACACATCAGAAACTGGACAATACTACACGGATGTCCTGAAAACATTGCAAGCCCAAATCAGGCGCAAAAGACCACATTTCCGTGAAGCAGGCTGGATGCTGTACCACGATAATGTGCGGCCGCATACTGCTAATGTTGTCACTGAATATCTTGCAAAAATCAACGTGAAATGCATCCCTCATCCTCTCTATAGTCTGGATTTAGACCCATGTGAGCTTTTTCTATTCCCTAACTTGAGGAAACGCCTTCATGAGAGGCATTATCCATCATCAGAAGCAGTAGTGAAGGCTGCGGAGGTGATTTTGAAGGATCTCTCAAAAATGGTATCCAGCATATCTTTGAAGACTGGCAGAGACGCTGAGACAAGTGTATCGCATTCAGGGGAACTATTTTGAGAATGACCATTAAAATTATGAGGATGAGTAAAGGTACATTCTCAAAAAAGTAATCATTCTTTATTGAACAGCCCTCGTATATATTGATTATTATTATTCACATGTCATAATAAATTATTTCCTGAATTTTGTTAATGATTATTTTATATATATATATATATATATATATATAACCGCCTTTTTTCTTTTGAATGCATTAGACCTATTTATACACTAAGCTGTTTTTGACTTTTTAAATTTATAATTCTATATTTATGCTATAGAATTATTGTATCTTGAGTGATTTTCGTTTCAAATCTTAGAATCCAGACGTCCACTTCAACAAGGGCACAGAAACTGTTGGAGTTCTGACAGGTCGGAATGTCAGGGTAAATAAATACTTTGAACTTTATCTTTTCACCTTTACATCGGAATTTCTGCGTGCGGACTACCCTCGTCTGACCTATTCGGAGCACTTTATATTTTTTACCGGTGCTGACCACAGTTTATCATCAACATTCTGATGATACTGAGTTCTTGACATCTATAATTACAACACTGGTATGTTACTTGTTCAAGTGTATTCGAAAGTTAAGTTTCATATAAGTTTATTACGTTTATTGAGCTATGCTTGCATAAAACCCATCATGCAGCTCATGCGCAATTTTGTTTTGCAAATTAGCTACGCTCCTGCTCAAAATCTTCGCTTGTGTTCTAATCTATGGACAGTACACTTGTTGCATGTACACTTATTATAATTTTTAGACTTTTGGAAATAATTCAAGACGAATTATCTTAATATCAAAATGATAGAAAACTAAGACAAACTTTAAGTAGCTTTAGAGCACAACAATATTATCTTTGACACGTGTCATTAATTGAGCATTTTCATAAGAGGAGAATAAATAAGGACGCATTCCTTATACAAGGTGGGTATCAAGGTCAAACACTCCCTGTTCATTACGCCCTTTTAGTATAGGCGTCTCACACAGACCCAACCTTAAGAAGCACAACGCTACATACCACAAGAAATAACCCACGCCCTTCTGTTAAAAGGATACATCTACATATAAACAATGCCAAAGTTGAAAACTCTTAATTATAGGTTAACGCTGCATGCTTCCTGAGTTTTGAACAGGTGTTTAATGGAAAACAAACATCCTTTCATTACATAAAAGCATTTCAAAAATTAGTTTTATATATATACTATTTCTCTAACTAAATTAGTTTTGGTCTGAAAGTGCTAATTCTGGCACTGGAAGCACAACACAAGGTAAATCGCGATCATTCTTCAGGTTAGAACTCTCAAGAGCTCCAAAAATGCATCGACACATGTTCGAACTTTACAGTACACGTGATTAAGTTTAATCTATTGGAAGTCCTATAAATACTCTTTCTAAATCATAAAAAGAGGCAGCATTAATAACTTTTTCATATTACAATAGACTCTTCGAGTCCACTTACGCCCCATTAACTGTGCCTCGTACTGGGAAGGTTTCGAACCCAGACCTCGTTTACCTGCTCTTCTGAGTGAGGTTTATTCGTGGTTTTCCCCAGGCCCTAGGCAAATGGGTTAAATATTCAGTACTACGATTCAGATGTGTAATCCACATAAAATAAAATAGGTGGCATAGGATGACGACAATATGACTACCCGACAATTGCACGATATAGTAAGAAGTCCATCTTCCAATTTTAATTTTCAGCGCTATATGTATACAATTACAAGAATGCTACTAGACAGAAAGTTACTTAAGTAGATGGTACAGAAGAAATGAAGAAAGTAAGGTCAAAGAACAGTGGATAGTTTATAAAAAAAGGAATTTTGTCGTTTTTAGTTTTGATGAATAAATGCCACATATAATTTCAATTACAGCAAACATTAACCAGATCGATACTGTTTCATTAATGATATTAATATACAATTTGGTTATGTGAATACATAGCATAAACTATTGTTTAAGTTTTGGTACTTTATCTCTAAGTAGTGTTTTCAGTAAGTATTTTATTTTATGCCCTGCAAGGGTGATTTCTTAAACCTCAGTGATGATATAATTAATAATGTGACTATCTCTATGAACATACAGGTTTAGCAGAAAAAAAGATTGCGATAGTGAATGATAATGCTATCAGAGATCATTACTGTTGGCTAAATTTAAGGTTTGCTTCCATTATATCGGTAAAATGTGACTTCATTAGTGAGCATAGAAAGGTAAGAAATAACATCACAAATGAATTTATCTGCTGAAGTTTATCCAAAGTTCCATTACTAGTATATTCTACTTATAAAATGTAATAAATAATATTAATAATAGTTATAGCTAATTCACAATAAAGCAATACAATACGTATACTTAAATTAAATAAAAGTTTCTCTAATTAAAAACAATTAGAATATCAGCAACATCTTTAAATGTAAAAGAAGCTAAAATTAATAATATGCAAAACGTTTACAACTGTTTCGTTAACGCTATCTAAAACTCTTAACTTCCGGCGATCTAAAAGTCACTTTAAGCAGATTCTTTTCTGAGTATGTTTTACAGGAACGAAGATAACGAAAAGTGCATAAATTTTCATTAATGATTTATACCAATCACATTCTAATAATTAGTCTATACAGGTTGTTTCAAAACGACACCGAACGATTATAGCTGTTACGTAGGGAATTACTTTCGGTATCGCAGCTTCGAAATTTTGTTAGGTATAATTTTATGGAGCATTAAATATTACATGATTTTGTGATTAGGCAGCGCAGGAACCACTGGTGTGCGAACATCAAAAGTTGTTATTGGGACGCACCAGCCACGAAAACAAAAACGTTACTCCTTGCTCGTTATCAGTGACCCTAGCCTAGCTTTCAGGTAATGGGGCAAAGGGCAGTGATTTGTGCATGAGTCCACTAATAACTCGGACATTCGCAAGGTTGCTGTTTAGTGTAAAACTACACATTCCGCCCTAACAGGGATGACTTTGCGCGTACTTAGATAGCAAATCCAAGCAATTAGGAGCGCTATACGAACGCCGAAATGACGGATATGGTTTTGATGGATGGAAGAGCTAAAGGGAATTCAACGAACGCACGACTAACTTATTTGCATTAAAATATGAATTGTAAAAATAGTTACATCAATGATAACATTTATTTGTTTAGTTTCAGAGCATTTTGTTATGATCCTAATTGAACAATACTTTCAACCACTTACTGTAAATATCATCAGCTTTCTTTTTAGTCACAAATGCTTTATTTAGTGTAATCAAACTCGTGAAATAAAATGCTTGTCTCATTGTATAAGCCATTTAGTTTTGGTTAATTTGTCTACATTTATTGATGTTCTCTGTTCTGTTTATCATTTAATGCTTCTATCCTCAACATCACTAATTAACTTCCCCATAAAAGGTGTAAGTTGCATATGTCCTTCAGCTTATTTGCCATCATGGATTGTATAACGGAATTTTGGAAGACGTTAAACACTCATAAACAATAATTAAGCAATAGCCTTTTTTGCAGTTTCATAAACCAAAGAAATTCTTAATAGTAGCAAGCAAGCTGCTGTGGATTATGCCGGTATGTTTACAAACAGTTACGGACGCGTCGCGGGGTGAGACCTATAACTGCGAACTCCGGCAGCGTGAGGCACGCGTTGTTGTTCCTGTCACTGCCTAATCCACACTCGTTTTGGAGTACTTTGTTTTAATATGGCTATATTGGTGGTAAAAACTATCTATATGTGTCACATAGAAGCTGAGCAACTATCTCTAAATGTTCGTTCGGTGTCGTTTTGAAACCTCATATACAAAGTTACCTAACTATGTAATTAAGGAGCACTGAATATAGATATTTCTGAAGAGACAACAAGAAACATTGATTTCTGTGGAAATAAAAGCCGGAGATGGACTCATAATTTGAATTGAAAGTAAATATGAAATGAGATAATAATGATAAACCAAAGAGTAATGAGTCTTGTAAACATCTGTGGAACGTCAGTAGGTCAGGAGGAATCATCACCCAGCCGGGCCGTTCCCGCCGAAAGTTTGACAGGTGCTGGTGTTTACGCAAGCATCGGTTCTCCAATGTTTCCATCGATTCCATTACATGTGATGATGCCAACTTCTCAACTGAGTGACCTCCACTTCTGTTTCTTTTCGATTGCTTGTCTTTTCTAAGGTTGTAGAAAAATATATTATGATGTTTTATTGCAGCTTTCTTTGAAGACGTTTTATGAATTGCGTGTTCAAATTTATTAAGCGTAAAAGTTTTGTAAGAAATTGACTTCGTAACGATGACTTCCCAGCTGGAACATGAAGATTCTTATCTCAACGCTTCGTCTCGGACCGATGTCTTTCTCTTATTCAGAATGATTTACAATAACAAAATAAATTAAACATTTACCTTTTAATAGATTAAATTTAATTCTCGATCAGTTAACACAAGATGATATAGACAAATGAAATTGAAATCTCTCCAGTGTATTCAATTTCTAAAATTACGAATGCTGTTCAATAACGAATGATCATAAATTTTTCGGGCATAATTTTTCGCACTAATATTCAATCTTATTATATTCTGTTAGCTTAATGTGAAAAAAAAAAAAAAAAAAAAACACCGTAGTAGTTTCATTGTGGCACTCGTGGTTTCCGCCTGCGAGAACCAGGCAAGTTCAGACATGTTCAGTATCGCCTACCGCTGCAATGGGGGTAACATGCAGTTAAAGTTGATGTTAGAGGAAGATCGGGAGTCTTTCACACGTAATCACTGGTGATGAAACCTGGATACACTATTTTGATCCTGAGAGCAAACAGCAAAGCTCAGTGTGGAAATCTCGTTCATCACCAACCCCCAAAAAGCAAAAGTGTTTGCTTCTGCTGGGAAAGTTATAGTGATCTCATTCTTTGATATTCATGGAATGGTTTATCAGCATGTTGTACCTGCACACACACCAGTAACTGGACAATACTACAGGAATGTCCTGAAAACATTGCAAGTCCATATCAGGCGTAAAAGACCACATTTCCGTGAAGCAGGCTGGATGCTGCACCACGATAATGCGCGGCCGCATATTGCCAATGTTACTGAATATCGTGCAAAAATCAACGTGAAGTACATCACTCACCCTCCCTATAGTCCGGATTTAGCCCCATGTGACTTTTTTCTGTTCCCTAACTTGAAGAAACGTCTTCGTGGGAGGCATTATCCATCATTAGAAGCAGTGGTGAAGGCTGCGGAGGCGATTTTGAAGGATCTCTCAAAAATGGTTTAGGGCATGCCTTTGTAGTCTGGCAGAAACGCTGGGACAAGTGTATCTCATTCAGGGGAGACTGTTTTGAGAAGGACCATCAAAATTATGAGGATGAGTAAAGGTATTGAACAGCCCTCGTACTAGTAGCAATCTATGAGAGTCCAGCTTCTTCAACTACCAAACTTATTCTAATATAATTTAAATCAATAATAACCTCCTAATACAATCACTTTTCTTAAATCACTTTCATCTTCACACATGTGACTGTCTCTCCGACGATTAAACTTATTCTCTTCATTTCCCTCTAGAGATTAGGGATTTATTGATTTCATTCCTCATAGCAACCACACGTTTCTTTATATCTACGTCACAAGTAGCAACCTATATACACGTCTTATTTATTTTTATAATTTCATTTCCTAAACTTAATTTTAACTTCATAATATTTTTAAACATTCTTTAAATATTTTAAAACTTTAAAAAACATAAAACAAATAAGCAACATTGATTTTTTTCGAGGTTAAATCCAAAGCAATGTTACAAGGTATAGCAATTAACCGCATTCACCCAACAATTTCACTATAAATGCACGTTTTCACAAATAATAGAGGGAGGAAGACTGAGATGAATCTGCAAAGAATGCATCAGAAAAGCGTAGGCCCTGGAAGAAGTTTATTACATCTATTTAATAATTAAATAAGAGATTAAGGAACATTTCCGTAAAAGAAGTATTGAACTGAATTGAATTTCTGTCTATTTCATACTCGTATTAATCAAGACATCTACCTATGGTCCCAAATGGCGCAGCCCCGGGTTGAGGTGAGCAGAGGCAGAGGCAGAGGGCGGTCGTCCAAGGTGTCACGACAGTTCAGGGTCCCTACAATTTACCAGTTGGAAACTACCCGGCAGGACAGTACAGCCGCACCCCACCCTACTGTGGTCCGGAAAGGCCGCACCAGATCGGGGGGTGGGGCATCGATCACCATCGGAGATCATCCTACCGGAGGAGCAAGTTTTACCAGGAGCATATTATCTGCAATGCAACGCACTTCTATCCTCACACAGACTATCAGATGACAGATGATGTGAAATGATTATGGAGATGAAACGGAGAGATAGGTAATTCGGGGAAACTCAGCATTCGCCTGGTGACCTGGGTAAACCTCCGAAAAACTATGGGTCAGGTAGGTTGGCTACGGGAATAGAACCCGGGCCTCTCGAATGCGAGCCACAGGCGAAACTGAGCCATCCCGCTTTATATTGGAGCCATTTTAAGGAATTCAAAATAATCTAAAATGTTCCATTAAAAGCTAGTCTGGGATCGGATTTTCGTGAAAACCTTCATATTGTATCCTTGGAAAATCAAAACTTAAATACATAGTTTGATATTTAACGAACTTTTCATTGTTGAGTTATGCTGTTTACACACACACACACACACACACACACACACACACACACACACACACACACACACACACACACACACACATACACACACACACATACACACACACGCACACACACACACACACACACACACACACACACACTGACAAGATTCTTTTTAAAAACTGCTTTTTAGAGATTGAGGGAATCTTAAAAAATAATTTTCCGGTGAAATCTCGGTATCTAATTTTTGAATGAAACACATATTTCCCTGTAGTAGAAGAGGAAGTAAAAACATGAATAATGTTTAGTAGATGAACTATTGAGCTGTGTTGTTTTCAGTACGTGCATGTGAATTACTGTCAGAATACCAATAGAAAAACTACACATACTTTTATTTGCACCATTCTCTTGGCATTATTTATTTAACCTGATAATAAATCACCTTTTTGACATTTATCGCATACTAGAATCATATTATTACTATATAAAGTGCATTTAACAAACGTGAATGGAATCAGTTTATATTGATTAAAGGCGACGATGATTTGGAAATAGAATTTGGTAACGTGTAGTGAGGCAGACAAAATGAATATAGCGCTGCAATTGTTTTCAAACAAAATAATGACCAAGAAAAAACATGGAGTGACACGTTTATGACTAAGTTTCGTGTTTTAATGCATTTTATTGATCAAAATTGAGATGACGTGATATGAGTAAAATAGGTAGTCTTGGAAATAACCCTTCTTGAATAAACACTACGCCGTGAAGTAGCGCCTGTTTTGAACCTTTCCAATCTTATTATGTTTCGAAAAAAGCTTTAATAAAATAAAATTATGTATGAAATGTACCTTGGATTTTCCTTTTTTCCACCCCTTTTAACTACAACTTTTTTTAGATGTTTAACATTTACCGTCACTTTGTTTTTTAACCTATAACAAACTTTTCAAAAAACCCAGAAAGTTCAAACGAAGGAAATCAGTATTTTTGCTTTGAATACGGACAATAAAAGGGAGACTTTTTTTTTTTTTTTTTGTATTTTTGGGAGGTGCAGTGGGGAGCTTCGTTTTCTACATCACTATGTTACCTGGAAGAGAATGGTGGGTAAGGAGTATCATTATGTAGTAGCACTTATAATTGCAGTATCCAATGTTTAAATGGTGCTATTTTGTTAAGCTGTATCATTGTCCACCACGCAGCTCGTAAACATTGTCTTAGCCTGTGAGACGAATCTGGTACACAGCAGTTTATTATTGTCCTTAGGCTCCTTTGCTCGCCACCGTAAAGTCGTCGTCGGTGTGGTTGCTATGTTTAGCGTCACTGTCAATATTGTGATGTGAAGAGCAGGGGCAGTGGCACTGCGTAGTTGAACCGGATATATTTATCATCTTCTCTATATATTACTCTTTGCGATAACTCTCATTGGAGCGATTGTTAGATATTGCTATTTGTCTCGGTGCATGGCGCGAAGTTGTACTTCTTAGGCGGCGCCGAATACGCGTCCCTCTCACGCAGAACTCAGGACCGAAGTGTACTTACTAGCAAAACCTACTTTCCACCATCACTTTGAATTACCTCCACTCTAGGTATTTCTCGGAGTTTGCAAATTCACATGAACAAATATCAATTTTCTATTGGCGGGTAACTATGCGCACTTGAGATCAGTGTTCAGAATTTCCAGTTTTGAACCTGATATCAGAGACGCTTTCTCTAACGGTCCGCATGCAAAAATTTATGCGGAAGCATGCGTTCTGCGCGTCGGTCAAAATCTTAAAGCCTGTTGTCAGAAGCACGCATGGGATTTTAACAATGGTTTGTTTTCGGACTGGGAGGCACCAAATTTGCCTTGAGGGCAAAACAGACAATAGAGTAGGGTTGTTTGTTTACAGGGATTGCAAAGGGAGTTTACTGACCTTCGCAGAGTGACCTTGTCACTGTGGCGGTCTCCGGAGTATATGCTAGCATTATCATATATATATCTATTCTGGTATGCGTCATTTATTTATATTTATTTCTTTGTTTATGTTAATGTATTTCTGGTATCAAGTTATATGTCGTCTCAGTGTTCCTAGGTGACAGGGGCTGCATCACCTGATAACGTACAATCAACTGAGTGACAAGTAGATATGTGTAGCCACGTAAATGGACCCATTATCAGCCAGAGCAGGGCATGATGCAATGGAAGACTCTCCTTAGGTAGATTCAAATGTGAAATATCTTCTTGTGAAGCATTCCAACTGGCAGGTATCAAACTACGACATTTTCCTAACACCCAGTTACATATCACCGTTTACCAGAACATTCCATCACTTGAAGTGGAAGTGAATCTGCTGCAGAGCAAAGGGGGCATCTTTGAGAGCTAGTTATCCTGTGACGATACAGTTTGTCCGCCGTTGGAACAATTTCATCAATTTCATAAGTGACAGCTAACCATTTTGTGTTCAGTTGCGGAAGGCTAAAGCATTTCCAAATTCACTTCCAGGACAGCTGCGGATATTTTACCTGTGCATGCGGGGTAACCGTAACTGTACCACGAAGTCAAGCATAAATCTGCTTCACTTTGCAGTTATCACCATTTGCTGAGTTCTCCGATGGTAATCGTTCCAAATCAAAATGTGTCATGTATGTGTCATGTTTCGGGTACCTTCTCTCGCTGTCCTTAGTTTCGATAACCCATGTTTCTGCGTTATAACATAGTATCAACGGGGTCACTTTGATTATTCAGGGCAATGAGAAGCATTTTTAGCATCAAGGCTTGCGACTGGAGAGCTACCTCTAGTACTGCCCAACTACCTTGCCCCTTCGGGAGACGTAGTTGAGCCCGTACAATACGATAGAGCTGCCCTGTCCATATGAAATAACCTAAGATCTGTTCTATTCTCTAATGTCGTTTGTTGGTGGGAGAACGTGGGCTAGCAACCAAATCCTGCTGAGATCGAAACTGTTAGTCGAAGACTATCTTGGGTGGTGGTAACCATGACAGTATATTCATCTGCGTAGGCCTTCACTGCAGTTCTCTGCCCATACACCTAGATTGTAGCTGTCGGAGTAGTGGATCAACATGCAGGGCGAATAGCATCATAGACATGGGGCAACCTTGTCTGACAGTATTTAATTGGTATCCAAGGTGTTAAATGCTCATTGCAAACAACTTTTGATGAGGCACCAGCATACAGGGCTCGAATCGGTCGCAAAAGTTTCCGCTGCGCGTTGTATGTGAGTAGTATACATAAAAAAATCAGGAAAGGTCACTTGAATATCATGCTTCGTATTTAATTTACATATCTTTGAAAAATGGAACATAAAGATTTACCAAAAATACTGCCCAAGTCCAAGGTTAGCCTTTACATGGAACGTCTTCCAACACTTTTATTTTCTCAAAAATGGCTTTAACGAATTCGATATAAATACCACATTTTTAAAATATTTAAGTGAAAATGAAATGCATATCTTAAATCTTTCAGGCATATACTGAGAAGTCCTGTTCATTCTGGTCGACTTTTGCATAACTTATAAAGTAAGAGATTTGTTTCTAAACAAATAATGAAGATCTCTTTAAAGCACGTCATGTCATACACATTATTATGTAGAAGGAACCAGTTTGGCATATTCAGTTTTTTCCGAGAATTTTGAAGTACTTATATTTTTTTTATTTGTTCCATTACCTTTAACTGCAATGGTCATATCGGCGGCCATTCTCCTTTGGAACATATCGAAGTTGTTAACTTGTATTCGTTGGGTTTTAATCATTAGAACACACACATTTTCGCACTCTCATTCGTACTTCCAGACTCTGGGGAAGATAAGGAATTATCTTGGTTGGAGAAAAGTACCCACCCCACCGCCGGGACTTCTAGCACGGCAGGCGGGTGCTCCACTGAATGAGCTACGGGACCAGCCTGCTTATATTTTTTAAATCACTTGGCTGCACACATAGAACGGAATTTCAAAGTTATCGCTTAGCGACGAGACTTAACTATTCAAATATGCTCCTTGTACCTGCTAGAAAATAATCAGTAAGGTAGTATGTGTAAATATTTAAATCGATTAACATGCGGTAGATAGAGGAATAAGCGTTTTTAAGGATAGTTTGTAAAAGAGTAGAGAAAATCATCTGACTACTCAAATCATATTTCTTAATTGAAATGTTATAATTTTGTTTTACTCAAAATAACGTATGAATCATTTATTCGAGCGCTATATCACAGACGATTTCATAGTACATTATTGTTTTGTTACAGCAAACAAAAAAGTTTAAATATAAACTGGCAATGTCCACAAAAGGTTGCAGAGGTTATGCCTGCAGAAATTTAGTGGAAGTAAGAATGTTGTGCGGGGTAGAAATATAGGTAGGATCCGAATAACAAATATTACAGGAGACTTCGCAAGAATGACTAGGTCACTAGAGTGCCCTATCGGCCCCGGGTCGTCGCTTTACTTTAATTAAGGAGAGGTAACGTGCTATAGATACACAAATAATAAATAAATAAAATAAGATGGATAAAATTTGATTTGGACAATACAGTATGAAAAATAAGCATTGGGGAGCAGATTTGAAGAAAACGTCTGGAGAAATGGTGATGAAAGACATATGGTTGTACGGGGAAATGAATAATCTTGGTATTTTGAAACAGAGAGAGAGAGAGAGAGAGAGAGAGAGAGAGAGAGAGAGAGAGAGAGAGAGAGAGAGAGAGAGAGAGAGAGAGAGAGAGAGAGAGAGAGAGAGAGAGAGAGAGAGAGAGAGAGAGAGAGAGAGAGAGAGAGAGAGAGAGAGAGAGAGAGAGAGAGAGAGAGAGAGAGAGAGAGAGCAAGCTTAGAGGATATCGCAAGACAGGAGGTGTGGGGAAGTATAGGAGATAAAACATATTTGAAATTAAAAGGAGAAATAAAAATGGATTGGGATATGTAAAAGTATATAGAGCTTAAAAAAGAAAAAACGAAGGATTAGCTTAGTTGAGAAGAGAAAGGATATTCTTAAAGGATCTAAGAAGAAATAATAAAGGAATATATGAATATTGCGTAGACAAGGAAAGTGTAAACCATTATTTAAGAGTACGAAAAAATGGAGAGGGGAAATCTGGGAAAAGAGTTGAAACTATATGACAGGAAATTTAGTTATACTGGAAAGTTTAAAGAGTAAGCAGGAAGAGAAAAATAAGAAGGTAGAGGATTTCCTAATGAAAGTAAAAGAAAAACGGATGAGGAAAGTCAAGAAGAGAGGGGAAGAGTTGAAGATAGAACGAATAGTACATCATACTAGCTATGCAGTAGAGGAAGGTACCAAGCATGTACGATATTAAAGTGGGAATAAGTGAATAAACGCATTGGAAAATTTTAAGCTGAACTTATACAATAAATTTAAATTCGTCATTTATATAGATGTTGTAAAATACTTTTTATACTTAGATATATCAAGAGGTGCGCTTAAGCTTGTTTGTAAAGAACCGTCTTGGGCACGAAATGTTATGTATGGTGTTGATACCAGTTATCAAAATTATACTGTTAATTTGCTAGTAACAAAGACAACAAAAGAAGTAATGCCACTTTTAGTAAATTATAAACATACAAAGACGGACAAGCTCGCGGTTTCGATGGCAGAAGAGGTTCAACAGTGGATACGATGCGAGCTACAAAAGCGTGTTTTAGAGTGGTGTGTCGCTGCTGCATGCAAGTGGTGGCGGGCATGTACGCCCTGATATTTGTTCCGCGTCGGGAGGTCGACAATTGATGAGGATGTTTGTGTGTTTACCGTGTGTGTGTATGTGTGACGTAATTACCGGGGCGTAAAGAGCGCCCAGACTGCACAACTAGCTTAATTACTCTCCGGCAGTACTTCATTGTGTGCTGCACTGCTACATAGATAAACATTGTTGAAAGGGATAGCGGTGGACGTGTATTATACAGTGTACACAGCTCGCGCTCTTTCTGCCACCTGCCGGCCGCTAGCTTTTGGCCTGCTGCTCGTCAGAAAGACGTTCTGATCATTTATTTATACCAAACCAATTCTCCCACCAACTGTTTACGCGTTCTGCAACAAAGTGATGCTAGTGTATGTGCGGTAATTTCACTAAACGATGAATATGTTGACTACAAAGTCACTGCTAATTAAAGAAAAATTCTCAACTGGGATTTCATTATACTATATTACAAATGCACTGCCACAGATTATAGATATTACCATCAAATAAAGTATCGGCTTTGGTTATGTTTATTCACCACTGAAAAGCTACGTTAAGGAAGATTTCGTTCCTGAATTTCTTTCCGAAATATAATATTGTAGGTATCACTAATGGCCAACAACCGTGCCACTGTATGTAGTTAAGTACCACTCACAGTCTTCTGACTTCTTAATTCAGAGGTCTCGGGTTCGATTTCGACAGGATTGAAGTATAAATTATCCATTACCATTCTTTTATTTTTATTCAAGGATTGAGTGTACGTTTTTATCCTTCTTTATTGAAGTTCACTTCCTTTAATCTGGTAGGACATATCGGAAAATCAATGAAAGAAACATGAGATACTGAAATGAGCCCGGGACCTTTAGAGCTGAGAGTTACAATCATCTCCCAGGGTAAGAGAAAACCCCGAAAAAAGCGTTCAGGTAACTCATCCTAAATGGGATCGAACTGGGTGAGACGGACAGTCTACTTGCCCGCCTTGGTAGCGTAGATGGTAGCGTGTCTGCCTCACGTTCAAGAGGACCCGAGTTTGAATCTCGGTTAGGGTGAGTTACCTGGATTAGGTTTTTAGGGATTTTTCCTTATTCCGAAAGACGAATGTCAGGTAACTCTAAGCTCCATGGATCCCGGACTCATTTGAGCATCATTTCACTAACTTTATTCATCGTCCTATATGACCTAGCGTTAATTACAAAAAAAAGTCATGCTACACTCACACTGCAAGAGCGAGCATGCTTAATTTTTTGACAAAACTGAACGTTACCTAATTAATCCGACAGTTCACTGTAAAATACCATCAGTGCTCTCAGAAATTAAAGTGGTATACATAAATGAAACAATTAGAAAACGATTATAAAAATCTACATCTGGTTATGCAAAGATAAAAAACGATAGTTTGGTACCTACATAGATTTAGTCTCGTGCACATTTTCAAAGAAAATAGACATGAAGCAATTGCAATCCAGAAGACTTCTTTTTTTAATTTACGTCCTCCAACGTTAAGTCATATTGGACGGTGAATGAAATGGGTGAAATAATGCTCAAATGAGTCCAAGGTCCATGGAGCGAGCTTAGAGTTACGCGACATTCGTCTTTCAGGATAAGGGAAAACCCTGGTAAAAACCTTATCCAGGTAACTCACCCTGACCGAGATTCGAGCTCGGGACTTCTTGAACGTGAGGTAACCACGCTATCATCTACGCTACCGAGGCGGGCCCAGAAGATTCGTATCACCTGATTTGTGATTACAACTATTTCAAAGGGCAACATGTATCATGTAAGATTTTCTTTACTACTTTACAAAAATGAAACCCTGTTTAAAAATATTCGGATGCTGTGTTACCTGTGACAATTGTTACTTTAAAGATAGTAGGGAGAGTAAAATGATCAAATTTGATGATTTTTCTGGTTTTGAAGATGAGATTCATCCCATTCAGAATAACGCGTGCCTAAGGAATTTAAGTTCTCCAAAGTAATTTAAATAGAACATACGAGTATGATGTTTTTTCATTGGAATTCTGAATATTTATTTCTTACCGTAATGAATTTCAGAAGAAACCTTATTATTTTTATTGCTCTCGAATTTATAGGCACTTGTTGGTAACAAGAAGGATGTGGCTAATTGCTTAATATATACAATTTATAAAAGTGTTACTTTACCTTGCTCTTTCGCTAAAATTAAGACAAAATTGCAATTCCTTAAACATATGTGTCATCTTCTCAGAAACTATAAAAGTTAAAAGGCTTATAGTTTTCAGTGTGGTGGAGATTTTCAATTCATTTTTGTGAAAAACAATGATAGAATTTATAAAACTGAGAGCTCAATACGTTATGATGCAGTACATATATACTTCAAGTAATTTATGAGAAAGTATAATTTTGGTTATTTTTCTCTCAGCAATTTTTGAAAGTGAATGTGGCAGTATACACGTGAATACTAGTTCTTCGGAGATACAGCTGCACGTATCCAATGTGACATACTTTTATCCAATTATTAATGTACTATATAAAAGTCTGCTAAGTTACAATATATAGTTTCTCTTTCTTCTCTGGTTTATTAATGGATATACAAACTAAGTATTCATACGAAAGTTTATTTCTCTTTGTCTCCTTCATCGGGATAAACCTTTGCAGAAATAGCTACATTCCCATTTCGTTACAGATACAAAGGCAGCAGCTATGCTATATGCCAGTCTTAAAATCTTGCCATCTAGTAGTGAGTAAATTAAAAAGTGGCAAGGTTTATGAGAATGTCAAAGTATTGGATGAGTCAAATTATTAATGTCAGGTATTTTGAAAGTAGCAATATTAAAAAAGGATTGAGCTAAATTATATTTTAAACATGCGAGGATCGTTTGATAAGTCTGGTAAATTTCCATAAAGGGATGGAAATGTTTTTTGCAACTTAGTAGATAGTAAGCTTGATTATTCAAAAAATTGTACAGAAAATTTGAATGTGTTCCAATATACAGTTCATCGTTGACAGCGATCTAAAAGTGTGCACCAACATTGAACACCATTTACTTTGGATCAATTAACTTATACGTGGTCGTAGAAGCACCGAAGATGGTTCGCGCTCAGGATGCCATTGAAAAAAATCCACGATTTGGTTATGCAAGACTGCCGAATCAAAATTCGTGAGACTGCTGAGCCTGTAGGCCTCTCAACTGAGTGAGTACAAATATTCTGCATTAAAACTGGCAATGAAAAAACTGTGTGCAAGATGGGTGCCCTGATGGCTCACAGTCAACCTAAAGTGCACCCAGCAGAACACTTCTACCAAAGGTCTAGCGATGTTTAATCGCAATTCACAAGAACCTTTGCACCGATTTGTGACCATGGATGAAACTTGGATCCATCATTACACACGAGTCAAAGCAGTAGTTAAAACAATGGACAAAGGCTGGTGAAAGTGCACCAAGGAAGGCAAGTACCATTTTGTCAGCTGGTAAGGTGATGACCACTATTTTTTGGGATTCTCAAGGAATAATCTTCATTGCCTCTTTGAAAAAAGGTATAACCATAACTAGAGCCTATTACGCTTCATTGTTGGATCGTTTGCAACATGAGTTGGCTGAAAAGAGACCGAGATTGAAACACAAAAATGTCCTCTTTCACTAGGCTAATGCACTATTGCACACATACGCGATTGCAATGGCGAAGGTGCACGAGTTGGGCTTTGAATTGGTTCCTCACCCACCTTATTCGCCAGACTTCTTCCTGTTCCCAAACTTGAAAATTTGGCTTGCTGGTACGAAATTTTCATCAAATGAAGAAGTGATAGTCACCGTCAACAAGTATTTTGTAAACCTTTGCGGAACCTATTTTCCGACATCGCTGGACCAAGAGTATGGACACCAATGTAGACTATGTCCAGAAATTACGTGAGATGTTAAGGAGAAAACATCTTGGATTTCTACCAGACTTATCAAACGACCCTCACATATATTTATATTTTTCGTCATACCTATTTTCCACATTGTGTACAGTTAGTTATACCTACTATACGACTATAGGTACGCAATTTTTACCAATAGGAGACTTCACAGTATATCCACAGAAATTTAAATATACATTTTTGGATGTCAAACAGATATAATTAATGTAGCTACTTATGGTATTTGGCTAAAAATTGTAGGTCGTTAGTGAGAAAATAAAATATTTTGAAAAATGATCTATGTGTTGAAATGATCCATGTTAGCTGAAGATGAGGTTTTCTTCTAAATTAAGTTTTGTTCATTGCAAATGACTGATTATTCCGATGCCCGTAGAAAGACGGTAGGGAGAAGCAGACCGTTCTTGGACCTGAAATGGTCCACAGTTTCTCTTAAGATCTATCTTTGAGGGTATACCTGCAAATAAATACTGCAACGGACCAAAATTTTACTTGAATTACAAAGAAATATATATTAGGGATTTTTGGCTGCAGGATTTGAACCCATGACTTCATCACGAAGGATGACTGGCTCTGTCTGACCTAACCCTAAAGTCCTTCCTTTTGGAACAGAAGAATGTCTCTCCTTGAATGCGGTGTGGAAAGCTTTTGAAACCTTTCTAGCTTTTCTGTAATTGAAATATATCCTGAATAATGCAGTAACATGAACGTTTTGATAAATAAAGAATATGTAGTAAGCTATTAGATTCAATTCAGTTTGATGACAGCAATGCTCATTTCTTAACAACTCAACTGCATCAAATCAAAGGGTGGAGGCATATGATAAAATTCCACAGGAAAGAGCTGCAAGCTATATTGCATGGAAATTCTGAAATTTGCAATTCATGCTATTCCATTAGGTGGTCATTTAATTCTGTGATGTGATTCATATGCACCGCTAAATAAAAATCACCAATGACGCTGCCATTCGCGGGGGAAAAAAGCTGCAAAGCCATCACGCGAATAAACGAATATTATTCCACAGAGATAATTGATACTCGTGTTTGATGTAATTTCAGTTAACGTTTCTGTTTTTCTTAAATTCGAGCTTATTTCTTGAATTACTTTAGTAGGTATGCGAAATTAATTAAACCAAATGTTGTGAAAATGACGCATAAGAGTTTTTAATTTAGCTCTGGAATCATTAGTGTATTCCTCCAGAATAACTCTAGAAAATATTTCATGTTACATGCATAAACCTTTTCTATCCACTATCTTACAAGCTACTCTTAGAATCTTCTCTCTACTTCATATTATTTGAGTTAAGCGTTTAGAGAAATAGTTTTAATTACACATATTTTTGTAGGTGCAGGGGTGCATTAAACCGAATTGTAATTACACGCATAACCTTTAAACCAATGTAGGTCTCATTGATGTCTTATTCACCAATCAGATTCGAATTTAATCGGAATTTTAAAGCATTAAAGCTTTGGAAGTATTAAAACAAATTACTGTTTTCATTCTACATTCATGCTTTTTGTTCTTGTCAAGATTAGTCATCTTGATGTAGGAAGCCCATTCTCAAGAATTTTCCTGTTCATGGTAGGAACAACAAGTAAACATTTCACATTTTTGATCTGCGAATTCAAAATATAAAAGAAGCGATATCAAATCTAATGCTGCTTGGTGGCCACTTTCATCATTACACTAAAAACACAAAATCTGCCCTTGTTCTTACATTATACTAATCACTTTAATTATTATACTATAAGTACAACGAATGCCATAGGCAGTTCTCGCATTGTAATTATCTTACCTAATATATCTACAGGTTTCTTCAAAACGATTCCGAACTATTACTATAGCCGTTGCGTAGTTTATAACTTAACTAGTCCGAATTTCGGTGTCGCAGCTTCGACGCTCTGTTAGGTATACTTTTATTCTGCATTAAATATTACATGATTTTGTGATTAGGCCGCGCAGGAACCACTGGTGTGCGAACCTCAAAAGTTGTTGTTAGGACGCATCAGCCACGAAAACAAAAACATTACTCCTTGGTTTTTATCAGTGAACCTAGCCTACCTTTCAGGTAATGGACAGTTACTTGTGAAAAAGTTGATTAATAACTCGGACAGTTGCAAGGTTGCTCTTCAGTATAAAACTACACATTCCGTCCTAACAGGGAGGATTTTGCGCGTACTTAGCAAATTCAAGCAATATGGAGCGCTATACGAACGCCGAGATGACGGATATGGGTTTGATGAATGGAAGACCTGAAGGGAAATCAGAGAATGCGCGACTAATTTAGTTTCATTAAAATATGAATTGTAATAATAGTTACATCAATGATAATATTTAACTTCAGAGCATTTTGTTATGATGTTAATTGTACGAGAATACTTGCAACCACTTACTGTAAGTATCAACAGCTTCCTTTTTAGTTACAAATGCTTTATTTAGTATTCTCAAACACGTGAAATAAAATACTCGTCTCATTGTATAAGCCATTTAGTTTTGGTATCTAGTCTTTGGTGATATCTGTTCTAATTATCATTTAATGCGTCCATCCTCAGCCTTACTAACATTAACTCATGAGTAAACACACGTTTACTGCATGTGCACGTTTACTGCTGATGTGAATTTAATAATATGCAATTTAACCAAATTTTAAATTTACAAGACTTAACTTAATGCATAATATATTGCAAGTTTTTCAGGAAATCATTACATTCAGATAACTCATATGTAAAATACAACCCTGGGTACATTGATACCATAGATCTCAAATTGGGGGACTCTGGTAAACTCAAGTAGGTTGTAATTCTGAGAGGGAAACTACAATTCTAGAACCATATGGAAAATCGCATTGTGTACCTATGTATAGAGGTACACTTTCGTGTTTATTTATTTCTTGATTTGCTATGCACTGTTGGTGATCTCGACGACTTTTAATTTCATCTCGTAAATAGCCAAAATGCTGAAAATCACTTTACAATGAACATTAAAAATAGAAGAAAATGAACAGCATTTTCGTGTGAATGTACATTAATTGATGCTTGGAAAATTCTGAACTGAGGCATGGAACATTTAAAAAATGGCCAATGCTACGAATAAACAGTATTGATACAAATTGCATATTTTAATTAAATTAAATGTTTATAATATGATTTGGCTACCGTTTTAGAATCCTTAATTATGCAAATTTATATAGATATCAATCACATTTAAGGGCATTCACAGTATATTTATAGAAAAATAAAATGTTCCTCTTATTCTTCGTATGCATTTAACAAATTTTTATCAAAATTGTTAGTATTTTTGAGGAAAGAAAACCAAATGTTTTCCACGCAAGGGGTAGTTTGGGTAACATAGTTTTCTTGAAAATATTCATTTCGTATCCTTGGCAGTTGCTCACGTTAAATACCAGTCCAGCATTCTTTTTAAGTGTACTGTATTCCCTCCCTCCATTTTGTCTCTCTTTTTCTGATGCCAGTGTACTGTTTTTCGATTGAAATATGGATATAGAATTTTGTGTACAAAGTTTACGCAGTTTAACTAGGCGCTAGATAATTGATAATTATTTTTGTGCATTGGAATGAAAATTATTCTTGAAATATTTCTTGTATAATAATTTGAATCAAAGCAATTCCACTGTATCCTAATTACAAATTATTTAGACTAATCTGTTAAATTTTAATAAAAAGTATAAAAACGTTAAGCAACTTCAATTTATTCAATTTAAAGTCTGAATTTTAGATGCTTAATCTCAAATAAAAAATGAAAATAGTTGAAGATAGAGCTAAAAAGTGTGATCATTTATACATAGGTACATAATATCGATACAATTGTTCGGAATTTGTAAATAAATTCTTGTTTCTCCATATACCTATTATTTTATATATATTCCAGTCACATATCTGAAGCTTTTAATTAAAATTTACTGTACTAGCCCGGAATATACTTCAACTAGTATTGACACCGGCCGTGAAAGCCTTAGAACTTTGATGAAAAATTTACTGTGTTATAAATTTATAAATATTTAACTTTTTACATTATTCTCCAGTAGGTATGGTGTGTATTGCCTGCAGAGGCATGGAGTTGAAGAGATTATAGAGAGGAACGTCTGCTGGGAAAGTTTGGAATTCGTGTTCCAGCTCGTTTTATATAATTTTCATAGGATCTAAAGAGTAGAGGAGCAAAATAAAATAAACAAATGTAACCTTGCAGCAGTGAGTAAGACAGCAAGTAATTCAATAAAATGACTGTGCTGATCTTGTAAGATGTTGGAGGGGGGTAGTTTTACGACGGCCAGGTTGAAAAAGGAACGCGATGGCGACACAGAAGTACTTGCGCCTTGTCCACGAGGGGCTCAACTCCAGGAACACGATGCTGACCCCGCCTCTCTTAGACTTGTAACATACTGCCGGCTCCAGTGGGAGGCTGGGTGGGCGTGGTTTATTTTCACTTTCTTATCTTCTCTCTTCCAGAAGAAAAAACTGGGGACGAATGGAGAAGGGTTGCTTCCCTCTTTTATTTCAGAAGCTGCTCTCATTACCTTCGTTTTGTGGCAAAAGGATTCTTTCCATGATTGGTTCACGTCAGCGATAAGAAACGTAGCTTGTCTGCAATTGGATTACTGTTGAGGCAAAGCATTTGAGGTAGAAGATTTCATGTAGACTAGGTAATCACATTGAGTCAAATCTATTAGATGTTTCAAATGGGATGGCGTTTGTCCTTGAGCGCTACTAGATGAGCAACCAATCGGAGTCCTGCGGTGTTGTCGAATTGCATTCCCCCTAAGTGGTATGTAATGAGCGCCAATCTAATGAATCTCTAATAAATACTATTCGTCCTAAGACAAAAATTCATATTTTGAAAAAAAAAAAAAAAAAAAAAAAAAAAAAAAACTGAACCATGAGGAAAGTAGAGAGAATGTATCTAACATAACCGCAAAACCCCATATTTTAGCTCAAATAATTTAATAAAGCACTAATAATAATTACAATACAAATAAATATGAATAACATAAATAATACTTATACAAATAAAGCACTATTATATTGTAACAATGCATTGCGACGTAAGTATTGTAATGGGTACCATTATTGGTTGGCAGATATGCGTGTACGTATATTTGTAATTACTGAGAACTGAAACGTAAACGTTATGATGTGATGAAAGAATTACTTTGAATAAGCCAAGGTATTTGTTAAATTCGAGTGAGAGCAAACAATACACTTCCTGCTGGCTTGTAGAATGGTGCATCGGCAGAACGTGGCTTGTCACACTATATGTTTGTTTATGAAACGTACGCAATCTCTATTTACTCAAGAGAATTCAAATCAGTATTATTCAGTTGTTCTTCCGTTTAAAAACCAGGGAAATTGTATCAACTGTATCAGCTTGTAATTGAAATGAGACACGAGGTATTATAAACCACCTTCCCCCTTACCACTGCCAGAACAATCGATGTGAGTTAATGCGGGTACAAATTATGTTGTAAACAGAAATAATACTTTTAAACTGACTGACGCTGAACGACTTATTTACCAAGAAATTGACAAGGTTACACAAGCCTGGAAAAACTGCATGAAACCTACAAATAATATACAAGAACATTGCTTTTAGAAAGAAATAACACGTGACGAGATTTTGGAGCCTATCATCATAAACGTACAACACTCAGGCGAAGGCACTGACAATGACGAATTGTCTCTTAACTATATGGATGCGTCGCTGGCAGTTTCGTTGGATTATAAAAATAGGTAATTCTTAAACTATAATTATTTTTAAACTATATATTTAAAACATGTGCATAATATACGAATATCCATGTTGAGATTGTGATTGAACAACTACATTATTGTAAAGTTTTGAAAAATTCAGTTTGCGTTCCCTTACGTCTAGCACGAAGAAGTCTCGCAAATGTGCGAGAAAGAGGGAAATATAAAAAGAGTCCCCCACGAGGTGGCAACGCTGAAGGCTCTAACGGATCTGATTCGCTACAAGCCAGAACTCTTCCCATTTGAAACACATAGTAGTTGAGTTGATTCTACAGCAGAGTAATACTCCTAGAATATCGGATTGATAAAATATTAAAACATATTTATCTAATAGTCATAAACTGTAATGTAGAAAATTTTATCCGGAATCCAAATTTACCAATAATAACTTAATATACTTTGTGAATAAAACTGAAATAACGGATAGCCAGATATGAGAAAATAGACTTAGAAAATCGAGAAAGTAGACAGCAGATCGTTAAGACCCCTAATAACTGTTTCTTAAGAAAGGAAGTACTTTGTCTCGTAGCTCGCAAAGAACCAAAGAATTGTTCCACCTTCATTTGCTCATTTTAGAAGAAGATGTATCAGGGATATATTGTATACTTTGTCACAGCAAAGACAGTCTGAGGGAAATGAGACGCAAACACTACCCTACCTGGTAGTTGTTTTGTGACACTTGGGTCAGTTCAATTACAGCCAATTTAAAAACATTCTGATGCTTTCTACTTTTGTTAATAAATCTTCTGAGATTTAGAATACCAAGCGCATGTTTTTTAACTGTTCTACTTCTTGTGTAGCATACGTTCTCTGTCACACATTCACTGTCATTGTCGCACTTGTATGGATAACACATTCCAGTCAGGGACTTTCTTTGCTTTGGCGAACAATATGTTGATTTGCTTGGGTTGAGAAGCAAACTCTCCAACCTTGTGATGTATTCCTTTGGATCCATGAAGACAGTACTTAGTCTACCCTCCAGTTACTCTTTTTCAGACAACGCAATGGATCTCATACATTTGGTAGCTGTGATATTTGAACGCCTCAGCAATTATGTCTGCAATTTTTAGCGACGCTTTTGTAAATACGAAATCTTACTAGTGAAATATTTGTCGTACTTTTAATCGGCCATGCCATTTGCTGCAATCTATTTCTCAGTGGTCTCCAATCCAGTTGTAGAAAACATATGTCTGAAGAGATGTTGAAGACAGTTCTAGTCTCAGAAAGGCTGTTCTCCCATTTTCTGTGACCCTTATATGGTTCTGATGATTTCAAATCAACGATGTGCCAGAGTGCAGAGTGCCGAGTGCCAGAGGGCCAGATGGAACAATGCCATGAGCCATTAATGATTGATTCACCTTCCAATATAAGATATATATATATATATAATATTTGACAAAGTAAACTATATATAAATTGACGATTATAAAAGTGTGTCCGAATTTACACTAAATATCCTGAAGAGCGTATGCGTTTTACCTATATACACACTGAATTTAGAATGCCCGAAGTGGATTGTGGAGTAGTTTTAACTGGGCCCTCAATCATTATAATCGGAATCACTGGAATCAACGGGTTGGACAATTCTAAAACGGTATATACAGCTTCTAGTCATTCAACTGTTTTAAACAACCTGTTCACGATTGGGTGACCGAGTAGTGAATACATTAGTTGAAGGAATGTATGGAAATTTTATACAATAATGTTAAATGTGAGCCGCTTTGGAAATTCAAGCTATACCTTACTTCCTGTCACACAAACCAGCAAATCAGTTGTTGATACATGCATGAATATCACGTACTGTCTGTCTATGACAAGAAGGCTAGGGCGAAATGAAGGGCCGAGAAGCTTGAACTGCTTATCTGCTCTGTTAGTGGACCTGAGTGGACGAGAGTGCACATGAGTAACCCATGCTGCCAGGTCGAATGCTCGTTTCCAAACTGGAGTGATATGTATTATGTATGAATGGCTAAGTTGTGTGACAGCACTGTGAACTTAGCATTCATATCATATCATACCTGGAAGGCGAACATAAACACAGCAAAATTGATTATGTTACACATTTCTCATTGCCTTCTTGTGCTGGGCGAATAGTATACACTTGGTAACTTTGCAATCTATCTTTAGGATCCTGCCGGACAAACTGTAGCGTAGCTCCAAGTTCTGTTAGACCTTCTGCTAAAATGCGTGTATATCAAGAATGACCACATTGGAGATGACACTTGCTGCCTACCTCTAAATTCCTACCAGTTGCAGTGACATCAACTTCTGCATTAACTTCTGTAATGCATCTCTGCATGTCAAGAATGGTCACACTGGAGGTATCATTTAGACTAGGTCTACCACAAGCAGTGGTACTTGGACTCTACCTCTAAGTTCTGCCAGACACACATATGGCACCATCAAGTGCTGCCAAAACTTCAGGAATAAATACTGGTACATCACAACAAATACCATTTTGTGTTAATGGTAACAACCGCAAAAAACGTTTGAAATTCAATTACACCTCTAACTCTTTATTATATTATCGTTCATATAGCTTGCACATGATAAATTACTTGTCATATTGGAATTTATATTTTAGCAGAAATGCAGCTTTCTATATCCAAAAATCTTTAAAAATATCTTAGAAGAGATCTCGCTCATTTATCTGTATGCCCATGGTGTTACCAGTAGCAAAATTTATACGATAAGAACGAAATAAATGTATAATTTCGTTGGTGAAGTCATTCGGCACATGAATGCTACACAAATATTTAATAAAATCCTGCTCCCAAACATTTTTACATAGGGTAATAAAACTTATGTTGTCAAAAGTCCTTTAAGTATCTTGTCCTGAAGTTCTCCGCATTTCCCCCCATTTTATAACACCTGGAAACTATTAATTAAACATAACTTAGAATAAAAATAATGTAGATCTCATTACAATACACAATTCTGATTACGTACTCCTTTCCTACGAGAATTTTTGGACAGTGTTTACCTTTTCTCTTACTGAAGTTTGTTATCTGACAGAACTTTTCGAAAATTTGTTTCTTTCTTTTGCTTTATAATACAAAAGACCAATGTTTCTTTTGCATATTTTATCTGAATTGATTTAGTTATTATAAAATTATTTCATCATCTAATTTGCATAATGCAAAGTGGTGTATGATGGTATACACCGGAATTTTCTTATTTACAAGGAACATGTATTTAAATCAGCAATGATTAGTCGGACATAAACGGTTCATCCCTCGTTATGTTGTCTCCGTAACATTGCTGTGAGGGACATATTATATCTGAAACTCAACTGCCTGTTCAACTTTGTTAGAGAAGTGTGCCCATCTCAGACTGGGATTTTGTCATGCTCATACTAGAAGCATTTGTAAATTCTTCGAATTTCTTTGTTTTCAGCAGTATTTCTTTAGACATATCGAGGAAACGGTCTAGTTTAAAAACATTTCACCAGAGAGCTTTAACCATTCTAATAAATATTGAATAAAGTATGATCAAGAGGCTGCCTTGCATTAATTTAGGTGACTTGCATTCTGGAGGTACCGGGTTCGATGTCTCGCAACCTTTGGTCCATAGGTTTCTCGTGGTTTTCCTGGATCAGTAGGAGAGGGAGTTGCACTTCTGCTACGACTTTCCCTCGTTACATTTGTTTCAGTATTGTAGAGCCAGGGGATTCGGCGATTTGTGACCGTTTGATTATACCTACCGCTGGCTGGGATCATGCGACATCGGCTACATTCGAACCGGAAACTTTAAGAGTCCCGATCACTAACTTGCCCATCATTACCCGGATCTGCCATTTTCTTGTCATTCCTCCCTCCCAGAAGTCAGGTAGGCCGGGTGGCCTACGTGTAGTGCTATACATCATTTGTAACAATCAACATATTAAGTCCTTTTTTCACATAACCCGCGTTTTAAGATTGCCAGTTTATGAAATCTCTCATTCCACAAATAGTTCATAACTTTCTCAATACATATGAGCAGATATTACAGCCTGGGTGAAAAGAAGTTAGGTTGAATGCTACTGGCCATTACGCTGGGATGTCGTAACCCTCTTCTCCCTGCCACATGTACATAGTCACAAGACCTCGAGTTACCTGCCTCGGAAACATGGACGCTGGCCATTGCAGTTTTACTCATAGTCAGCTTTCAAAAGGGACCCTGCCCCAATTTGACCGCTTTGTGATAAATCCCTCTCGGTCCTTCAAATGTTG
Source organism: Mantis religiosa (assembly GCA_030765055.1). NCBI lineage: Eukaryota > Metazoa > Arthropoda > Insecta > Mantodea > Mantidae > Mantis > Mantis religiosa. The sequence goes on along the minus strand of CM060952.1, from coordinate 136,461,102 downwards.
CTAGAGTATTTTTGCCTAGTACATCTTCGGGAGTATCTGAAGCTGCCGGTTAGCTTACTGGCGGATGACAACAAAGTAATGGAAATGGGTTTGACATATATTTCAATGACAAAATATAAGATTTAGTGAAGAACTTTTTGTTACGCCTTTTGGCCTTTTTATTTATCTGTTATTTTAAATTTACCCGTGGCATTTGCAATAACTAAGTACTTATATTGATTTGTGATTTTATTTAAACATTTTATTTTGTTCTCTGACATTTGCCATGATTTGGTTTAAAGGATGCTGATGACCACACAGTTGATCGCCCTTAAACATAAGTACATCTAGCTAAATATTGATGCTGATACTTAAAAGTGTGACTACCTCGAAGGCAACACATTTGGAATTTTGTATGCCTCCTTATGAGTGAGTATCCCTTACTCCATTTCTAGCAGCACTGTAGAAGGCGTGTTGAAATTTTGAAGATAAAAACTATAGAATAAGGGAAAAGTAACTTATAATATACTTAATATTGTTATAAAATTCTTTCAGAATAGAGGTCAAATGCAGTTCTAACATTCTTACTCCTGCACCCACCATAGAAATTTTGATACAGTCGAAAGAATAAAGATGAATCATCCACCGTCTACCAGTTCTTCTGTTCACTTTAGATACCGGGTAAATAGTTCCATCACCTTATCGTACAACCAAACTCCTCCCATGAAGAATGTGACGTCAGTTGCATCCATATTCTAATCACAATGTGTCATTTAATTCATCTACCTTAAAGGGAAGCGTATCCAATAACGGGTGTCTGAAATGAGGCTCCGTAGTGTACTAGGACGCAAACGGGTATGGTTTAGTAGCGAAGTACGACGAGGGAGCTTTGACCTTCCTCCGTCTGTCCTATCGCTTGAATATCACAGTGGGAATTGTGAAGTTAATATTTTGTCCTGGTGTTTGTGTAGTGAAGTCAATATGACCATTGCTAACCTAACTGACGTGAGCGAGCACGTCAGGCATTCTCCTCACTGCGGAGAATCATTTGAGACATCCGATATCTATATTTATCTTTATTCTCTTCTACATTTGCTTCGCCTTTAAAGTCCATCTCTACACTTGAACCATTGCATATACAGAGTTGAAACCTCTTTTTAGTGATTCCAGAAAGTATTTGTGTACGTTATAAAGAACTTTAGAAGTGAAATTAAGAAAGAGTGTTCCAAATTTGATGTGCAGAAAGAACAAACAATGTAACAGTTTACGTTCTGCTTCTTCATTCTTATTTTATTGGTTTTGAACCTTTTTAAACGTATTATTTTGTTTCTTGGTTAAATGTTTTAGTTAAAACACAATTTAATAAAAGAAACTAAATCATCAAGCGTCAGAAAAAGTAAAGCATCAGGAAAAACACCACTTCTTTTCGTTACACGTTTAAAATAGTAATTAGTAATTGGGCTGTTGGAGCCTTTCAAAGAGAAACAGAATTTGTTCTGGAACCACTACACATGATTTTGAAAAACAATCTGTAGTTTTTAATGTTGGTTGAAATTGTTATAGAGCTAAAGTAATCTCGTAGTCGTGGTCATTAGAGTGTATCTTTGGCCGTGAGTTTGAGTCCCGCCTTGGGCAAGATTGTTTTGTATTGTGTATATATGTGTAAACCCCCAACGGGGAACAGAGGAAAATAGTAAAGGGCAGACACATAATGCGAAGAAGTATATGTATATGATATTTATTTGTACAGTTTGCATTACAATTTCAATAGAATAAATTTAACATAGAACATGCTGTATTATACATCCTGTACAAGTACATGAAATTGCTGACCTTAAAATTTACTTGCTGACTCAGATCCCCTGGCTATAAGCCTTTGGTTTTCCTGAGCAGCTTGGTGCCAATTCTTCTTGACCTTTGCTTCTTTTATCCTAATCCACTTTTCTCTTATCCCATATAAGAAATCTCCTATACATTTATTTTTCTTTTCTCCCATCTCCGTTAGCATGCGTACCGCCATTGTCTCTTTACTTACACAGTCCATTTCTTATCCCATATTTTTCTCTTGTAATTTGTTAGCTCCTTACATTCTATCAGTTAATGAACAGTGCTTTCTTCATCTCCACAAAATTCACATATTCCTACCTCATTACTTCTCAACCCTTTTAAGTATAATATTCCTACCCTCATCCATTCTATGCCTTCTGTTCCAGTTTTGTCACATTGATTTATATATTTTTCCCTACCCCATTCTGTCTTTAATTGCTTATAAAATTTCAAAGATTTATTTTCTTCTATACTTTTCCATATCTATTGCCTATCTATGTCTGGTACTCTAGTTCTCACTTCCTTCCAAAAACCGTTATAATTTGTCTCCTCTGCTCTCCATAGATCTCCCATGCCTATCTTTAATATCATTCTTTCCAATTCCGACCACCAACTATTTGTATTTTTAATGCTTTTCTGTTGCTTCATGCACAGATTCAATAATTCCCCTTTCTGCCCTTTAATACACTTATACCAGAATTCCAACATACGCTCTATTATTATTCCCCTCCTTTTTGTATTACCTAGCACTAGTAATGCCCTCTCTCTTGGTGCCGATTTTGGCAGCCCTAGTAGTTCTTTGCAAAACAACCCATACCTTTGGTCTAATTTTGTACCTATCTCAAATGTGCCCCATACCTTCACTGCAATCATTGTTCTGGCTTCAACGACCGCTTCATACATTCTTTCTAGCCATCTAACTGACATCTCCAGTTTATGTTTACATATTCTTATCCCTGACATTGTCGCCCTGCCATTAGCTATCACTTTTCTGGCTTGCGCGGCCCATCCTCCACTGCCACACATCCTTACACCTAGGTAGACATACTCGTTTACTACTTCTACATTTTGGTCTCCTTTCAACTATATATATATATATATATATATATATGCATATACATATACAACGGGGTAATCAATATAGTAGCTTCGTAAAATTTAGAAATTACGAGGAAATTCTACAGATATGGACTTATGGTTTCAGATATATGTAACATTTTGAGGATCATTTGTGTACACATCCTTATTTTGTTTGTAATTGAAACAAAGCAGTCTAGCTTTTATAGAAAAATTAAATATGTTGTATTCATATGATTTTCTCCAATTTTGTTCTAACTTCCAGGGATAGAATTATTTATTTTTTCTTCAGGAAACTTTTCCCTGCTAAACTATCATTTGGATGAACAGGTTTTTCTTCCCCTTATTTTAGATTTTTCCAAGAAAGGTTACAACAATTTTGATTGACATTTAACATGTTTAAAGTATTTTTACAATTATTGAAACCCGTATTTAACTTTCCGAGAACCGTCTAAAAGTTTTCGTCATTGAAAATTACCTTTTACATAATTTTGTGTAATTAGTAAGACATAAAATATAGCTCCCTCCAAGGGAATGCACATCTCAGTAAAGCATGCAATATACGTCACTGCGGTCGAGTGGTTAGGCCATTTGCCTCACGACAAGGTGGTCCAGGTTTGAACCTAGGGGACTGCATGTGGGATTTATTGTGGACGAAACAGCGACTTGGCGGAATTTCTCAATTCCTCTTTCATCCATTGCACCTTCATCTTAATTTTGCTGATTTTATCTCATGGCGTTTGCTCCTCGACAGGCCTCTGACCCAGAATAAAGTAAACGATAATGGGCAGTGAAAGTCATTGAATGTAGCATATTGTATTTTTTTCTTTAAAAACGAACGCTCTTTTAGAAATACTTTGCCTGCTTGAGGTAAATGTGCTAGGGGAAGAATTGTATAAGAATTTGTATGCTTGCAGGTGCGAAGGAGCGAAGTTGTTAATATTTCATATGCTTCCCACAACGGATTCAATTGTGCGATGCAGATTTGTCCCCGTAGCCTTCTCAGGGTACTACATGAAATTCGCATTATTCATCAGGCATCTCAGTCCGACACATAAACGGAATATTTCTTTATTTATTTATATTTTTGTGTGGAAGGTAGAAAATATGCGTCGCGTTCCCTCTCCTGTGCGATATAGTGGAGCAATAAACACGCCATGCCTTCCATTTAGACCCCTTTCTGTTAGACTCCCCCGCCAAACAGTTTCCTTCCTTATGAAAAATGCATGTTCCGCATTTATACTTATGAAGTATCTTATCGGGATATTGTCGCTGTAATACACTCCCTGTGTTACGTCATTTCACAATGATACAAGGGTTCTCTTGCTTCTTCCATCGGTTTTAACCTTGCGTGTTCGAATTAACCGCGTTGTTAAAATAAGGTGGCAAAGTGACAACAATCAAAACGAGAAAGGGTCAATATAAAAGTAAAGTGAGGCAAGAGTGGAATGAAATGGTTATTTATAAACCATAATGAAACTTCTCAAAAATGTTTTAAATATTAAACTGAAAATATGTTGAGGTCTAAGTTAAGGACCCATTTTTAAACGTAACTGATGGAATAGCACACACGGTATGCTGTATCTCTGTTTAAGGCATTGACTTTCAAAACCTATACTTTTCACAATTTAAATGTTTTTGTATTTAAATGTTATTTATTATGCTTGTTATAGTTGTAAATTAAGAATCAAAAGTTAGTTTGATTCGAATATTCTCTTGTTAAACACCAGCAAAGCTGCAACCACCGTTCTCTTCAACAAATTTTTGTGTTCGAATCCCTTGATTTGCCATTTAATGTTAAAATAAATGATTATGACGCCTGCAATCCTCCTGTTATGATTGAATCAGCTCAAACAAAACATCCAGGAATCATAATATATCAGCATAACGATAAATAACTCCACATGTAATAGACTTCGCCAGTTAATCCAAATTTGTGTTATTTGGCAGACATATTGATGTTTAACGTCTGGTGTATTTGTCTTTGCTTCAATGCCTTCTCCTTCACGATATTATAAAGAAGCAGTTCATTACATCTCCCATTATATTTTTAATGTAATTAAAAAGTAACTAAAATTTATGGAAAAACAGCTATTGTCCTCATTTTTTAAGCTGCTCAAAAGCAACAAATGTACGATATAATATATGGCTTAGAAGCCCGGACTGTTTAGTAACCAATGTCTCTCCAATCTTACTAGATGTCTATAAATATACTGTGTACAAACTATGTAAAAAACAGGCGCGTTGATGATATGCCTTATTTGCTACTGTTAACATTACTTATCTATATATTCCCAGGCGAACACAAAGTGAGATTTCTGGTGGACAACACGGTGCTAGGGCTGGTTTTCTCCGGGATGTCCGGTTTCCACCGTGCTCTATCTTCATCTCATGTATCACCAGTGTCACCGCCTGCGGTTACGCATGTAGTAAACGCAGGTGTTGGTCACTACAGAGACAATCTACGTATACTCGGCATAATTTTAAAAATCTTTCAAACTAATAAAACATCTAAAAAACACTATAAATTTTAATATTGTTTGCTATTTTGGCATAATCAGAAATAGCATTCATCTGTGTTAAAATAGTTGCTGGAGATTATTGAAGTGGAGAACTTTCTAAATACTAGAACTTATAGGCAAAGTTATATAAGTAGAACCTGAAGTCCTGTGTATTATAATCATTTAAAGAGCATTTTAAACAAATGTTTCATTTGATGTTTTGTCATTATTTCGTTAATAGTTTTATAAAAACCTAAGGGTAAAACACTATCACTTCACTGAGCTCTTACTGCCACTTCACTTATATGCTTTAGTTCAAATATTTGCTGTCACTTTCTTCGCGACTTAGCGACGTTATAAAATACTCACGACGTAGCTTGTTTTTCTTCAGGTGCTCCCACTGCGGAATCGAACACAAGACCTGTCTAATCTATTGCAGCAACAGCACTCACTGCACTCACAACAATGGTCAAAAGCTCGCTCAGGCAGCATTTTAATGCACCAGAGACAAATTTGCTCTCACTTACTGATTGACATGCGAGAACACTTAATATAGACTTTGGAATTTTTACAACAAATTCTAGAATATTCCGGAGACAGGGAGCAGGGAACCTTACAGATGGCCATGTTAATTTTCGCAGTGCTCCAGTGTTTAAGGTGGGCAAGAACTTAGCCGGTTTGCTTGTCTCAGTTTGCTCTCCAACATCCCATCGCTGACTTTCCTACAAGCAACCATAGCGAATACGTCACACTGCTGTATGTCACCATACTGTGATACTAAATTACTAAGATACGAAGAATTGAACTGAGGGATGATGATCATGATGATAATGATAATAATAACAATAACAATAACAACAACAATAACAACAATAACAACAACAATAACAACAATAACAACAAGAACAAGAACAGCAAGAACAGCAAGAACAGCAAGAACAGCAAGAACAGCAAGAACAGCAAGAACAACAACAACATAATAATAATAATAATAATAATAATAATAATAATAATAATAATAATAATAATAATAATAATAATAATAATAATAATAATAATAATAATAATAATAATAATAATAATAATAATAATAATAATAATAATAATAATAATAATAATAATAATAATAATAATAATAATAATAATAATAATAATAATAATAATAATAATAATAATAATAATAATAATAATAATAATAATAATAATAATAATAATAATAATAATAATAATAATAATAATAATAATAATAATAATAATAATAATAATAATAATAATAATAATAATAATAATAATAATAATAATAATAATAATAATAATAATAATAATAATAATAATAATAATAATAATAATAATAATAATAATAATAATAATAATAATAATAATAATAATAATAATAATAATAGTAATAATAATAGTAATAATAATAGTAATAATAATAATAATAATAATAATAATAATAATAATAATAATAATAATAATAATAATAATAATAATAATAATAATAATAATAATAATAATAATAATAATAATAATAATAATAATAATAATAATAATAATAATAATAATAATAATAATAATAATAATAATAATAATAATAATAATAATAATAATAATAATAATAATAATAATAATAATAATAATAATAATAATAATAATAATAATAATAATAATAATAATAATAATAATAATAATAATAATAATAATAATAATAATAATAATAATAATAATAATAATAATAATAATAATAATAATAATAATAATAATAATAATAATAATAATAATAATAATAATAATAATAATAATAATAATAATAATAATAATAATAATAATAATAATAATAATAATAATAATAATAATAATAATAATAATAATAATAATAATAATAATAATAATAATAATAATAATAATAATAAATACCTTCGAGTGTAAGAAATATACAGTTCCACTGTGTTGGAGGGTACATTAGAGAGGCGGGCTTCGTCCCTAGAGCAATGACCCATTAAATAGGATCTACTGAATGGAAAATAGTATAGGATGTGTAAGAGAGACCCAGGGAGAGGTTAGAACGGTTTTAAGTAGAACCCGCGTCAATCGAACGAGACAATGCTGCCGTCAATGGACGGGAGTGAAATGTTAAGCTTCAGGCAACGCCATGACAATATACCTTGACTGCAGTACTAGAAATGCATGGTGTTCTGAGAGCGTTCAACTGCAAGGTCATTAGCGGCCTTCAGTAATAAGGGTTCAAAGGCATCAGTAGGTATGGAAAGGTTAAGGAAATTTATGGTCAGTCCGTAGACGTCATCAGTGCATCTGAGATTTAAATGACTTAGCAAAACGGTGGGTTTGTTGTCTACTTCCTGAAGGTCGGTTGTTCCGTTGAGCATGGTTTCCCTCGGAAGGGATGTAAAGCCAGTGGTGTCGTAGTTTTATGGCACGTAAAAAACCTCAAGTCTGATAAAGTTAATATAATATGGGACTACAGTAGTTAAAGAGCACCATAAATAAAAACTCATTTTTAATTCACTGGTCCATGACAACTCTGAGCTGGGAGGAATTAACTTCCATTCTCTCAGAGTGACATCGTGTCCAGTGTTTGTTGTTTGGAGTCTGCTGTTCTTGGTGTTTGTAGTGATCAGATGTCTTGCACGAAGTCTTCCAGAGCTGTTAGCTAGGTCGCCAGGTTCAGAAACTGGACGGCACCGCATAAGCTGCAGATTTGCTGGTCCTGAGCTGTTGGTGGAGATGGTAAAGACATTGGTTGTGGAGCGGTGTGTTAGGGATCTGCTAGCGACCTAGACATTGTAGTTCCTGCAGGCTTCCTTATCCTGCAGATAATACTGTACCTCTGGCCACGAACCAGATTGTACTCCGACTCACAGGTTAACAAAACTGTAATTCACCATCTCACTCCACCCTATTTCATGCACAACAAACTTCACTTACTCTTAAGCTGTACTGAATCCTAAGGCTAATTATAATATGCAGTTAAAGTATACACAAAAATCGGAATATTTTCGTTCTATGGGCATAAAAACTGAGTTTGTGCGTGTTTCAGGATTTATATGTTTAATAGCTGCAGCCACGAAAATCATTGGTTGAAATTATCCAATAACAGAACTTTTAAATTAAACAACATTATCCTGATAATTGAGAGCACTTTCCATACTAAAGTTTGTTTAGCTTAAGTCAACTGTGCTTATACTAAATGTTTATTGTGTTTATTATAACTTCAGAATAGTATTCTCTCTTCCTTTTAAAGTTTTAATGTTATTACTAAATAAGGCATGGATAAAAATTAGATTTTATAACTTAATAATGTAACGGTTCGGGGGGAAATACAGGGTGCTAAAGTATGAGTAGCTCGGAGAGAGAGCACCCTTCACTCCAAAAGTGGGTTCTGGTAGCGGTAATAATGAAAATTCCTCTGTGAGATTGTGGTCCCTTTTATTGTAGACTAGAGCGTCTAGTCTTTAAATGGATTTAGCTTGCTAAAATATGTTTTAAAAGTTCGAGGGACCATTAAACATTTATTTCTGTGAGTCTGGACGAACGTTTGGTTGGAATACAATGATTCGTGCACCTCTATGAGTAGATACTAATACAACAAGAAAGTTTACACGAAGCACTGTATCAATTACATAAAATTTAATATGAAGTAATTCTACTCTTTAAAACTACAATTCTATTTTGCGCTGTTATATACAAATGCAATACTTAAAATCTTAGCTGAGCTTGTTTATCGCACCACTGTAACTAAACAGAAAAAACAAAATCTGCAAATGCCAACACATATGTAGACAGTTCAGCATGCACTTACATGCTTGAAATAATCTCGTTATCTGCGATATTCTACGGGATTGTTTTCTGCATTTGTACTCAGATCTAGCAAGTTTAAAGGAACTTCTGGCTATATGTTTTCGAGTTTTAAGGATTTCAAAAGTGCCAAAGTTGTATTAGAAGTTTATCTAAAACCAATTTTAATTACATAATATTGATTTAGAACTAATGCTAGTCGTCACTAAGTGCAAATACGTAGATATAGAGCTCAGGTATTTAGCAATAAAGCCATTCTACTTGCCCCTCCCCAATATTTTGAAACCAAGTCTGGATCGTTTTTAAATTGTTCGCAAATAGATGTTCCAAATCATTTCCTGTTCCTTGTTGCATAATAGACAACTTGGAGGCGATAATCCAATTTTATGCTAGTGTTGCTGAGGCAGTCATATCTAGTGGTAAGTCTGAACATGCAATGGCTGTTTTTTGAGATATTTCAGGAACTGGTTTCAAGTTTTCTAAGAGTATTTCTCCTTTGGAATTTAAATATATTTGTGGTTAATTTAGCTGTACAATAATTATTCATTTTCTTCTTGATTATACGTTTAACTGATTGCAGTGGTACTTATGATTGCATTTTATTTTGTATTTTGGTTCCCTTTTCTGCTGGGATGCCTGGATCCACAGTGTGCTGGAATCCACTGGAAGACTATATCCTTACTTAAATATAACTACCATCTTGTTAACTGAATATAGATGTTTTATTCAGCATCTGTAATGTTAAACTTATTTTCTGTGTGTGGATGTGATATATACGTGATGATTACAGGAAGCATAGCGAGTTCTTTGTGAGTCCTTTGCTCGTTTACAAATCAACGTTTTGGTCCAATGTTACAGAAAGGAAACTGTACAGTAAAAGCTATCGTATGTTTGTATATTGTGAGCCGAACCTCCTTGTTGCAATATTTACTCAAAGCCACATACAAAGAGACAAATGATATATCACATGAGTCCGTATAACTGCATCACTGCTCAGATATAAATTTCTCGCTCCGCGCGCGCAGTGGTCTGAGGAACATGACTTTAATGTTGTACTTTACTGTTAGTGACTCAGGGGATGGGACATTCAACCATGCGGAACAAACTTGCAAGGAATTCGACCGTACGGAAAGAAAACTTTCATAAAAGACCAGAAGTTGTTACACGAGAAAGAAATATGAGGCAAAACCATAAAAAAGTATATACATATATTATGAAATAGATACATGGGCCCGACGTTTGCAAGAGACGAAGGCCTAGGGAGGAGGGGAGATGTAGGGGAAACACAAAGCAGGTTGTAAAGCTATGGACTCCGGATTCCAATACAGAAGCAAGGAAAAGTAAAATTCGACGATAAAGATTGAGAGTTTCTATAGTGATGTTATATATGAAAACAGTTTGCAGTGCTCCTACACAGCGTAATTAGTTATTAAACTTACTGTAAAGTAATAAAATGACTTGGCAAATAAAACAAGATCAAATTAACGTTTCTGTGAATTTTTGTTTCCATAACAGACACACCAAGACACCTTTTACTTAGGTAAATAGATAAGTATTGTATTCCACCCAAAATTTCGCTGTCAAATTTTCACCGGAACATCTTTTGAACACCTCGCACCCCCACCCCCCAATAAAAAAGAAAACATTTCTAAGAAAAGGTTGGTGTCTCTCCATCTCTCTCTGTCTCTCTTTGTATTTGTATGTGTGTGAACACATACACAGATTATATATAATGACGTTTGTTAGTCTCACAAAAACTCTAGAACGGCTGGACCGATTTGCCAAATTTTGGTTTCGAAATATTTGCATAAGTCCAAGGAACGTTTAAAAGGTGAGAAAAAATCTGAATTGATAATGAACCGGGTTATTAACTAAATATAGACGTACACACGCAAACTTTTACGAACACATACACCTTCTTTTATTTTCGACAGACAAAAGCATTAAGAAGTAGAAAGATATTCAATTCCTTGCCAAAGTCTTCAAAGATGTTTCACTTACCATATTGTATTAAATAACGTTTATCGTTTGTTATCAACACAAACTTTTTATGTGGCATGAAGATACATCTTTCGAAGATTAGACACAAAGTTCATTTCTGAACGCAATATAACACCATAAAAATCTGACCTCAGACACTTGTTGTTAAATATTGGTAAATCCTTTGTTACCTTATTTATTATTTGTGTTTGTGAATTTGTGAATGAAAACTGAATTGACACAACATTAATTGAACTCCTTTGAGACTTTGTGAAGTTCGCGAAAACATTTTTACTATGCTAAGGAGAAGACAACATGACTTAGGTTGTAGAAGTCAGTCAAATGTGCGACGAGCTACGTTTGCTGACCGCACTGATGAGCAGCGAGAACAAGATAATGCTAATAGTCGTGTTGGTATGTCAGAATTGCGTTTCAGAGTGTTTGTTTCTTCCGGGGAGTTGTTTTCGTACAAATCAGTTGACACAGGAGACGTAGTCAACCATCACACAGTTATAAATTCATTAGAATTGCCTGGACTCCCACATCACAATTTTAAAATTAAAAGTAGGATCACCTTTGATCATCCTGAGTAACATTAACCAAACACGACTGTGCAATGGAGCGAGACTGTGAAAGTGGATTAAATGTATGACATTTATGTCTTAAAATCCATTTATGAAATTACATACATTTCATATTTACTATACATTTATGAAATCTATGACTATGGATTAAATGTAAGACATAACAAGGTTATTCTCCCTGGAATTCTTAATAGAAAATAAAAGGGAAGAACATCGTATGGCAGTATGTACATACAAATTGCTTTAATCGCTGGACTGCTTGGCTCGGCGTAGTAACAACGCTATGTCACCAAAAGCCTTAGTCAATTAGGGAGAAAGTAAAGGCAATGATATAGGCCAAGCAATGATTTTTGAACACTGAAATATTTAAATGAAAGCTCTGATGCGAGTCTCTTACCTGTTTTCCTTGGCCTTCAATGGCAGTATATTTCACTGCGATGATTTCACCCTCTCAGGTATTACTGGATTGTTATTTCATAAGTTCCTATTCAGGGAAGTCGTACAGTCTCCAACAAATTATATACTGTAGTCTTAGAAAGGTTTTTCATTTACTTACCACTGAGTTAAACAATGTGACTTTAATCATATTTCAATTCTTTTACGAGTGATATAACTTCTTCATTATTACTGTCATCCTCGTCACTGTTTCCCCCCATTGTCTTCAATTATCATTCTTTTAATTATTCTTTAGTTAGTGCATCATTTTTCTAATACTCCTGTTTTATTTCCTCCACATGATGACATACCTTTTCCGAATCCATCTGTCCAATTTGCTCAAGTCATTGGCAACATTTCGTCTGTCAAAAGGTTACATTTCTGCAAGCAACCAAATGCTTGGCATCTTTTTCTATTGATTCTATAGAATTCAGATCCGGAAGCTACCATATTCTGACAATATGGTCAGTGAAAAGGTTCTTCTGAGTCAGCTTATTAGCTAGTATTTAATAATATAATTGTGTTTTGGTGTTATTTTCATCTAACGGATATTATCATTTTGTAATCAACATATTTGATTGCGTAATGTAATTATAATCTTATTAAAGGACTTAACGCTGGAAGCTTATCTACGTGTGTATTATGGTAACAGGTATTATCTATTGCTAGCACCTAGTTAAGGAGTAAATTTGGAATTAACATTGTACGTAGCCATTTAACATAATTTTCAGTAGGTATTCATTTCCTTTTAACACAATAGGGGTATGACTTTCATAATCATAATACTTTACAGTCAACTGCACTAGGGGGGTGTCATACGATTCACACGTCATATTGCATTAAGTTCGCAGAGTATAGGAGTTAGAAGTAGACAGAAGAGAAAGAAGGTTAGACCTCGGCTCGCTGACTGTTCTATCGGTGAAGGCCATTGTTCTAGGAACATTGCGGGACTTGTACGCGAAAGTATATTTATCAGCGAGACAAATTTATAGGAAACAGGGTTTAGACTTATAGTCAAGTAAAGGAGATGGTCTCACCGGAAGGTGGGAAGGACTACGTTTTGTCATTGTCAACATGAATAGCTCAGTTCCATTACGGACCACTTTTTATGTACTCAACTCTACGAAAACATTGTTAGATATTGTCAAATCCGATGTTTAACTAGTTTAGCTACCTTGCGTAGTGGGTTTATTTCTTATTATTATATTAACACAACCAGTACTTCATCATTTAGTAGATAAATGGACCCAAACGTTTCTACTAACAAGTGTACGAGGAACTAACTGCAATGTAAAACCAGAAGCTTTAAGCAAGTTATTCTCATGCTATTGCCTCAAGCCTCCACTTCCCTAAGTACGTACTCTTGTAAGATAACAACATACAACATGCTTTCAATCCCAAAACCTGGTTTCTTCTGCAAATTACGTAAGTGCTGGTCGTTTACAAAAACAAGCATCCAACACATATCACTTATCTTTCCATGAAAGATTTGTAAGATTAGTAAAACGATGCTACATACTTTCTTAGCTATGAGAGCTTATGAATTTATTAACGCAACTATTTAATAATTAGCATATTCAGATGAGAGATAATTACTGCACACCACGACCTCCAAAATAGAATTCATAATCACAGCTAAGTTTAATATTTTCCTGGGTTTTACCCGACATTATAAGTGTTTTATCTGCAAGGAAGAAATCCGATTTAGGACATACACTATATTTAATATGTGATTTTGCTTTCAACGTCTTGCCATTTTAAGACTTTAAAGGATGAAATAAAACTGTTCCAGAGCACAAGGGTGAACATGTAAGACTGACGCTCAGGAATATGTAGCTGCCAAACCTGTTCTCACTCAGCCTTATAAGGTACTCAGGGCGTTAACAACGTGTTATTATCAGCATTATATTACAGTCGGGACATATTTTAAGAATATTAACTCCTTCAATGCCATTTTGAATATTAAACCAAATACCCTTTTAAGAGGGCCCTGACATCTCAGCTATCCTACCATGAAAGTATATGAAAATACGGGGTACGTTTCTTTTACTGTACAACTGGTATATTGACAATATGTGTAATTACAAAAGTGTAAGTGCTTTGGTGGTGCGCTTATTTAAGTTTTTGAAACGTACTTGTCCTGTTCTTTGCTGCACGATTGATCCCCTGTGTTTACTAGGTTTTCGATGTGGTGTCGGTAGACTATCTGAGTTTACATGTGTTGCCGCATGGTGTCCTTCATGGAACTGACAAAAGTAGTGTGTCCTATTGTAAACACATGTTAATATGAACAGCTGACTGCTACGCGTGTACATTAAGTAAGATTACTACAGAAGTTGATCATGTACTGGGTGAACAATATCCATTGTAACCACACTCGTTTAGCACATCTGCGGTAGATCAGGCCTATGATCCCGTGAAATCCGCAGTAAAGCCTGCTTAGGGATTTGTCTCTATTATAAACACTTATGAAATATAAAATATTCAATAAGTATTGAACATTTTAACACACTTGTCTTCACTTTAAATGAATTGTAATTTCTTTCTACGAAATAAAACATCTTTAATTTGCGCTATTGAGAAATGTTGGAATTTATTTCTTCACAAAAATTATTTTCCCTTTATAAAATGCTTTTGAGTGGTCTTATATAATTCTTTTCCCAGGGTATAATCGCAGGGATCAAAAGTAAGGAGGCCCTCTCAGTAACTATTTCATTCGTATCACGCAAATACAGTATGGACCAATGCCACCTTGGCAGGTCTGGAATACCAAGTATATAATTGGCGCTTGATAGAAAGGTAATTATTATAAGTGAGGTGATAGTATTCACAACTCAAAGATGTTTTAGGATATGAATAATTTTAACAAGTATGTTTTATAAATACTGATGGACTGCGGTATTATTTTCATTCATTGCTTCAAACACTTACTTGCAAATTTTAACGAATTCCACACATGAGGACTTTGATTGCTCAGTAACCAAAGAAAGTATCTAATGGATAACTAAAATGCATAATTATGTAATTGTCCAATTTTCCAATTTTAAGTTGAAAACTATTTTTGTGCTATTCTGTGCATTTTATGCAAATAAAATGAATTTTGTGTTTACAAACTTGTAAAATGACTATTTAGTGTTAAATTTGTTGCATATAGCTATATTCCAGCCCTATTATGTTCTATTATTTCTGGTTAAGTTGACAAGTATACAGTATATATTTTAAGGCAAGTGCTGTGTTTACAGGATTGTATATGTTTTCTTATTTAGTTGCTTTTAACACCCTTAAAATTAGTAACTAGTAGAGAAGAAAAGTAAAGAATTCTAATATCTTAACATGGTAGAAATAACTCTTAAAAATAAGGAAACACAGAACTTAAAACACAATTTTCTCTAACTTCAGCTTTTATGAGTTATATTTCACATTATTGTTGTAAATATTCACCAAAACTAATGCAAATTTGACTATCTATTTTGGGACTATCTTTGAATATTAAGAGTAAGATATTTTTAGAAAAAGTATTGGTACTTTAATAATTCAAACTGAATTTTTAACACGTATAAAGTTTTTAACCAAAAGATTAATTCATACTAATTTTACCTCCAATATATGGTAATAAAAATTGTTTCAAAAATAAAATTAATCTATGCTTTAGGAGCTCATATAATGCTGTAGTAAAATACAGAAAACGTACGTCATCATTTTCAAAACAATAAACAAGTAGAAACATTTTGACTAAGTGTTCAAGTGTTGCACATTATAAGTTTATTTTACTTTAAGAAATGAATATTACTTCAACTTCAATAGCATGTCATTAGGAATTTTAATGGTATTGATATATAACTATTCAGTGCTCATGGAAAATAATAATAATATCCGTAATAGCAATTTAGTGGACTTATTGTTGCAAAGAATCCACCCACAGCCCTTTAGCATCCCTTATTACGAGTTCCCTTTCGATCTCATTCCTCTTTCAAAAGGCCATTATATTCCAAGTCTATTTTGTGTTATACACAAAATAAAGCTATTGGGACTAAAAAATGAATTCTTAGAAATGTGACATGAATTAAAGTAGTCAAATAACCAAACATTTTAAAATTTCACGCGTAACTAAGCTACATCAATTTTGTTTTAAAGCTTATGACAAGCCAAATGCAAATCATTTCTTACACACATACAAAACCTGGACATCTTGAAATATGTACAACTACAGACATAACACCATTAGCCATGAAGGGACCCAAATATAAGTGCTAGACTTTGATTTTCTGTGAGAAATTTTAGAATGTGCCATAATATTTAAGTAATCATAAGAGTATAAAGCGCCAGATTTTGTGTGTAATTCAAATGAGGGCAATGTAAAAATAGATTCTATAGGATAAAGAATGATAATGATAACTTTGTACATTTTCAGTTTAAATATATCATCAGACTTTTAAAATTGGCATCAAAGATCAAGTTACCTAATTTTCTGACGTTGAAGATGAAATTTCGTAAGCTGCAATGAAGGAAATCAAAGTATATTCATAGACTCCCTTAAGAGGATAACAAGTTGCAGGCTTAACAATAGAACAATGTACTATGGCTAATGCACCACAAGTCGTTCTGAACTGATGTCTCGGAAGATAGAGCATGTAGTATTACATTGTAATGAGGCATGCTGTTCAATTTTCTTTAAAAACTGGTAGAGTTTTTTAGTTATTAATTTTATTAATACTTCGGTCTCGCGTATGGGCAAACTTTTGTCCTTAGCTGTACGTTTGCTTCTATCCTGGTTTTACTAAGACTAATGCTGATTTATTGAGGGAAGTGAGAACACCTTTCTGGAAAAGGACCATCTTTCTGTTTTCATGGCTCTTGGAGACAGATTCCATGCAGTTAGAGATACTTGAGCCCTCGCTCTTATGAGCTGGGCGTTTCGCTGCATCTTGCACCGACAGACAATGTTACCCTGCAGTTGACATGGAGAGGGCCACAAATCTTTTGATAATAGTGTCAGCAGAAGCTAACTCCCTGCCTAATGACCTTCCTTACCACAATAAATCTTCATTCCCTTGAGATGATACTCACTTCTGGAAGGGTGTTTGTGTTTAGGGGAACACAACTGCAAACACCACAGAGGAAAGCGTAGGTATGTAGGTAGGTACATTGTTTTCAGACTCCATGTAAAATACAGCATGTCTGTAACCATAAACATTATAAACCATCAACAAGGATCTGCTCATATAAGTTAAATAGTAAAGAATCCTCTTTCTACATAGCTTTTTTCAAAACATTGTCTAAAGGAAGTGTGCAATTTGGACTGAACACTCTCAATAGTTGTGTTTCAAATGTCCACAATTTGGATTCCATGGATATGATGCAAAATAAATACATCTAAAGTTTAGAAAGAATGCAAACTTATTTCAGATTTTTCACATTTTATAAAAATAAAACATAATGTATAACATTCATTGAATTAATTAGCTACTTTTAATTCCTCACGAAAGCCTTCAACACACATTTAACTGTAAAAATACAAAGGTATCCAGGAAGCTAAAATGACATATTTAAAAAGAAGTACATAGTATGCTAGTCTTGTTATTACATATCTACCTTAAGATACAATAGTTACCATTTAAAGTTTCAGAGTCTACTTAACATATAAATGAAAACTAAAATGATAAATTATTATTTGATTTACTGTCTTTCAACGTTAAGTCATATCGGATATTTTATTGGACATGGATTTTATATTTTTATGTTTATAAGTTCTAAACCTTTTTTGTAAGTTCTTGTATGTTTAAGACTTATGAGCTATGGACAATTAAGAACGAATGAAGATAACTTAACAAGTTATTTACAAAAGCTGCGTTTACATTTGTTATTTGTCATATCAATATCTCAAACATTTATTCAAAATTTCTATAAATAAATTGAGAATATTAAATACATATAAATAAAGTTAAAACTTTATTTTTTATTTTAATGGGAGTTTTCTTGAAAATATTACTACATCCTTTGAGAAACTCCATACTTAAACAGAACTTAGTGGATGTTCTGTTTGTCATTTTTGCAGTTATGCTACTAAAAGGGGATAGAAACACACACATTCACATACGCACACACTCACGCACATACGCACACTAATCTGCAAGCGTTAAATTTTGCTCTCGACAGGACTGAATACAATAGTTCCTCTACCTTAGATATCAAAAGGTAGAGAATCTAAATATCACATGTCAAAAGTATGGCTTTTTAGTAGAATTGACTGAAATTTCTCTCAGTTTATGAAAATATCAGCTGTCTTACTTGGTGTCTTGCGGATGCATTTTTTTAAAAATGGATAGTTTGGAAAGGCTTGAATAGAAAATTGTTCTCACTGATACCTATTATGCCTATTTTTTATCCGGATTGCACAAATGGCACAGATTTCTACATAAAGTACTAGTGGGATAACATGTTTATGAATCCATTGTCCCGAGTGCACAAATTTATACTCCTTATACCAATCGGTGCGGTTTTATGTATGTATTAGATATTGAAAGCAAGGGTAAGAGTAGATTTTAATAACTGAACGGACTATAGGACTGAAATTGATTGAGTTTTGCTCGTGTTACAAAATTATTATACAATGGATGTTTTGAAGTGTGCACATATCAATCAATATACGGTTTTAAGACAGTTTTTAATTTTCTTTGGATCCAATAATGCAAATATTTAAAGTTTTATGTAGATGCGTCATCGAGTATGTATTTTATTAAAAGTAATGATAACGAAAGCTTTTTCAAATTGTGGGATAATTCATTTTTCCAAATTCTAAGAACTAGGTGTAGGTACCTGTTTTGCTAGTAATAAATGGTAAAAATGTTCAGGGAGAAATTCGTTATATGAACATTAAATGCGACTCTTCTCTTTTCTAGCAACTCAATTTTATAATTTATAAACATCTACTTTTTGTACTTTGGGCTTATAGTATTTCAATATTTGCGAATATAGAGTCTAATTATATCTTACAAATACGCCGATTTGTTTAACGTAGAACCTACCTCGGTATTAGCGGAAATTACTCGCCCCCTTTATGCCTCAAAGGCGATCCTTAGGAGGGGAAGGGTAAGAGGGACTAGAAAATTCGCCAGATCCAGGAGATGAAATGCGCAAGCGTGGACAGGGTCCATAGCTATTCCAGACTGAACGCATCCGATGCCGTTCAAGCCTGTCTACAAGCCTCGAGTCACTCGTGGGTTCCTTAAGTGAAGCTGCTCACTATTGCTTCCTCCCCCCCCCCCCCCCCCCGAGTGAAGGAAAAATCCATTTATGGACTGACTTTCACTTTGTTGGAGGGCACTGTGGGGATGTGGGCTTCACTGCGAGGGTAATACTCCACTAAAAAGCCTCCACAGAATAGAATGGTTCGTATGAATTAGATGGAATTTTAGGTAAGGTTAGTGTGGTCCTGCATAGCACTCACGTTATCCCAATGATGGATAAAATGCTGCCGCCCAATGTGTGGTAGCGGGTAATGGCCTAAATCCTAGACCGCAACCATGACTTGCTGCCCTGACTGCTGCACTAGGGGTTTCAAGGTTGGTAATTGGTAAGGATAGGTTAAGGTTTCTTTCTCCGACGCTCTTCGTTGAGCATATGACGCTACACTTCTCGAGGATATACCGCTGCTCCTCTGGCAGCACGTTAAGGTTCGTGCTGGTTGTACTGTTGCTGTGTTGGTGCTGACTGATGTGTGTAAACTGTCTATATTCCTGATGAGGACACCAAGGGCCTCATCAAGACTGTAAAGCTTTACCCGTATTTCTGTCGGTCTGATGTGAGCTCTGCTCCCCCGGAGCTCTCTGAGTAGTTCCTACAGGGCGGTCAGCTTGGCCGTTATCACTAGGAACTCAAAATGGAGATCCTGAAGGCTAACCAAGGCCCCGGACTTTCTCCCTGAGTTGCTCCCGAGTGATGAAGTGGTCTAGTGCTGGCTGTTGAGGAGATTGCTGCTGATGGTGACGTGTAAGCTGTGGCGGGCTCGGCTATGGCGAGGTATACGGCGCTGGCGGTGCAGGTGGTGCCTTCCTGCGGTCCTGCGCAGGCCGAGGTGAGGTTGAAAGTGCTACAGCAGTAGCACTTCGGCTCGGCTCTACGGGACTCTGCTATGTGCCTGTAAGCGTACCAACGCCGTCATGGTCAGCTAGACGGTCCTGTCGGCTCACCTCAGTCCTCAGCACCCGCTCTAATAAAGGTAGGCCAGTAACTAAGGCAGCTTCCATTTCCGTGTGGCTGGATAGCTCCACGCGGACTATTGGTGTTGGGCCCAGGGCTGAAGTGATGAGGTTGGCCCTCCTTGCTGTGGGCCACTTCTGCTGAGCTACAGCAAGCACGTAGTGTGCTTGCAGATCCCGGGGTACGCCGGTGACCACAATGCTGGTACGGCGGTGCTGAAGTGGCGGCTTAGACTGGGCGACTGGCGTTGGTGACTGGCGTGCTCCCGGTTGGGTGGCAGGGGCAGTTCCCAGCTGCAGTGTTGTTAGCATAGGCTGCTCCTCGAAGGTCTAGCGGCGATAGCTGCGGCGTCTTGGTTGCTTTGCTAGCACGATCCATGTTGTTCCAGTGGTAGTTCGAAGATTCGTCTCTCCTCGCGAAGGCGGATGCATCAGCATCCGACCGCAGCCAGGAAGAACCCGATGGGTTCTCGTGTCATTACCACCCAGCCAAAACCCCTCATCTGATCTTTAAACCCAAAAACAGAGATGGAGAAAATGACAGACCAGAAAATCGTGGTAGAGGAGTAACAAAAGACCTATGGTCAGAGTGGAAGATTGCTTGGAATTGAACCAGGGGTCTCTCACGTTACCATCACGTTGCTATCTGGCTCGTTCAGCGACAGGGACAAGACAGTGTTCGAATTCCACGTCTTTCCCGAACTGCAGGAGTTTGAAATGTGTCCAGCAACTGAATCTACCTGTGTGATATTCATTTTGATATTGAGCCTGCTATTCCTACTGCTGACCAATATGCATATTTAACAGGCGGGAATCTTGTATTATAAACAGCAAATGAAGCTTGACTTAATCCTTAAAAGTATATTGTAAATATTAGAGCATTTTACAACCCATATAATAAATATTAGATTAGATTTTGCTTATTAAAGTAACTATTTCTTTAATAAAACAAAAATCATTTTACTTGTGACTTTCTGTTTAAATAGTTGAACTAAAGTAGTGAATTATTTGTTATTTATTTATTTCTACCACTGATGATTTAGTCAGTTAACAGCGGTAGCAAAGAATAATTGTCTCTCAGAAAATCTTTCAATGGTGATTAGATTTGCTTATGGCCTTTTTAATTTATTAATTTGGTTCAAAAACTTCTGTAATAATGGAATAGAAATGGCAAGCAACTAACATGACATTAGCATTAAAATAAAAATATTTTAGAACTTTTCTTTTCAAATTATCCCGAGGTAGCCCCAATAGAAACTAATTTGCTACTTTTAACTTTGTAACAATACACTCAAATTTATCAACGGTAGATAATGGAAGGGAAAATAGATAGTTTGCACAGGTGTAGGAATCCTAAATTACGATGAGTAAACAAACTCTCGCTGAGAACGTAAAATGAAGTAAACATGCTTAGAATAAATGTTATTTCTTTACTCATTTTGCCTTAAGCAGCTACAGATTTGAGAATTTATTTTGATAATTCTACATTGCCTGAGGTTTGAATGTATTGTGAATATTTTAAATACCTTCACTCGTAAATATATGTGCAGCTTTTTAAGAACTTTTAAGAATTTCTGGCCTTTTAGACGAGGTTTCTGGGCCTTGAAGAGCATATTTATTTCTCCTTTTTATTTGCTGAATAAGTGCACATCAACAATAATTATTTGTGAGAAAATAAATTAGCTTTTAAATACATATGTGTACGTTTGTATAAAAAAGCCGCCAGATAAACAAGTGAAGCACGCTGTGTTTAATTTTTGATCAATGATTAAAATAAATGAATCGTCGCATTTTTCATTGGCTGACGTAAAGCTCATTGCTTCCTTCCAGTAGGGATCGACTCGTAACTGACTTTAGTCAATCAGATTGTTTTCTCCACTTGGAGTAGATCACTTGATAAGAGCCGATTTCGAATCAGTACTGTGACACCTTAGTTGGGATGTCAGGTTAATTATAAAATGGATTATACTTTTCCCTGGCTTAAGCTTTAATATCAGAAGCTGTAGATTGCGGATGCTATGTTGTCAGAAAGTCGAGAGTAAGGGTTTCCGCAGACGAGGTGTTGTAGGTGGTGACAGATAAGTCATTGTGTCAAGAGTAACAAATAGCACGTTTCTTGACCCCGCTCCACGGCATCGAAGCGGAACATAATCGCTGCAGTAGCATTTTGTCTTCTCGTCACACAGGCCAGAAAACACAATGCACCATAACCAAATTACGCTGCTGCTGGGGGAAGGATGAAACATTAATTTGCGGACGATCACGTTCTGAGACTTGTGAAAAGAAAAAAGAGGACCAGAGGGGAACAAAGTGTAATTCATAATTGGATATGCTTGGGGTATCGTAAGGCAGTTTAGAGCGTGCATCATGGTTAGTGAACCTTGCTGGGGGAAATGTAAAAATTGGATTAAGTTGGTCTGTTGGCTCAGAAGCATTCGTGTATGACTGTGTCAATGTCCAAGCACATTCACATGTGTTCTTATTTCTTGGGTGTTCTTTTTATCACTGCGATGCTGTGGTTAGTAATCATTGTTCAACCGAGCGAGATGGATGGCTCCCCTGGTAATTTTGGAGGTCCCGGGTTTGATTCCCATATACCGCCCTGGGACTCCTGTGACTTCCTCTGGCTGTAGCGAATGCTTGGGTAGCTCCTCATGTAGCTCCTTTCGATGCCAAACAGATGGCAGCATGTTTGCTGAAATGAAATACCCGCGCACACTAGAAGTCTGCTAGATTAATGGGTTGTTCGTCGACTTCTATAGGCAACTGCACCCGTGTTCCCATTCGTTGTGTAATCTAAACCTTACTGCAACAATTCCATAAAAAGATTGGACAACATAAAGCGTCAGTGTTCCGTCGGAAATGCAGACAATGTATACATTACAGCAGTGTATGTTTGTTTAGGAGTTACCGTATTCAAGTCTCACTTCCACCAATTTACCTAAGTGTTGTCACATATTTGCAAGACATAATTGAAGCAGAATATTATTTTTATTTTCTGCTTTTTGCAAAGCGAATATTTTTCAAAAGGAGAAATTGAATTCTCAGATGAAAGGTCTCACATAATAACCGTTGTAAGCGTTATATATTTAAATTTTGGATATTATTCCTCGACTATATTTGGTTGCTATTCGCACACTTTGCCTATTGCTCTCAGAGAGCGTTGTTACAGAGAGCGCAATTCGACTTTTCATGTCTGTTATGCAACCCTATTTTAATTTATATTATAAAAGGTAGTGATTTGTAATTTACGCAAGGTTGAAGCAAAATACTGTCATGGTATTATGTCGATATTGCTTTGGCCGTTTGGTATTTCAAGTTACCTTTTGAGTTTAGTTAAGTATAACTGTAAACCGGTATTATAACGCAAGGGAAAAGCAACAATGAAGTGAAATGAAATGTACAAGTAGTAATACTGCAATGTTCAATAATTGCTTTACACAGCACACATCTTCTGACTTGGACCATTCTTAGTACTAGAGTTGAGTGTGCGAGTAGTACAAAGATTGTATTTTACGTAATATTTAAACTTTTTCGTGAAAAAATAATAAAATGTGTACAATTTTAATATTCGTAAGGACCTGTTATTAAATACAAAACTACTGTTATTTCTGGAATATACCTTATGATTTCATTATTCAATTTCAAAGAATGTGTTCTAAAAATTAGGGAAAAGAATTAAACTGCGGAAAATTTTGAAGTGTAAATATTTAATAAAGCAAAATTACGAGAAAAATGAAATTTTAACATTTCAAAATATATTTACACAAACTTTACATTTGTTTATTTCAATGGCAGTGGTTGAAATAAATCAACATTCAATAGTGTTTGTGAAAACTAGAAGATATTTTAATCAATAAACGGAATATCTAATAATTTCAAATCTCTGCAAAGATTTTACAGTTTGTGTACTACGTTGTCAAATAGTCGGCAAGTCGCTTTAAGTAGCCTCCATTAAATTTATCAGCCAGTTTAATCAGTGCCTATCTTCAGTTCTACCCATGCATGCCTGGAGAAGAAGATAGGGTTAGTGGATTGATAATTGCTAAGAATTTATGATGAATGGGATAAATCTCCAGACAGAGGAAGGTACAGAGTGATCGTCATCGCCTTCTGCAAGATGGGGCCGGTACCGGTCCTTTCCGCCTCTGAGATCTTCCTATCCTGGTTGTGATTGTTTTCATTTTAGCTTATATTTTTAGAGACATATGGTTAGAGATAATGGTCTTACTCATGTTACTCATAGTCGGTCTCATTACAGACATTGAAGTAAATATCTGTACCCAGGGTAGATAGCGGGATGGCTCAGCTCTAATGCGGCAGATCTCGGGTTCAATTCCCTGCCACTCTGACTCTAGATTATATACTCATTATCACGATATTCACTGTCCCTCATTTCATTTTCTTTGGTCTTTTAAGATTTCTGGGACAGACACGATGATATTGTGCGGTACATATTGTGGTGTGCTTTAAGGACAGAAGTGTTGCATCCTTGCGGATAGGGAGAGTATTGGAGTGGTGCCAGGAAACGTTAGAGATCTCGCTGCGCTGCCATCTTGAGATTTGACCACCTTTCGTCTTCTCCCGGAAATTTAGTATTTGCAATTTAAGCCTAGCTGGGCTGCAATGTTGAAATCCTCTTCCGCTTCTGAAGTCTGCAAACTCATATGCACAGCCAGAGGGGATAGTGAATCCGGAAAAAATGCAACAGGAGGATTTAATTTACCACTAGCGCAGAAAACTGAAACGGACCGATTCATTTTCTATTTAGAGTTAAATTACTATCAGTGTGTTTGTAGTAAGTAAAACGATTTTTAAAGATGTAACGACTTTGAAATTCCATGCCGTTTGCAATACACACACGAAAGAAGAAAAGAATGAAAGAAGGAGAGAGAAAGAGGGAAAGAGGGAAGAGAGAGGGACCAAGAACAAGAATTATCTAAAAATTAATCAAATTCTTCAAATATGTACCTGACATACGAGCTGTGTACTTCAAAAAAAGATCCCCATGTGTTTTGCAATAACATTTTGTCTATCTCTTATGCAAAAGGCATAAGTAAACAGAAAAGTTCAAAATGAAAGTAGGACTTCAGCAATTATTCTGAAAAATTCCGCTTATTTATGCACCTAATTTATCATTAAATTATTTTAAACATACTGTATTTAAATCAAAATCCTTAACACTTTTTGGGAAAATAAAAATTTGCCATTAAAAGAGAATTTTTGGATAGGGAATTTTCTTGAATATCTTTGTGCCGTACTACTTTTCCATTTTGATTTATGATTTTACAGTCGAACATACAGGGATCTTTTTCAGAAATTGTTTTTATTTAGAATATCTCAAAATGTGTGCTTCCATTGAAATTTGGTATTAATGTTAATTATTTTTATATCCGATAAATCCGGACCTGGAAGAACAATATCATCTTTCCTTTCTACCTTGACTAATTTTTAGGATACAATAAGCTGATATCAGGGTAGAACATACTGCTTCCTCTAATCGACATAGATAGTAAGTAATAGAGAAAATGATGTTGGAATTATCCCTACAGGAAAATTGTTAAAGACGTGAGTGTCCCTGAGTCATAGAGTGGGCTGGAAGCAGTCGTTCAACACTGCAGGCGTTATCGGAAACAGATTTAAGCAGTTGTGTCTCCATTTTCATCAGAATCGCATGTATACGATTACTTAGCGTGAATGACTTTACGTATATTTCTTTCTTTTTCCCCCTTCTCCGTGGAGCTCGTTTTATTTATAGGGTCTTTAGCAAAGAACAAGGAGCGGAATTTGTTTCGGGAGCCCATATATATTATCCCCTCTTGTCCTTTTAAAGATGTTTCTGTTTAATTATGTTTATTGTGCCTTTAGGGACGTATACGTGCTGGCCCGATCATTAAACTTCTTCTCCGTGCATAACGAATGGTTTCATTTGCATTTTCCGTACTAATAAGGTAACGTCATAACTTTATGCGAGACATAGCTGGTCCAGAATTGCGGTAAGAGCAACCTCTTGGCCAAGGAGTCCTGCTTCTCGTCTACAACACAGTATGCTCCATAATTATAATGAGCGTATAAAGAAAGTGCATCTAAAAATACACTGAGTCTAGAAACTTTGGTGTTATTATCGAAAACTTAAACTGTTACACTCACTAGCCTTAATGAGTGCTGAGACAGTTGCTTAATTTCAAACCCCAAAACATTGTTATTAATTTTATATTTGTTAGTTCAAACTTATTTCAAAAGTATTTTACAAGAAATTATCTTAAATGGTTGGAAGTGTTTATGAAAGTGAGCGGAATTAGGTAAGTGTGAAAAAGGTAAAATGTGAAGAAGAGAAAATCAGTAATGTTAATTCGTTTTAATGAGGTTGTTAGAAGTTTAAAATTATTTAAAGTTATAATTGATTATTGAATTGTTTAAATTAAGTTTCAAAACGAAAGAGTATAAAATAACCAAATATGGTATGATTCTATTGGTCGTTAAGAATCAATAAAAACGTTTAATTGCCATAGCAACATAAAACTTGGTTTAACAAGAAGGAATCTTCACTAAGTTTCGGGACACTTTAGGTAAAAGACGTGTTTTTACACATATTTAAAAGTTTTATGTATTGAGATGCGATAAAAGGTGTAAATTAAAATATACTTTAAGTGTCGAGAAGCGGTAGAGAACGGAATTGTGGACGCGAGATGTTAAGACGTGTAAAGACGTTAGTAACGTTTTCTGGTTTGAGTTCTTAAAAATAAAATCCGCCTGCGTTAATGTAATAGTGTTAATATTGTATTTTTATATTTACGTAGAAAATCTAAAATAAATTAAAATAAATGAAATTATAATTATTTGTCAAGTCACATCAAATTTCTCCACCTCGATTCCAGACCGCGCACGACCTGAGGGAAAAGTGTGACTACATCATGAAACCAAACTAATTCTCATCGGAACCGGGAACTTCAAATCCCGGGAAGGATTGAAAAAAAACAACAACACATTATTTGTTTGCTACAATGCTTACCTATATACAGTATATTGGAAGATGGTTTATTGGTTATTTTCCTAAGACTGATATATCGGTAAGAGTAGAATTATTCTTTTATTAAAACTCATTGTTAACAACTATACCACTTCCATTGTACTACTATTTATTTTGATGGAAATTCTAGAAGTTATTAAAATACTTATTTTTACTTCTGTTAAACATATTGGTAGAAACATTTTCGATGTACACTAAAGTTGTGGTTACAGAGGTGCACTCGTAGGCGAGATTGTTAGTCACATGTTTAAGCCGCACACAAATACACTGATCTTGATGATGCATACTCCTTTCATGGCCTTACGAGAACCAAACAGATAAACATAATTATGATTTCAAAAGTGTATTCCTTAAACTACTGCAAAGCGCAGAAGAGTGTGTAATGTTTTATAAATTTTAGATCTTAATAAATGAATTTTGAACACACATTTTTAATTCAACGAATTAACTTTTTTGTTCAATGCACTTCCTTTCTGTCTTATAGCTTCCCTGTTATATAAAATTCTTCAGCATTGAACAAGAACGAAGAGTCTGCTAACAAATATTCCATTATATAGTTTTATCTACCGTGCTAATATCTCAGACACTTGATGTTTTAGTCAAGTTCCGTAGCTTTTTTGAGAGGTAAAGTATAACGAAATGTGTTCTATCTAATGTTTGCAAGAGGAAAGTTTTCGTCTGAATCTTTATGTTGCTTCTTTGAATCTGTTGGATCTAGATATGATATTGTATTGCTTATTCGAAACGTTTTGGCCTTGAATACCATAAGTCCACGTATCATTGGTGAAACAGCAGGGAGAGCAAGCATACTATGTACGTTCCTTATACTATTTAGTCTACAAAGAAAGCTATGATCAAGTTTTATAAAGCACAAAATTTTATTTTTCACATGGTTTCCAATTTTTTGTACAGTTTTCTTTCGCGATAGAGCTATGTTGTAGCATTGCATATCCTCCATTGCTTCCTAACGTTGACCTAGCATGTTATCTTCCATAACAAGAAAAATATGATGCTGATTATGACCTGGACTACTGTGTTTTATCCCAAGGTTTTCTTCAGTTTCATCCAGAGCTGCAAATCATACTTTCTTAATAATTGCATCCATGTTTTGTTTGTTTAGTAGGAACAATAGAGGTTGTCCAAACACTGCTGATACGAGAGTGATCTTCAAAGCAAGTTTCTCCATCTTTAAAATATTTTACCCTTCATATAAACAATGTACGTACACATATCCCTATATGTGATAGAGTTGGGGAAATTTGGGGATATAGTTGCTAGAGTTGGGGAAATTTCTGCATTGGAGATTATCCTTTTACTGAAAAATTCAGTCTCAGTATGGCTTTGCCATTTGCATTGGCTAATAATGGTCAAGAGGCCGAACTTATGGCCATGAATTGATTACTCGTATGCTTTTTTGTGAAGTCTCTAAATAATGGCAATGTGCTTGTTTTTTTTCTAATGTTTACAAAACAAAAACGTTATTTGCACCTTTCATTATGACTTTCGGATCTTACAATGTTGTGAAGGTCAGCAATGGCTGTTATATATTTAAATGTCTTTACAATAATAATTTTGTTCTGTCGATATGTCAGCACAGATTTTGATTATATTTGTATCTCACACTTGTATGCTAATTAAAATATGTACTACCTTGAATAAAATAATAAAGTGATTAAGACTTTCTACAGTAAGTGATAAATTGAAGCATTAGAGCAAAGGGTATCTACAAAAACCTACTTCTTAAATTCAAACTTATGTTTAAGATACTTAGACATAGGCGAGTTATGAAGAATACATTGTATTTGAGATGCAAACCGAGTATGGGCGGTTAATGCTGCATTAAAACATTAGCAAAGCAATTAAACACGAATACAGTTTATTTATTTGGTAGGCGCGACTGTCGCTCTTCTTGAGAGAAGCCACTGTGTAATCTCCTCAAAGTACGAAGATTTGGCAGCAAACTGATGTTCGATAATGACACCAAAGTTTGAAAGGGACCAGAAAGAACAAGACCAGAGCGAATATTGCACTAGCGCAATCTCAACTCCTTCTTCCAGAAATCCAAACCCACTTCCGTATCTCCGTTCCCACTGATTTGCATTAAGGAGTAAGGAGGGTGAACGCTAAGCGAGCTCCGAGAAATTAATTCCTGCAAGAGGCAATTCAAATATACACATGCTTTTTCTCTTGGCGTTTTTTAAGACCCTCCTCGAGCAGTAAGACTTGAAGAAGGAGGGCCCAAGAAGCGATAGATTTCACTGCAGAGGGATCCATTCTTTGCTCAACGAGGGAATAAATGTTTCCGATCGTGGCAGAGTGCCTGCCTCCTGGTGACCAATGTTGGTACTACTACAACACTGTCTGGCACCGATCCGACTAATCCTTAATGTTGATGAATAGCTGATGGATAGAGTCAACATGAAAAATCCAATGCCATGGCCGGGATTTGAACCACGGATCTACTGGTTTCCGTCCAGTCGCTCTTAACCTTTGAGCTACCATGGCCAACGTGCCTTCCTGACATTGAATTCTCCAGTTGACTCGTATATTTCCCCGGTAGACCACTAGGGGCTCTCGCATCCGAGATACACCGTTCGTGGCGACTTACTATTGTAAGTACTTAAGACCCAGGCTTCATCATTTAACTCTTATTATTTTAGTTAATTGATGGAAATTAATCATTTCTCCACACTAGCCGTATATAGGCTAAGATATTTGATGGATAGAGTCAACATGAAAAATCCAATGCCATGGCCGGGATTTGAACCACGGATCTACTGGTTTCCGTCCAGTCGCTCTTAACCTTTGAGCTACCATGGCCAACGTGCCTTCCTGACATTGAATTCTCCAGTTGACTCGTATATTTCCCCGGTAGACCACTAGGGGCTCTCGCATCCGAGATACACCGTTCGTGGCGACTTACTATTGTAAGTACTTAAGACCCAGGCTTCATCATTTAACTCTTATTATTTTAGTTAATTGATGGAAATTAATCATTTCTCCACACTAGCCGTATATAGGCTAAGATATTTGATGGATAGAGTCAACATGAAAAATCCAATGCCATGGCCGGGATTTGAACCACGGATCTACTGGTTTCCGTCCAGTCGCTCTTAACCTTTGAGCTACCATGGCCAACGTGCCTTCCTGACATTGAATTCTCCAGTTGACTCGTATATTTCCCCGGTAGACCACTAGGGGCTCTCGCATCCGAGATACACCGTTCGTGGCGACTTACTATTGTAAGTACTTAAGACCCAGGCTTCATCATTTAACTCTTATTATTTTAGTTAATTGATGGAAATTAATCATTTCTCCACACTAGCCGTATATAGGCTAAGATATTTGATGGATAGAGTCAACATGAAAAATCCAATGCCATGGCCGGGATTTGAACCACGGATCTACTGGTTTCCGTCCAGTCGCTCTTAACCTTTGAGCTACCATGGCCAACGTGCCTTCCTGACATTGAATTCTCCAGTTGACTCGTATATTTCCCCGGTAGACCACTAGGGGCTCTCGCATCCGAGATACACCGTTCGTGGCGACTTACTATTGTAAGTACTTAAGACCCAGGCTTCATCATTTAACTCTTATTATTTTAGTTAATTGATGGAAATTAATCATTTCTCCACACTAGCCGTATATAGGCTAAGATATTTGATGGATAGAGTCAACATGAAAAATCCAATGCCATGGCCGGGATTTGAACCACGGATCTACTGGTTTCCGTCCAGTCGCTCTTAACCTTTGAGCTACCATGGCCAACGTGCCTTCCTGACATTGAATTCTCCAGTTGACTCGTATATTTCCCCGGTAGACCACTAGGGTAAGTCGCCACGAACGGTGTATCTCGGATGCGAGAGCCCCTAGTGGTCTACCGGGGAAATATACGAGTCAACTGGAGAATTCAATGTCAGGAAGGCACGTTGGCCATGGTAGCTCAAAGGTTAAGAGCGACTGGACGGAAACCAGTAGATCCGTGGTTCAAATCCCGGCCATGGCATTGGATTTTTCATGTTGACTCTATCCATCAAATATCTTAGCCTATATACGGCTAGTGTGGAGAAATGATTAATTTCCATCAATTAACTAAAATAATAAGAGTTAAATGATGAAGCCTGGGTCTTAAGTACTTACAATAGTAAGTCGCCACGAACGGTGTATCTCGGATGCGAGAGCCCCTAGTGGTCTACCGGGGAAATATACGAGTCAACTGGAGAATTCAATGTCAGGAAGGCACGTTGGCCATGGTAGCTCAAAGGTTAAGAGCGACTGGACGGAAACCAGTAGATCCGTGGTTCAAATCCCGGCCATGGCATTGGATTTTTCATGTTGACTCTATCCATCAAATATCTTAGCCTATATACGGCTAGTGTGGAGAAATGATTAATTTCCATCAATTAACTAAAATAATAAGAGTTAAATGATGAAGCCTGGGTCTTAAGTACTTACAATAGTAAGTCGCCACGAACGGTGTATCTCGGATGCGAGAGCCCCTAGTGGTCTACCGGGGAAATATACGAGTCAACTGGAGAATTCAATGTCAGGAAGGCACGTTGGCCATGGTAGCTCAAAGGTTAAGAGCGACTGGACGGAAACCAGTAGATCCGTGGTTCAAATCCCGGCCATGGCATTGGATTTTTCATGTTGACTCTATCCATCAAATATCTTAGCCTATATACGGCTAGTGTGGAGAAATGATTAATTTCCATCAATTAACTAAAATAATAAGAGTTAAATGATGAAGCCTGGGTCTTAAGTACTTACAATAGTAAGTCGCCACGAACGGTGTATCTCGGATGCGAGAGCCCCTAGTGGTCTACCGGGGAAATATACGAGTCAACTGGAGAATTCAATGTCAGGAAGGCACGTTGGCCATGGTAGCTCAAAGGTTAAGAGCGACTGGACGGAAACCAGTAGATCCGTGGTTCAAATCCCGGCCATGGCATTGGATTTTTCATGTTGACTCTATCCATCAAATATCTTAGCCTATATACGGCTAGTGTGGAGAAATGATTAATTTCCATCAATTAACTAAAATTGATGAATAGCGTCTTTGCCGCCATGCCGCCGGGATATACTCTCTCGGCTCTTAAATATTCAGACATCTTCAATTGGTAAACAGTTGCTTAGCAACAATCGGATCACTTGGTTACATATTATAGCAAAATTAAAGAAGTATGTGATGTGTATAGTGTTTGACATAAATTTTTTTCTATGTTATAACATCCACATGAGCTGTCTAATAAACTTTTTTCTATTTCTTACAGTTTACTATACAAAAGTCATCCAGAACAAGAGAAATGATGAAGACATTCACAGAACATTCTATACCTAATGCATTGCATTTGTAATGAAATATGTAAAACATGTGGCATTTTTGGGAAAATAAAATGTTTTGGAAAATGTTTCCTGTAAAATCAGTCTGGGGAAAAGGGTTTAATTACAATTGTTTCTAACGCATCCTTAGAAGAAGCTGAACTGAAATATCAAGTTTGGTATTCAAAAGAATTTCCGTTTTCGACACACACGCACACACACACACACACACACACACACACACACACACACACACACACACACACACACACACACACACACACACACACACACACACACACACACACAATAAACTGGAAGGAGAATCGGAACAAGAACTGAAAGTAAATCACTAGGGCAGTTAAAGGTTTTCAGTGATAATAAATTGGGAACGAGAAAAATAATATATGAACGCCGAAATGGCTTCACGAAGCTATTTGTTTACAGCTGAACAATGCTGTTTTTATATTTTGTATTCTAGTGACTGATATAACAATTTTACTGTTTAAAATGCACATCTGGGGGACCAGTGAACCCTAAAAGATTACTTTTGGAGAAAGAGAGTACTAGTGCATTAAGAGAGTACAACTGAAAAACGAAAATTCGGAATAGTGTCAAACTTCTCAATTAGGTACAGTGTTGTTCAAGAACACAAAAGGAAGAGATTTAACTATCCCCTCTTTCCAAACTGTCTATTTCAACACAAATCCTACTTTTTATTTCCTCCAAAACTATACTAAAGATTTGAACTTATATATTCCAGATATTGAAAGAAAAATAAGGTCATGTTTTAAGCGTTTTGTTAATAACCTATGACTATTTCTGTGTACAAGGGGAAATCCGTAAGTGATAGACAAAACTTATCACCAAAGATTCAGATATATTTAAAATATACAATTTGTCAAGTTGGACCTTTTGAGGTATTAAACATTTCCGTTATATTAGCTGATTGTTACTATATTTTATATATTTAAATTTCTGTAGTATTTAATTAACGTTGTATTAAGTATAATACCGAGCGGGATGGCAGGATGGTTATTTCGTCTGTGGCCCGCATTCGGAAGGTCCGGGTTCGATTCCCGTGACTGGCCTATCTGACCAAAGGGCTTTTTTGGTTATTTTTGGGGTCGCCTGGCGAACATCTCCCTAATTTCTTCTCCCTCCATTTCATCTCTATTATTTGACATCTTCTCTCATTTGTTGGTCTCTTTCAGGGTAGAAGTGTTGGCAGGAGTCTCGGCAGTGCATGACAGGATGATATGCTCGGTAAAAATTTACTCCTAGAGTTGGTCGGTTTCCGAACTCTTGGCCGACCTGGTGGGCCGTTCCTGGACCATGGCGGGTATGATGCTGGTTGTGCTGGCCTATCGGGGGAGTTTCCAACTGGCAAATAATAGGGACCCTGCCCTCTGCACTGTCGTAATTCCTTGGGTCGGCCGCCTTCTGTCTCCTCTTGCCTCATCCTTCCTTCCGGGGATGCCCCACTTGGGGCTTAGGTACAATAAACCCCAGATTTCTGTGCCGAATCCCCTCGGAAGTAATCCTTATCCTTAGTAGCCCGCCTCGGTAGCGTAGATGGTAGCATGTCTGTCTCACGTTCAAGAGGTCCCGAGTTCGAATCTCGGTCAGGGTGAGCTAACTGGATGAGGTTTATTCAGGAATTTTCCCTTATCCTAAAAGACGAATGTCGGGTAGTTCTAAGTTCCATGGGCCACGGACACATTTGAGTATCATTTCACCCGTTTCATTCATCGTCCGATATGACTTAACGTTGGAGGACGTAAAATTACAACAACAACAAAATTATCGTTAGTTTTCATTCACCCCAGAAATTTATATTCTTATTTCATATAAAGTATATTCTTGATGTTCCTGAATCAACGTGAACAAAAAGTGCGCGCGCTCGAGTTTGTTTATCTGTAAACAAAATTGCTAAAACAGGGTGTGGGATAAGTACCAATATTCCTCTTTAAGTTCAGTATCTTCCAAGAAAACAACGCAAATAAGTTCAAGAAAATCAGTTCGCTTAAACTACTCTTTATATGAAAAATACCTCAGATATTTGATTTTCTAAGAAGTGGCTCTGATGATTTGCATTAAAATATCATACGTTTAAGATGAGCACCTGAGTTTATCTTGCACTTTCAGTGAATAGCGCGTAAATTCGTTTTCATTAAGAATAATTTTTGCATCATTTTGAATAACTAGCATATGTTAAAAGATATATAAGCATTTAACAGCTAATCAATTAAATCTATTTAAAATACACAACTTAATTAGAAGATTTGTTTTATAGGAAGTACATAATTTTGTCAAGTTATTCGCTAATATTGGTTTGAATATTTCAATAGTTTCCTTATTTTTTGAGGTGCTGTCACCGTTCAGTTGTTTGTTGCAGTGTCTTGCAGAAATGGACGTATTTACAACACATTAACTGAAGCTGTCAAATAACTGATTACCGCATCCGTCTGCTATATACCACTTGCATCTGCAAAGGAATGTTTAATGAAACTTTTTCCACAAACGTTAATCACTGTAAACATTAAGTGATAGAAACATACACTTTTGTAGGACTAGTTAGCCGAAGCTATAAAAATGAAGGTAAGTAGAAACCAAAATAAAGCGTTAGACTTTCTTAAAGTGCTACGAGGGTCATTTGATAACTATGGTAAATTTCCATGAAGGAATGAATTTTTTGCTGTTGCAATTTTGTGGAGGCTAATCTTGATTATTCAAAGATTGTACAGAAAATTTGAATGTGCTATAATATACACACTGGCCATCTGAACTGGTCAGTGTGAAAGCTGCGATTGAAACTGGGGGGGGGGGGGGGGGGCAGAGTTCCGTGCTTAAACAGTTTCATACGAAGAGCTAGGCTGCCGCAAAAGTCAAAGCTGATTCGGATGAAGTTCACGTGGACTCTGCACCAACATTGAAGACCATTTAATTTTGGATCAATGTATTTATACGTGGTCGCAGAAGCACCGAAGATAAATCGCGCTCTGGTCACCCAATTGAGGTCACCACACAGGACACCATTGAAAAAATCCACGACCTGTTTATGCAAGACCACTGAATAAAAGTTCATGACATTAGTAAGGCTCTAGGTATCTCATTTGAGCGAGTGCACAGTATCCTGTATGACAAAATGGCAATGAAAAAGCTTTGTGCAGGATGGATTTCGCGATTACTCACAGTCGACCAAAAGCGCTTCCGAAGAACACTTCTACGAGTGTCTGGCGATGTTTAATTGCAATCCGCAGGAGTTTTTGCACCGATTTGTGACAGTGGATGCAACTGGGATCCATCATTACACACTAAGAGTCAAAACAATGGACAAAGGCTGGTGAAAAGTGTGCCAGAGAAAACCATTTTGTCAGCTCGTAAGGTAATGGCCACTGTTTTTTGGGACTCTCAAGGAATAGTTCTTATATATTATCTTAGAAAAGGAAGAACCATATCTGGAGCTTATTGTGCTTCATTTTTGGATCGTTTGCAAGTTGAGTTGATTGAAAAGAGACCGACATTGTAACGCAAGAATGTGCTCTTTCACCAGAATGATGGACCATCACACTCATCAGCAATCGCAAAGGCCAAAGTGCATGAGTTGGGCTTTGAATTAATTCCATCCATCTTATTCACCAGACTTTGTCTCCAAGTGTCTTCTTCCTGTCCTCAAACTTGAAAATGTGGCTTGGTGGTAAGAAATTTTCATTAAATGAAGAAGTGATAGTCACCGTCAATGAGTATTTCGCTCACCTTGACGGAACCTATTTCTCCGACGGGATGAGAAAGCTGGAACATCGCTGAACCAAGTGTAAGCCGTTATTTGAGACTCTCTTAAAAATAAGGTGAAATAAGGTGAAATGTTCACGGAAAAAGGGTTATTCTTGTTGCTTTACCAGACTTATCGAACGACTCTCGTAGGTCCTTATTATTTTGTTATACAAAGGACTTAGAATGCATAACAATCTGCTTTTTAAACATTTGAATGTTGTCTTGGTTTTTATTACTCCCATATAGCTACAGAAACATTTGTATTTAAACTATTTCCGGAAGTATTTTTTACATTTAAGAGAAGGTGGAAAGAAAAATAATTTTATGAATTATTTGTAGAGTAACTGTGAAAATATGGTGGATGGAGGTTATCATTTGATTATGCCATATCACGTTTGTTTCATGGCTTGTAATTTAGTTTGTAATATAATACAGGTTAGATAGCAACAAAATGCAGCAAAGTAAATGTATTTTTTTAACAACAGTGTTGTTCCGTTAATGCTGTCACGGTGAAAGGGGTTTTAATGTATCTATATGAATAAAATATATTAATTATCTAACTTATGATGTATTTACTGTAGCAGACTTGAAGTATAAATAATTTTGATACTTGATGTTTAGCATTTAAATCGTATCTGACCATATCACTTTGTATGATTTAATTCAAGTAGCAGTTAAGGCAGTCCTGCAAGTAGTAATTTTAAAGGCATTTCTTCACAAGTCTTAACGTTGCTACTGGAAGCATCTTCAATAGTTACTAGTAATTTTTTACATTTGTTTTTGCATAAGCACTATTATTTACTATCGCCCAAGCGCTACGCCAAACACATGTCTTAATTACCTTGCAGACTTCTTCTTGTATTTTTAAGCTCTTACCTGTTTTTCACCGATGCATTCACACCTCTTGTATCATTATATTAAAATAGAATGGCAATACCTTTATCATTCTTAAGCTAAATAAATGAATTCCAATGAGGACGGCGACATCTTACATCCCATCAGAAGCCTATTTACCTTCACTATCAGGTAGTCAATAGATACAAATATATTACATTCGACTTAGAGATTGGAGACCAAGATTTCAGTTGAAATACATGTTCTGAGGACTCCTAAATAAAAAGGCACTTTTAGAAAACAGTCGGTGTGTATCTTTGAACAGCATATATAAAAAATGGATGAAATAAAAACTTGATATTTAATTATTAAAGCACCCTTAAATGGAGAGCTGTGATTTATTGAAAAATTTATCTTAAATATTTTTACTAAGACAACATATGTGTAAGACAATTGAAATGCATCTCTTGAATTTTCTGAGGATAGCCTTGAAGTCCTGTTTGTTTTGAATGACTAACAGACAAAAGCTTACTGCATAAAAAATGTGTGTTTGATTATAACACAGTTTGTTCAAATTACATTTTTGTTGAATTAACCATTTTCGAGATGTTCCTTGTTATTTTGTTTGAATTTAAAATATTATATTTTGTACTTACTTCAAATAAGAAGTCTTCTTTTTTAATATCTTGACCGTGCAAGGAGAACTGAATTTCAAATCCGTCACATGGTAATCAGTTGTCAAACAATCCCTTAAGTCTAATGAACTCTCCTACTCCCATTGTATCATTTAGGAACTATTTAATGAAATCATTTATAAATACTTTTATATTTACTAACATTAAATTGATGGAAAAATAAGAGATCAAAGGAATAATTTTTACAAGGGTGAGTAGATGAATTTGATGGATTTTTTTCCCTCTTCTCTCATTCCTAGGTTGTGAGCGCAAGGAGTTCTAGTGGCAGATAGAGACAAATCAGTTTACGGTTAAAACGGCAGGACATTAAAAGTACAATTTATTGTGAGTGGAAACTGTTAAAACCACAGTCTCCCGTTTCTGGCTTAACTCGTGAATGCTCTAATTTGAAAACAATGTTTTACACTTTCCTCGTTATTATTCCATTGCCATTCTTGTGAAATTTTATACCTGATGGTAAATGGAGCTTGGAGAATAAACTTTATTTCAATGTTAATAAATACTCCTTTATTATATTTATCAGAAGGAAGCACTACCTAAATTCTAATTATCATTTAGACAATTTTCCGCTAGCTAGAGTGAATTCCATCAGAAATTTAGTAATTACAATGAACTAAAACGTATCTTTAAGTCAACATATCGCAATTATAACCAATAACTCTCTTGAAATGGATTTTGTATTCAGAATCTGCAGGGACTTAAATGATAAGTACTGAGGTTAAATTTATACAAAAGCTTGTTCAAAGTAACTTGAATATGCATCAGTTGTGTGGTAACCTACGTTTATATGTTACAACAATCAGCTGGGGAAATTTGAAAAAAGATTTCTGATATATTCGTATAAAAAAAAAAAAAAAAAAAAAAAAAAAACCAGGCGCATTCATATCATATATCCAACTGCTAAAGAAATTCAAAATAATCTCACTCTCTGATCATAGAATAGTTGATGATAAATTATTCCTTTATAAACTTAAGAATGGCCTGGCATTAGCGAAAAATTACTTGGTCAAATCAATTTAAATGCCAGCATTACAAATTTCAGAAATCATCAATTACTTCAGTTTAGAACACCAAAAACATCAGCGTATAAAAATTCCCCTATTTTAAGGCTATGTGACAAATACAATGAACTTTCTTCTAAAACAACTGGATCACAGCTTCTCCTACAAGCAATTTAAGAAACAATTTATAGGTATACAGTTGTGTGTGATTTTCAGTTGTGTTATTTATTCTGTATGTTTTATGATAATTCAGTAACCAATGTCTTGTCTTTGATATATTCTTTGGTTTTAGTCTTTCTTTTTTTTGTAATTTTACGTCCTTCAACGTTAAGTCATATCGGACGGTGAATGAGATGGCTGAAATGACGCTCAAATGTGCCCAGGGTCCATGGAGCTTAAAGCTACCCGACATTCGTATTTAAGGATAAGGGAAAACCCCGGAAAAAACCTTATCCAGGTAGCTTACCCTGACCGAGATTCGAACTCGGGACCTCTTGAACGTGAGGCAGACACGCTACCAACTACGCCACCGAGGCGGGCGTTTTAGTCTTAGTTTTTTGTATTCTTCTTTATGTTACTTTTTGTATTGTACTTAAATTTGTATGCTTTTAGCCTGAGTTTTTTGGACTACATCTTGCATTGTCCCTTTTGTTACCTCTTTAATTTATGTTTATAGGTGTTTATATTTATGTTCATATTTATATTTATGTTTACATTTATATTTAAACTAAGTTTGGATAATTGCTATGTATCTCGTAGCTAATGTAATAGGAGTATTGATCTGTTGTAGCACATATAAATAAATGAATGAATAAATAAGTAAATAAATAATAAAATAAGTATATATAAACAAAGAGATAGATAAATAAACTTTTATTTAAGAAGCGTTTTCTGTCAGGGGTTAATTATTGGTAAGTATGTAGCCTCAAAATGCAAAGACTCGGGGAACCCGGAGCTTATGAGGTCCAATCCATGACCCAGACATTTCCTCCGTAAATTCCTCTGTATAGGTGGTACGGCGTGAATGTGGATTAGATATTCTCCCAAAATAAAAATATTATAATAAGGAAGTTTCAATTTATATTTATCAGGCTGCTATGCGTTACATCTACTCAGTAATACTCGAAGGGCATTGTCCTCAACCATGGTTTAGGGATAACATGCTATCCTCTGGTTCCCGAGGTAACGAGTTTAAGACCGGCGGAGGGTGATGGATTTTTTCGGGCATAAAACTCCTAAGCTTGGCTTCCTCTGAAAGCTGGTGTCCCCGTGTTGTATATTTACGGCATGTAAAAGAACTTCGAGCCTGATTAGAGCGTGGTAAGCAAAATTAAGTGGTCATTTATACGCATATTAAAATGAGACTCTGAGAACCACAATTGAAATACATCCATAAATAAAGCTTCAATTTAAATTTTCCAGTGGCCTTAAGCCCCTGAATAAGTAGGCAACCCAACCAACTGCTCAGTATTTATTTGAAACACCCGGTACCTATATAATTATGTGTAATAAATGATTGATAGCTAGGAAAAATGGATTTGTTTGTGAGTAAAATGGTCTACTGTTTGGATGTTACCCTATTCTTGTTAAATGAACAGTCTCAAGAGATGTTTTCTCAGTTTTCTCAATGCAGTAACGTGCAAGAATTTACTCTTCCTTTTTCAGTTTCCTTGATAACTTCATATTATTTTTCAGTAGCTCTACTCTTTGAAATTGAGTGGAATTTTTCAGGTGGTAAACAAACTGAATATGCCACTTACCATTGTTCAAATGGAAGCAGCGGTGTGCAATAAAAGGACGTCCCTAAAATAAAATACATCGGTCCTAAGAAAGTAATATTTTGTAAAATTGTACACATTTTAGAACATGGTGATTATTTTCCATCAAAAATTAAAAATTGATTCTCTTTTATCACAAAATGCCACTTCAGTCGTTCTAAGAGGCGCTTTGGAAGGAAGGTGATATGGAAAAGATTACTAGTCTCAAGTGGAGTTGAAGGTAAATAGAAAGAAGGTAGGGTTTACAGTGAAATATCCTAATCGTATTCATTTTCTTTTCTCTTAATTTTAAAAGAGAAAGAGCTGTATGAATGGCACAACAATGTGCATTTCTGGTGAAATCCAATTTACTGAAACTTGGAATTGAATACCTTAGAATGGGCTGAGTATTAAATGTTAGTTGGTATTAACCATGTAAGATAGAACCTCAGAGATAAAATGCAGAACTCCAGAGCAGATATTCAGAATTGCTCTCTTCGGTCTTCATGTCCAGCAGGATGCTACCTCAGGTTGTGGGACTCCCTCCCCAAAGAGGGAGGAGGGCTATCGCCCCTTTGGTTCTTTGCAGTCAGCCATGTGACAGCTGTGTGGTTTTTGAAAATAGAACTGTAACGGAAGGGGGATGCAGTCTTTTCTCTTCAAATCTGCCGATCTTTCACGGCTCAGCAAACTTGTGTATGCGGGCTTACCCCCTCCCCCGACCACAAAGGGCTGCTAACGTTGCTTTTAGCAACAGCCTGCGCGCTCTCTATATGTAGCGAGGTGTTGTGTTTACTTTGAGGGTGAGGTGGTACAGTCATGCGGTAGGGAGGGGGAGATATTAATCCTTAATCTACTTCTGGTGTATCCCACAGACTGCTTATGATTGACGTCGACTCGTTTCCTGGATACCGGCAATATTCCATTTCAGGTCGAGCTTTCGCAGATTTTTCTTACTCGTTGTCACATTGGACCATTGTTATATACAAACTTACGTTAAATAGGATTGTGACCTTACAAAATAACTGAAATAGCCTCTTTAGAAAACGCAGTGCAGCTAAGAAACAATAGTGATATATAATATACCATTATTTTTTCATGTGTTGTAATAAAATCAGTCTTCTGCTTATGCAGTTTATGACAGCCTTTGTGTGTCGTGGATACAACGAATTCGTTACGTTATTCGGTAAGTTATTTCTAATAATGTGGTGGTGCAAAATACTATTTAATGTGGTTTTGTGAATGTCTTTGTAAACAAATAAACAAAAATACCTTAATTAAATGAAGGACAATTTACAACTATTTACAACTATTACAAAGGACAATTATTCTAATGCGTTTTACTGAAAGATAAACTTTTGGGGTTATAAAACTTGTTTGTGCTCTATGATTTGTTTTTATATACAATAATAAAGGTCAAATAGAATAAAGAGGCATTTTACAGCACGTCCAATAAGATAATTTCAAGCTATATCATCTTGCCCTAGGTTTTTAAAAATATCAAGTAACTTTCA
Source organism: Mantis religiosa (assembly GCA_030765055.1). Lineage (NCBI taxonomy): Eukaryota > Metazoa > Arthropoda > Insecta > Mantodea > Mantidae > Mantis > Mantis religiosa. The sequence goes on along the minus strand of CM060952.1, from coordinate 136,418,775 downwards.
GTTTTGTAGGGGAATGCACTTAAAACTGCGTATACCTTGAAGGCTTCAAAGATTCTGTTCGGTATTTACACCTGTCTTGGCTTTGTAGTTATGACGTGTTCTCTCTCTCTCCCTCTCTCTCTCTCACTACACACACACACACACACACACACACACACACACACACACACACACACACACACACACACACACACACACACGACTACTAAGTGTGCATAAACTCCTCTCCAAAAGTAATAGGTACTTCAAGTTAAAAGATGTTCATAATATGCTTCCCTAATAAAATATAGTATCATAGGATTCAAACCCAATGCCTCTGTAAGGGTGAGTTATCTGAATTTTTTTTTCTATTCGGGGGTTTTCCTTTATCCTGAAATATCAATATCTGGTAGCTCTTATGCTCAATGGACCGTGGGCTCATTTGATCACCATTTCTGCTGTTTCATTTATCGTTCGATATGACTTAACGTTGGAGGACATTTATTACATAAAAACGCTTTCTGTACCCTAGTAATGGGGTGGTGAATGTAAGTTGTGATAGATCGCAGTCAGGCATTAATTTTGCAATATTCATCCATGTCTAATAATTGCATACAAAGAACAGATTTGTGTTATTAACAAAATTTAAATAGCCTGGTTTTGATAAAATAGATGGTATTTGTGAAACTGTTCTGTTTTTAACTGCTGCTTTGGCGTGACAGAATATAAAATATTTATTCTCCTTCGACCTAAATATGCTCTGTCTAATCTACTTTTGAAGAGAAGACGCTACCTCATCTAGAGGTTGAAAACCAAGTGTCTTTATCTCATGTATCTAAGTAAACCCTTAGGTCATTTTTAGGAATGTTTAGCGATAGGACGTACCTTCCCGTATTATATGAACCTATTTTGTCAGCGAAATGAAGTAAACAGAAAAGATGATTTTTATCACTGGTAGTAGATAATAATCTTTACCTTACATTTATAACAGAAATGCCTGTTACCTTTTTCGCACAAAACAATTCTTTAAGTACTTAGTATTTGTTTTATTTTACATTTTCAAATACACTTTAAGCAATAATGTTCCAGTACGAATTTTAAATAAATACCTGCATCATCTAATGTGCTAAGGCGGAGCCAAGTGACCTGGCTGTCTAGAGGCCTTACAACCTACTCACTCACTCACTCACTCACTCACTCACTCACTCACTCACTCACTCACTCACTCACTCACTCACTCACTCACTCACTCACTCACTCACTCACTCACTCACTCACTCACTCACTCACTCACTCACTCACTCACTCACTCACTCACTCACTCACTCACTCACTCACTCACTCACTCACTCACTCACTCACTCACTCACTCGCTCACTCGCTCAGTAACTCAGTCACTCAGTCACTCGCTCTCTCATGCTAAGGTAATGTAAACATTTTAAAGTTTCAAAACCCAAATATGTTCTCCGTTAAATATAAAATAATTAATATCAACTGTTCTCATAAGTGAAGTCGGTTTTTTGATTTTGGTGTTTTGAAAAACTTATTGGATTCTTTTTTTTTTTGTTTTGTTTTTGATTTGACAAAGCTATATACAGGATGCCTGGCTAGTGTTGTGTACATTGCGAGCATGTATCAGTCTTCGGTTGTTAATAAACAATCACAAAGTAGAGATAACAAAGCTTGAACTTAGAGTCCTAAAACACTTGGAAACAAGATTATAAATCCGCTGCCGCAGCTCGAAGAATATGTGAATTGAAAGGAGTTGTGAGTGAGCGTGTGGCACAGCGATGGTCCCAACGTTTCAACAACTGAAACGAAAGCACTAAAGATTTATCACGTTCTGGAAGACCTAAAGTATAGAATATTGAGGATATAGGCAAAGTTTTGCAAGAAAATCCGCAAAAATGTACCCGTAGGTATTCAGAAGAACTTGGTACATCAAAAGATGCGATACATTGCCACATTTAGAGACTTAGATAATCATACGGAAGCTCTAGATCTGTACCACATGAACTGACACCTCAATAGGCGGAATGTATGGTGGATATTTTCGTCTGCTTATCCATAATCCCATAGATGATGTATAGATTTGTCAGGTTAATTGTCACTTGTGATGAAAAATGGGCATATTACCGTAACTCCGATGCCCTGAAACAGTGACTTGATTCCCACCAACCTGTCAAAGTCATCGTTAAAAAAATCAGTTCGGTACCAAAGTAATGTACCAGATGCCACAGCCAATTGTCTTGTACTGATTTTTTAACCTGCAACTACAGCTATAAGAGATTACATATACAGATGATATCTAATCTATCTAACTTCTCCTACCTTAGGTGAAATACACAGAAAACATAAACATAGCGTACTTTATTATAGGCGCCCTTGCACCATTTCATCGTCTGAATGGCGCATTAGATCAACTACTGCCTTTTCTCTGATCACGGTTACTAGTAAGTTTCGGGGTAGAATTATACTACTTAAGTGTACTTAAGCATGGCAGCCTCACGTCAACAGAGTGGTTCATTATGTACATCTTTTTAGAAGAAGACACCAATTTCTAAAGCGCAAATTATTATTTATCAGGCTCTACGAATTACACATCTGTTTCACTGATGAATTCCTAATTTGATTAATGTTGCTCCTAATAGTCATTTCTTCGTGTTTGGAAGCAACAAGAAACCGCAGGGAACTAGGTCAGGCCAATAGGTGGGATGTGACAGCAATTCATAATGCAGTTTCATACAGTTTGGAGGCAACAGCATGGAATATGTAGAAGCTTTGACGTGGTGAAACAGCACTTTCTATTGAGCGGAATGGTTCAGGCGGTTTCGTCTGTGGCCCACATTCTGGAGGTCTGGATTCGATTCCCGCGGCCGGCCTACCTAACCCGTGGAAATTTTCGGGGGGTTTCTCGGGTCGCCAGGCGAATGCTGGATAGGTTAATTATATCCCTCGAATTTCCTGTCCCTCAATTTCATCTCCATTATCATTTCACATCATCTCTCATCTGATGGTCTCTTTCAGGTAGAAGTGTCGGTGGGAATTTCGGCTTTGCATGGCAGGATTATGTGCTCCTGGTGAACACTTCCTCCTTCAGTAGTACGGTCTCCGGTCTCCCGGACGGCCTGGTGGGTCGTTTCAGGACAACGGTGATTGTATCATACCTTGTACAGGCCTGCCGGGGAGTTTCCACTGGTCAATTGGAGTGACCCTGCCCTTTGCACTGTTGTGACTCCTTGGAATGGCCGCCCTCGGTCTCTTCTCGCCTAATCCTCCTGGGAATACCCCACTTGTATATAGGCACAATGCACCAAGACTGGAACTCCGGAGTCCCCTCCGTAATCTAATCCAAACCAGTCCAAACAGCACTTTCTTCTTTGCCATATTGGGCCATATCTACAACTTCTGTAGAATCGGTACCAAGAGGTGGCGTCGCGGTAAGAGGATTGACTCGTCACTTCGGCATTTACTTCCAGGCTCGTAGTGCATAGTGGTGCCGGTGTATGGTGGTAGAAACTGCTGTTCCCATCGATGTTACCATAGTCCCTACCAATTCGCGAAATTTCTTTCGACGATCAGCGAGGATCATATCGCAGACCTTTTAATGACTTTTTCAGTAACCAGAATTGCTGGGAGTTCTAGGCATTCCTCGTTCAAAAAGTATTTTAGACCATGCTTTAAGACGTTGAACTAATAGTTAACTGTTATCGGAAATAGTAAAATTTTTGCATAAATAGCATCTATTTCATTTTTATCTTCTCACAAGTTTTCCCATCAAAAAGGAAAAAGCGAATCCTGAACGATTTTATTCAAACGGCGAAAACATGACTAACTGAAATGCATACCAAATACAAACTAACATGAGAATCACTACTTAATTTGTTTTGGTGATATGTAACAAATGACAGTCCCCAATGATAACAATTTTGCTTAGTAACACATCTATTTTGAAACGTGTTACTTTGTGAAGCAACCTGGCAGTAGAAAATATCTAGCAGTGAAATTCCGGCTTTTGGTGAAGTTGATTGCCGGTGTCATAGCAGTTTTAGAGCCATTATTAAAAACATTATAATGATTATTATTTTCCATAATTATTCTCTAATTGTAGCACTAGGTGGGAATTTAATCAAACTTGAACAAATCTAGTGTTATGGCCAGGATTCTAAACACGGATCTTCGAATTTCGTGCCTAACATCTCGCTACTTGAATTATCTAGGCGAGATGCCTGTACGTAGGCATCTGATTATTATTATTATTATTATTATTATTATTATTATTATTATTATTATTATTATTATTATTATTATTATTATTATTATTATTATTATTATTATTATTATTATTATTATTATTATTATTATTATTATTATTATTATTATTATTATTATTATTATTATTATTATTATTATTATTATTATTATTATTATTATTATTATTATTATTATTATTATTATTATTATTATTATTATTATTATTATTATTATTATTATTATTATTATTATTATTATTATTATTATTATTATTATTATTATTATTATTATTATTATTATTATTATTATTATTATTATTATTATTATTATTATTATTATTATTATTATTATTATTATTATTATTATTATTATTATTATTATTATTATTATTATTATTATTATTATTATTATTATTATTATTATTATTATTATTATTATTATTATTATTATTATTATTATTATTATTATTATTATTATTATCATTATCATTATTATTATTATTATTATTATCATTATCATTATTATTATTATTATTATTATCATTATCATTATTATTATCATTATTATTATTATTATTATCATCATTATCATAATTATTATTATTTTCGTTATTATTTGTATAATTTTTATTGTTATATGGTCGTTGCCGTGCGCTGTAGATTCCCCCTTGTGATGTACGCGACCTATATTTTTCATTTGTACCTGGAACTATTTTAATTCCGGGTGGACTGCTAGGATGAATTCAGCCTTGTGAGGACCCTAGAGCCTATTGAACTTATTGAGGAGAAGATTTCGATTGGTCGAACTGCGTTTAAGCTGATAGGTTTTTTTTTTTTTTTTCGTGCTGAATACTTTCCTGTGAGCACGATGGATGAGGAGAATGCAGGAATGGTGCGCCAGGTCTTTGTACTGATGGACAACCATAGCAGTTGCTCATTGTTACCAATTTTATTTCCAGGCTATCAATTATTCAATAAAACGGATATTCTTCAAGCGGTTTATGATATGTGACATTAAAACACTCTGCTTCTAGGATTTTGAAAGCAAATTTATTGGACGCCCTTAGACAAGAACGTTTAGAACATTTAAAACCTCCAAATAGTGTTTGTCTCGAAATTAAATAGAGCTATAATTTAAAAAGTGTCATCTTGAAATTGTTTTATTATCCACATACTCCGTTTTAATTTATGAAAAATACACAACTTAAAAGCAGAAACAGATGACAAATTAAATAAATACCCACAAGTCACATTACACTATTTTAAACGCTTTGCCCTTCCATTCAGATTAATATGAGATAAACGTTTATCCCAATTCTCTCTGTGTGAATAAAGCCTCAAGTGTTAACCAGGGAGAGAACACTTACAAACAGATACAAGGAGTGAGTGTGTTTGAAACAGCTGCAAGAGAAAAAAGCTAGAGTGTAGGATGAGAGGGCTTGAAGAAGCTATCAAAACATGAACCGAGGGAGGGATCACGACTAATCCCTCGGGATGACCATTAGCTAAGAAAGGGGCTAGCTGGACGTGCAAGGGGATTCTTGATAGCCTTTTTCTGGCGAAAATAGCTTTAAGGTTTTGTTTTGTTATTCCTTCGGAACACCAATACGAGGGGTGATCTTTCCTTCATCTGAGGGAATAAGACAAGCTCTCTAGATGTTAAGAAACTGGGAAACACTAATTCTGAAACAAGAACGGCGAATTTAGAGACAGGGTTTCAATCATATTCAAAATGTTAAAAGGAAAGAAAACGAAAACAAGTAAAAGAAAAGAAAAAGAGAAAAAAAGTAAATAAATAATCAAACAAAAGCAGGTAGTTATTTAGTCTGGAATTACACTCTTTTTACTTGCTCCTTACTTATTTTGTTTTAGGCTGTATTTCAACTAGAAGAGCTTGGAACTTCATTCGAGTTGTCCAATCTCTCTTCTTTCCTCCCTCCGGTTCTATTTTTTCTGTTACAAATTCTGTTGTAAATATACGATGTTTTTCTGAGATATATGGTTATAAGTACATGAATTTATAAGGCTTATATCCGAGCAGTTGTACGCCCATTAAGTGCGAAACATATTTTGTAGTTGAGGTTGAAATGTTGGACAATTAATTTATTTGATGACAAACTATTATAAATCATTGAGAGTGTGAGGTTATTTTGTACGATTTTTCATTATTTCTTTGGGAAAATAGTTTGTAATCGTTTCGACAACTTGTAAGCAGGTTTTACCGGGTATAGGAAAACCACATGTCACATTCAGGAGAAAGATTCGGCTGTGGAGGAAGTGTTACGGCGTAACTTGATTGGAACAGGTTCATTGTACTTATTCTTAGTTTCGAAAGCTGATAGTGTGTGTTTATTAAAATAGAAGTTATTTTTAAAAGAAAAAAGCAAACGCAACCTCTTCATTTATTATTATTCACCATTAATAGCTTGAAGTTCAAAATACTATTTTTATCAATCAGATATCGCTTATAAACTTCCAGGGAAAATGAAGAAACTGCATTAAATACTTACAGTTTTAGTGTACATAAATATTTTGCTTCAAATGACATTGTTGATGTACTTATTGGATGCACAGATATCTCAAGCTTTGCCATTTCTTTTGCGGAAACATAAACAATACATTTGTTAATGCAGCGGACTTTAGTATTTTTAAGATCTTACCTACATAGCTATGTTGAAAAATAATTTGTATGGTGCGTAAACTAATATATTCTTTTATGCAGTTTTGTATTCGTTCCATACATATGCAGTTATGTCGGTTAGAGTTACTTTAGATCGTGCTTTATACAATTACCACTTTATTAAAAATGATTTGTCTTTTTTACAATTTCACTTATGTACTTATATGTATATCTATTTGTTGTTTAACTTACTTATTCATGGTAGTTTCAGGTTGGTTGCACTGAATTTGGTAATGAAATCTACAGGTTTGACCTATTTACATTACATACTGTATAAACGTTGTATGAAAAATTCGTTCTTCCCTAAGCGTTCGATCAAATATTGCGGAATGTATCTTGTAATTGGGAACAACAGTGATCTCCTATTCGGTTAGAAGATACGAGGAAGGTCGCATGACACGCAGTGACACGAGGGTTAAAGAATTCAGGTACCTGCATTAAGCTATACGGCAGAGAGAATCAGGAGAGGATCATACCGCGCACCGCGATCTTCAGATGTTTTGCCAGCAACAGGAGACTACAGAGATGCGCAGAAGACCCCAATATTTACTGGACCCGGCTCACTATTGAACCTACCCAAAGGGGGGTATGAGCAACTTTTGCAACCAGGCAGTCCTCTGTCCGAGTGGAATACTACTTCCTTGGAACAAGGAAAACCGTAAAGCACACCTGAAACATGACAAGAAAATGAGAGAAAAGGAATCATTGAAAAGAGAAATCACCCCATCTTTCGCGTTACTTACCAGAGAAAACCACAAGAAATTCAAGATAGTAAACTGAAATTGAGCTGTAGACTTCCCAAATGTGATCTCACGCGCTACTACGCAGACACTTCGCTCGGTTGCAAGCAAGATTACGAATGCAGTCACTAGATTATAACAAAATTTCCTGAATGCAAAATCCTGACGAAAATAAGCAAAACTCGTGTTCCATTTTTCTTTTTAATCGGTATAAAACAATTACCAAAAGAACAGCGGAAATAAGTTTTGGAATACACAGCTTTTGAATGAAATAAAGGCCTGAAAACTTACCTTAAAGTAAATTCCTCTGTCCTATATGATTTCAAAGAACCAATAAACTGCAGTCTCATTGAAACACGAATGCATTACGCATCCCTGGATAAACTTCTGTTGTCACGTAATGATTTGCATGATTAGATTCCTCAGATATAAGACTGCTGCTTGATGCTGAGGCTCCTGGAATTGCATTAATGCGAATACTAAAATAAGCACTTTTGTTATCACCCAATGTATGCGCGATTCCAATTTGGCGTTCTATCGCGCGATTAACGCGCGTTTGGAGATACACAGAATTACAGTGGCGTGTTCTCTTGTTCAGAATGAGTCGCGCTTTTGTAGTGGGCGCAATATGTAGGCCAAGCCTTTGACACAAATTTTGTTAATGATGAAGACAAGATATGGTCAGACATTTGAAACATGATGGTCTGAAGTAACAGATTGTTAAAAACGGGAATAGAGAAATATGTAGTCATTTTCTTCCTTATGATAAGAGACATAGAATTCTTTGTTAGTACGTTTATGTGTACCGACAATTAAGAATGCATAGTTATGTTACTTATTTAGCTTTCAAGGATGCACTATCGCACTAAGCACTCGTATGTGTACATCGATTGGTTTCGCTAACCATGATTAACATGGCGCCAGTCGGCTCTTTTATGTGAAGCCTAAGATGACTGGTGATACAGCAGCGCAACAGAAATACTGGTGGTGAAGCTAAGACCTTTGAGCATTGTAATCACATTTTAAAGTATACTTACGAGTATATTGTGCATTGTATAATGCAGGTAGAGTTTCCAGTATCTTCTAAATGAGAGGTGTATGGCCCTAAACTTATGAGGTTATACTGTGTTAGCATTATTTCTTGGATATTTTTGTACTCCCCAGTTGCCAGTGAGTGATACGGGTTCTGCCGTAGCTTTGCTGTCTCACGGGAAGCTTGTTGCGCGGTAACCTGTTGATTCCGCTAGCGGCCTCTTCCCGCAATTAGCACTTTCCTTCCTGCCTGCATGTGTTTTCCTTTATGCCCGTTCTCATCCTCATATTCAAAATTCAACGTCATATAATTCTCTAAAAGTGTTAAGCTATATGTTAAAATTATTATATTTTAAAGTATTAGTTAACACCCGTTATTACAGCATATCGCACAGACTGGTGATACATGCAATTAGATGTTTTGTGAAGGTAGCGTTCAGGCATAAGCTTATGGTACTTCCCCGGCATTGGTCAGTTGTAGGAGTTAGTAAAACTGAGAAAAACCCGTCAGGGACGACGGTTTTACCGGGATTTTAACCATGGACTACTCGACTGTAAAAACCCTACATGTGAACGTTCGGTTTCAACTTATATATGGATTATCAATAATTTAAAGGGTTTATTTATTAGATTTAAACCAATATCATGTATTTCAGAAAAAATTCGCCATAAACCATGGACTTAGATAGACAGTCAATAGTAATTTTATCTTTGGAATCTCTAAGAAATTCGAATATCCATGAACGATATTAATTATTAGCTTTCTTTAATGAAACATCTAGTAGTACGTCCATAGTACGGAACGAAACGGATTTCGGGGGAACATCCAAACCTTTGAGACTATTTAAGTAATTAATATAACAGATGTCTCACTTTAAATACTTTGACAGTCCCTTATAAAATAATTATTTAAATGTTAAAATTAGGTTAAGAAAAATTTATTTAAAAATAATGACGAGGAAAGTTGAAAGATGTTTAGTTGTAGTTATGGCAACGGCAGAATTATAAAAGCTGTGGCACTTGAAGCCATTTTGATCTTCTGCAAATGGACGTGATAGTGTGAGGGTGTGTTTTGCGTGTGTATGCATTCCTGCAGAGTTTGTGCTTGCATTGGAAAGTGGAAGGTTTCGAAGGATTGCGCAGGCTAGTGTGTTCTCAAACGCAATAATCACTTCCCATCTGAGGCTGCCCCTGAAGGTAGGATCTTGTGCGAGTACCGGAGCGGCTGTGGAACTGCTAGAGTCCGGCAACTGGATTTTCAGCAAGGTTCACTATCATCTTTTCTTCCACAACTCACTTTCGGCGACACCAAGTCGCTACACCTTGTAGGAAATGATAATTTTGTATATGATTCTAAGCACAAGATATCTAGAGTTTTACGAATTTAATGCTTAAGTTGCATATTGCTATAATACAAAAATACACCCATCTGAAATGTGTCACTTCATTAACATGGAATTAGTTTTGTATCATCAAATGTGAACATAAAATCTCTTACAAAATAACTGCTACTTAAAAGTACATTTACTCATTTGCAAAAAAATATTTTACACTAGTAATGTCAGCTTAAGTCCTCAAATAAAATTCTTCCGGCACAAGCACTCTGAATATTTTCATTTAAGTATCGCTTGTCTCAGTCCAATTGGCTAATAAAGGTTTCTATGGTCTAATTAAAGGAGTTCTAAGTGTTTCAGAGGTTTTGATATTGCATATACTTTTATGATACTCTTAATTGATGGCGAAAAGTTTACTTGGTCCTCCGAGTTCGAGAGAAAATAATTGTGATAAATATTCTGGTTTTGATATTATACTTTGTTTATAAAGTAGAAGCTAGTTGAATTTACGTGTTAAATTGTCATTTCAAAAAAGGTTAAATTAACATTATGTGGAACTGTGTTTACCATTTATATTATCCTTTTTAAATAAATGCAATAAAGACAATAATCTTCTTCTTATTCATCTAAATGTCAGATTATGTCTTTCTCTAGAAGTAAAAGTTACAGTAATTTCAACTAAAGTTATAAAAAATTAAATTAAAATAAAATAAAATAAAATTATATAACCTACTGTAGTACAAATTATCGTAAGAATAAGTATTGAATGCTCATTAAAATATATAAGTTGTTCTATTAAAGGTGAAGCACTATCTTGTAAACCTAAATTTGCATATGTAATATAGAAGAAATTCTACTGCAAAAAAGTTGAAACTAAGAAAGATCTTGGGATTATTTTCAGTAAAGACTTATCGTTTGTTACACATATTAATATTATTGTTAGTCAAGAATACAGAAATCTGGGATTCATTATTCAAAATTCTAGTAATTTTAATTACTTAAAGGTTTTGTTTATTTTATATAACTCATTCGTTAAATCTAGACTTGAGTATGCTCCTGTTAGGTGCAGTCCTTACAGTTTAAAATATATTAAACTTATTGAAAATGTTCAACGCAAGTTTATTAAGTGTGTATAATTAAAAATCATTTTTATAATTTTATTTCTTATGGTTCTTTGCTTAATATATTTGAACTTAAAAGTTCATCGCACAGGGGAAATTATCATTCATTACTCTTTCTGTATAAATTATTACATGAAATGGTGGATGACGTTAATCCCTGACAGTCAATAAACTATTATGTTCCGAATATCGTATCAGTCATATTTCTAATATGCTCTTCATTGCAAGGATTAATACAGACTTATTTAAATATTGGTATATTTAACATGAAATTAAAAATGTTTCCATTATCCTGTTATCTTTTATTAACAAATGCGGATTGAAGAATTTGTTCATATGTACCAAATTTACCAACTATTGAGTTTCTTGATTTGTTTTCTTTCTTTGTTTAATTATTGTTTTGTAATACATAAAGTATTGCATTTTGTCAAGTGCACATTGTAATTGGGATTAACCATTTTACAATTATGCGTAAATAAAATAATAAATAAATAATAAAAATAAAAAATAATAAATAAACAATAAATACACAAATAAGTAACAAATAAGTAACAAATAAGTAATAAATAAGTAATAAATAATATATAAATACTTAATTCTCTTGAGATGTGCGGAAAACATGGTAGCTTGCAAAATGTGCAAAGGAATGAAGCTATGCTAATATTTCTAATGAAGCACTTAACACTAAATTGTAGTTTAGGTACTTTAAATGACTTATATTCAATATTCCATTTACTGTTTTGCAGTTAGCAGAATCATTACTTCTTGACGCTAGTGATGGCATTCTCCAAGCGAGTTTGTGACATGCAATTACTGATACTAAAGCAGTCTTTCTTTCCTTACTTTTTCCTGAAAACTAAAGATTTTGATTAAAATATCATATTATTTTAGACACTTAATAACAAGTAAATTTTATATCTTAAATTTTTTAGATTAACCTATTAACTCTTCATTCAGAAGAAACCGAATGCTTAGTTAGATGTTTAAAAACTAGTAGTTGTATGTGGCCCAGAAGTTCCATATTCCTTTTATGACATTACGAGATACAACATGAAGTGCTAAAACAGGAATTAACATTGAAAAATTCAACGCCAATAATAAATAATATCAATTCGGCAGGATATAAATGAGCACTACATACTTTCTCTGTAGAGAAACCGCAGACTCCACAAATAAGTATTTAGCAAATCTGATAGTGGGAGGACTTGAATCTAATGGACCTTCGACTCACTTCGTATGAGAATGTGTTAATAAATTTCGAAAATGCATAGCCAAACCATTGTTTCTTTTGTAAATAATGGTCTACCGTCCTTATAATTTCACCAAATAGATGATTCTGCCTCATACTTCACTTTTTAAAACCTTTCATCCCAAACCTGCACAATGAGCAGGTTTCGATAAAATCAGGAGCGAATTTCCTCTTGTAATTTCGTAAATTCTCAACTGGAAAAATGTTTTTGTACACCCCATTCAGGGTTCTACATTCAAATATGAGTTCGTAATTATTCCACTGTACCATAGCCTTTCATTACATAATTGGAGCGAGTATTATTTAAATATCTTAAAGAAATTGTTAGAGTTATTGAAGAATTAGCTGAATCCAAAATTGCGCAAGCAGTTAAATATTGAATGGCACATGTCAATGAAAAATTATATTGCCTACGTATAATAAAATCTTTTACACCTGTAAGCAATGAACAGATACTGCGTATAAAGATATGTATCTTTGAGGTCAAATAACAACAAGAAAATATACTCTATAAGGGGATATTATATGCTAGTTTGGGTGAAATTGAAATAAAAGTAAAAATAGATACTGTATTAAATAGTAACAGTGTGATAAATGAGATTGTAAAATTTACATTGTTACGAAAGGTATCAAAAGAGATATTTAGAGAACATTTTAATTTACAGTTAATTTAAGATACCTAATTTAAAATTTGCTCTTTTCATATCAGTTTCAATGGAAAACAATTTTCTGATTTAAAAATTATTCTCATAAACGTAAATCAAATATTAAATGTGGCGAATTTAGGTAACATTCTAATAATGTATTTAGCAGAATAATTATGAAAGAATGAACCTGGATGTGAACTTCAGTATTAAAATTTGTAATGCTTATATCAGTGGTTATTATTTATCTTCAAATTACTAAATGTATGAAACTGTGTTTTGTGTAAATAAACAGTTCTCTACCTCCCTTTCTTAGATGTGTCATTTTGGGACATCTTTATATCCCTTGTGTGAAATTTGTAACTGTAATTGAATAAGATTGAAATAAAAATATATGTTGGCTTTATTATATGTAACTAAAATGGTAGTTTTAATAAAATAGAACCTCAGGAATGAACTTACTTTTGGCACCTAAAAGTGAAGATTTTAGTGCAAAAATCCGATGTCTGGCTATTACACAATCATAAAAATAACATTTTATATAAAGCTGTATAAAAGCAGCATGCTTAAACAAACAGTCATCTTCCTCGCAAGGCTTTTCGATAAAAATATCCTATTTGAAAATGTCGCCAAGATTTATACTTTTACCACCTTCAGATATGAACGGTGTAAATGATACATGAACTAAAATTGGCTTATGTAGTAGAGGCGAGTGTATTTTCTTTCTTTTTTTTTTTTTTTTTTTGCTTTTAATATCTACATATGTATCTGGTTACACCAAAACTCGACGTATATTCCTCATGTATTAGTTAAGCTGATGAAGCAGAGCAGATTGGAAGATCAAATTTGGTTCCTGCAATACTAATACATATTAAACAAATACAAAAATTTCACTACTCGATAAACAGAACAAAGTATAGGAAAGTATGCTTATCATACTTCCAAAAAGTGCGTTTCTGTTTCAGTGGTCAGTTTTATATCATAAAGCATTGAAATTCCATGTGATATATGTTAATGACAGCCACAAGAAGGGCTAGTTCTACCTCAAACTTCTGAACAAAACGGCTTCACTATTCCGTAATGTCAATATTTTGACTCCTTTGTTACCAATAAAAAAAGAAAACAATAGTGACTTTATTTTATGCACTATGGACTTTCAGTGGAATCACAAAATACCTAAGTTCGTAATTTTTTTTGGCATCAGGAAGCAAAGTGATTGGTTATGATATTTATAAGTTATTGAATATTATCTAACTGAAACCATTTCATAGGAAATATTTAGTAATATTACGTGAAAATGATAGAAAACAAGATTTTAAAGTTAGGTTTTGTCATTAGATATTTTGGGTGTTTGTGGACAATTTACATATTTTAGAATATCTACTTTGAAATTTCCTGTTAGAAAATAAAAACATTATTTAGTGTTACACAGCCTAGACTTTGATTATAGATATTATAAATTCAAAAAACAATTTGAACACATGAGATTAACGTTCCGTTTGTTATATGATATTTTAAAAGTTTGTTTCTTATTAAATGTGAAAAAGAAATGATTAAAAGGTATTCAAAACAGTTTAGATTTCTATCCCTGAGGAAATAAAATGCACTTGAGAATGAGAAAGGTCTGCGTTTGGACCAGTTTGTGGATGAACGCTGATGTGAATGATTAATTCCTTGGTTTGCCTTGTCTAAGATGTTGCTCTGTGGGGAACAGAGACAAGTACTGAGAACTACCTGCTTCCCCTCCCAGCGCCCTAACTTGGCGTGAGGTTCCACACGAAAGGAAGCTTTAGCGAAGGAAGCGGGTGGCATATTATCCAGGCGGAACGGAACTCGGTAGCGCCAGGAAGGAAGCCCGTCGGCAGCACAGGACGGCAGCGAGCTCTACCTTACCTCTACCACTTGGCTTATGACGTAGAATTAGGGTAAGGCAACTAGTAGTGTGCGTATATCCTAACATGAAAGTAGAGATATGTAGTTATTTAGATCATTTATGTCAACTAGTTATTACCAGAAAGCAAGCTGTTAAACGAAGTCTGTTGGCTATGTATCAATAATTCAATCTTCTTCACCTATTAGCAATACTCAAACATTCATATACAGGAACATTTTACAACTACTTTCAATTATTATGAAAACAGTACATTTAAGGGAAAGACAAGTGCACAGCTATATCCCCACCTGCGGTGCCGTATGTAGTAAAAGCGGGCGTTAAACACCACACACAGCTATATCTCCCATTCACATCACTTAAATTCAGGGGTTTTAATAGAAACTTACATTATTACATTACATTCTATTCTAAACATAACAAATTTGTATGAAACAGTTTTAAATTCACGTCATAGATAATTAATCTCTACTTATGAATAGCTCATACCAAAATATTCAGACACATCAAAAATTGATTTTTCTCTTTGTGTGAACACAAAATGAAAATGAAAACAGATAAATAGTTTACGTTCATTAGATAAATATGTAGCATGTATGTGTCACCAAAGTATATTTCTACTTAGAAACGTTTGAACATGTAGATGTAAATATATCTGAAATTGTTAATACTATAAAATTATTGCCATGAATTGTATACTTAAGTGTGCTTTATTCCCCGAAGTATGATTAACACATGTACATTTTAACTAGTTTGAGAGCAGGATGATAATTAAATGCATTATGACGCTGTAGAATATCTCAAGTCGGGTCTAAACTATGTATACAAAATGTAAATGATTAAATTTAATAATTCTTATTCGTGGCTTTTGTCCATATATATTTATAGATATATCTATATTGATTATTATCGTTTTTCTTTTGTTCTTTTGCCACGAGAATAATACCAAGAATTTTTAACTGATCAGCATAAATGAAGCAATTGTTAAAGCTCCTACGTACACAAATAGTATATTAACATAGATATATCAGAGATACCCGACATTCATCTTTAGAGATAAGAGGATACCCCGCCCGCCTCAGTAGCGTAGATGGTAGCGCGTCTGCCTGACGTTCAAGAAGTCCCGAGTCCGAATCTCGGTCAGGGTGAGTTACATGGGTAAGGTTTTTTCCGGGCATTTCCCTTACCCTGAAAGACGAATGTCTGATAACTCTAAGCTCTATAGACCCTGGGCTCATTTGAGCATCACTTCACCCATTCCACTTATTGTCCGATATGGCTTAACGTTGGAGGACATAAATTACAAAAAAAGTCCATAAAAAGTCCATAAAAAGTCCTTATCAACGTGACTAACCTTAACCGTGGTTTGATTTGAATCAGGGAAGCACTGAATGTGAGGCACGCACGTTATCTATCTTACTTTCTTCTATTTGTTAAGGTTGAAAACCACGTAGTGCTTATATTATTAAAAAACTTTGGAACTAAAAACAAGGTTCAAAAGTTTAAATTTTAACCCTTTAAACTTTTTATAAAATTATTGGACCATTCTGACACAGTTATCCTTCCATCAAGAGCAGTTATACAGCACTTTAGAACTTAAAGAGTATCGGGGTTGGATAAGTAAGCTAAACGCTTTCTAAATCCTTCAGAGCGTAAATATTTGATATTTTTTCATCCGTTATATTTCGGAATAATCAAAATTACTATTCTAAAAGTAAAGAAGTTGACTCATAGAAATTCTTTAGTTCAATGGTACTTTTATAGAGTAATTAAATGTAATTCCTCACTGGGGTTTATTAGATAAATTTATTAGACAATGGAAACACGTTTCCAAATATCAGACTTTAGAAAAGTAAAAAGAAACAAACTTTTGTATGAATACTTTGTAGAACAGCTATGAGAATACAAAAACTACATATTCATTTGGATATGATTTATAGGACCTTCTGAAGTCTTATTAATTCAAAATTTTCTTTAATTTCATATGTATTTTATTAATGAAATTGAATGTTCAAGTATATTTTAAAGGCAGCATTGATCTATAATTTTGCATTTGAATGCTGCACTTCACATACGAAATTAATATTTTTTACACGCTTTAGAGTAGAGAGGCATCTAATCTTTATACCCTGTTTTACGAGAAATTTATCTGTCAATAATTACTATTGTTAGGTAAGACATTTCTTTATAAATACATGCAAATTTGCTACCTCCATTTTTGCTTTCAACTAGCTTTTCTGTAAACGAAGTAAAGACTCGCATTGAAGATAGCTAAGTTAAACTTTGTCATAAAAGTTAACTCTAATGCTGTTGTGGATCTTCTTTGGAATTGGTAGCATGGATAATTATTATATATAAAGCCAAATGTTTGTACATTTTAATCAAATAATTGTATACTTAGAAATAAAACCACATTTTCCTAAATGATATAATCTATGTGGTCTATAAAAGTAGAATGAGTGAACGTATAAGGAAAGTACATTCTACACATACTCTTAGTTTTAAGGTACGTAAGATTTAAGGAAGCTTCTTTGACGCCATATCTGGTCATATGTGATGGGGTAAAGTTATTTCTACCTCTGGCCTCATGGTGACCACTACAGGGTCACTTACCTCAACACTGTTACAATCCTACGAGGCTTATCACTAGCCGGAAGAGCAGCACAAGGGGTGGAATAAAAATTCTGCTCTAATTATTCTATTCGGATGTAGTTAGAAGAATTTTTAATCATTTTCCCCTTCTGTCGTCCTTGTACGCTTCAGTATCAGCGTGTTCCAAACGTGGTATTATTTCCCTATAAATATGTATAGCGGAAGGCTTGGATGGATGGATTGCATATTTCATTCTTAAATGCTGCACTGTTTTAAATATACGTTACGTACGGCGAATCTGGCTCATGCCATCCAGTCAGGTAGGTAGGGGCACCGCAAGCTTGGGGGCATAACCCACCTCCCCTACGGCAACAAGTCTGTTTCAGCAACGGCATTGAATTTGTAACAATGTGTGTTCCATACCGACTTTGTTTGTTTCTCATTTATAAGTATGAACCACTTCCAAATCTAGCTCTTTGATATTTCAACATTTTTGTTATAGTTCATGCCAAAGTAATAAATAAAATCAATATATTTACATATATTCTGTTTATTTACTTAGTTGACAACTTAGATTATGTTTACTGCAGAAGCGATCGTATTTAATTTTTTTTTGTTTTAAAAAAGGATAATACGCATAACGTTACATGCCAGCTTTAAAAATTCATGCAAATCATAATTTTAAAAAATAAATATTTTAACAATGCCTTCAGTATATATTTTAGAGTTGCTCACCCGTGTATATATGAATAGTACGAAAAATTTATGCAGAAACAAAAGCGTCATCATTACAACACTCGTAAAGAGTCCTGCATAATATACCCTATGCATAGACTAACACTATTCGAAAAAAACACCCTATTATAGGCGTATAAAAATATATAATAAATTGCCTCAAATATTCAAAGAAATAAAGACTTAAAATTGTTCAATGAAAGAGTAAAAGAAATGTTATTATAAAATACATATTACTCTACAAGAATTCATGTAGGACACGGTATTATAATCACTATTTATGTTGCAAAATTAATACCTTGTATATATCTACACATCAGAATTAGTTTTCTCTTTGATGTTAATTTTTGTTTTATATATAACCTGATGAGTCACCAGTTTGCCATTTTAGTCTGACAATGTAATCGTTATGTGACAATAAAGATTCTATTCTGTTCTATGTGTAAATTAGATCCCATGGAAATGACTAACCTTACCTCTCCCAGTCTTACTATGTTATAGTACTTCTGACAAATAAGAAGCTAGAAAACAACTTGTTCAATCATGCATACTTGCTTATTAAAAGATTTTATAACATCCCCAGCCCCTATTGTCTTGTTTACTATCGCAAAGTTAGCTTCACCAAATGAGCACGACACTAAACAAAACAAACAGGCACACAAGTAGCAGAAGTATGGAAATTAATTGACTTCTAGTAGATAATTAAAAAGACCTCTTGTGAGATAGATTTTCATTAATTTTCTATAAATGTTTCCAAGAATAAACGGTTTTGCTAAACACCATTGTGGGACATATTTTAAAACATTTCATGTGATAAATTCACATGACGTATTTTGCCCTCCTCTCAAACCATTCTTACATAGTATCATCCTTCCTCCGATTTCATGCTTTCATATTGATAGAATTTCCAAAAATGTTATTCCATATTTTCTTATAGGTTTGAAATTCCACCCTGTGTAAGACCACCAGAAACAACTGAATGAGACTTGGCAATTGTAAACAAAAATTGTGTAAAGTGATAATTTAAACACGTGGTAATAAATTTTATATCAAATTCTGAAATCTTGCTTATTTCCTGTGTCATGATCTGTTGGCACATTTTGTACATTTTTAAACTCTTAATTCTGCTGATCTATGAGAACGCAATACGAGATTTCACATGATTTTGGCTTACGACATCAGTTTCCTGTTTACTCATGCTGACCACGTACAGGTGGCCGGATGTAGACTTTGCTGACTAAAGTAATCGGAGTCATCTAGACACCGAATTGCAGTTAAAATGTTTTGAGAAATATGATTATGCTTAGATTTGCTTAGAAAACGTTCACGTATCTATTTGTAACGCGGGAATGTCGATTTAGCACTAGAGTGCCATATTGGAAGTAACAATATGTAAAGGCTGCATATTTTAACACGATATACATCCACAAGGTAAGTAATACCCATTTGGGCATCTGTACAAGCAATTGTTATCGCCATTTCACCCTAAGTCTCTTCAAGACTTACGAAGTGCCTTGTATTTCAAGTTAATTAGGATATAGTAAATTGGCATGTTATAAAGTGTTGTCTCTACTTATTTCAAATCTTGCTCGTACTTTGCTCTGCCACTTAGCTCTACCATCTGGCTCCCTTATCCTTTCAGCTAGTTACTGTAGTTACATCCTACTTGCTATACACAGTGCAAACTTTAAGTATTACACTCCTATATAAAATTCATGCTGATTGAATAGAACTTCATAGGCTATTCCAACAACAACAAAAACATCAATATACTTCACTTTATTTTTCATTGTACTATGCTTATTACTCAACAAAACCATTAATAGAAAAATTTTAAACCCAAATAGAAAATGAAACATTTGAACAGCTCACATAATAATAACAGCCTGCCTCGGTAGCGTAGTGGTAGCGTATCTGCCTCACGTTCAAGAGGTCCCGAGTTCGAATCTCAGGGTTTTCCGGGGTTTTACCTTATCCTGAAAGACGAATGCCGGGTAACTAAGCTCTATGGACCCTGGACTCATTTGAGCATTATTTCACCCATTCCATTCATCGTCCAATATGACTTAAAAAGTTAAATAACGTAAATTATAAAAATAAGAACAATAACACTTTAACCTGCTTACCCTTATGGTAAAGATTTATATTTTCCGGATGAATTAACAACGCCAACATTATTTTGCTCATCTATACGCAATCTTAAAAGTCGTTAGGCTTTTTACAGAAAATAGTAAGGTGTATTGCATCTGAAGTGTAGTTTGAGGTAGATTCTTCGGAATATTCTTGGCGCACGTGTGGAGAATGATTAATTTGCCAATTTTGGATTTTATGCAAAATTATACTTTTGAGTTACGATATTTAAGTTTCATACATGGAACATTTTCATAAAATATTTCAGCTCAGGGGATCTCCAAAGGCAGCTGCATATCGATATTTTTTATGAAATGCATGCACCTAAACTTACTATGTATAAGTTGTGGTGATGAAAGTAACATATGTGGTAATTCGAATACGTAAGTTATTTCTAAAACTATGAATAAACTTTTCTATGCTGTCACTCATAATGGATATAACATTGAGTGAATAAGATTAAAAAAATCCTTTAAATAGGAATGCAAAGGACATTATGACATTATTTTTGCCTTGAAAATGTTGCACACATATTGACCTTGAAATTTGTATATCAAAGTTTATCTAGGCAATACTTCATGTTATTTATCTTAGGTAGGAGATAAAGAAAGTAAAATTTGTCAAACCAATAACAAAGAATGTCTCGGTACAAAAATTGCACAGGATATTCTCAAAAACTTCAAGATAGGCATATATTTTAGCAAGTCATATAAATATCTTAATTCAAAATCGTAAGAGCTGTTTCTGAGAAAATTAAAAATACTGAAAGATTCTTCATGTAAAGAGTAGTTTGGAGTGGGGAATTTCTGAAAATTTTGTGCTGTATCCTTGGAAGATGCTGATCTTAAATATGAAGTTGGTATTAATCAAACTCTTGATTTTGAGCTTATTCTTTACACACACACGCACACACACACTCTCTCTCTCTCTCTCTCTCTCTCTCTCTCTCTCTCTCTCTCTCTCTCTCTCACACACACACACACACGCACGCACACACACACACACGTGTGCATCTTTTGTGTCACGCAATGCAGTACTTTGACCTAGAAATGAAATAAATAGTAGAACAAGTAAAAATATTACAGAATTGGATACACAATTAACAGAATTGAATTTAGAGCATAAAGATGGGTAGCGGAAAACTATTATAATAGCAAATTAATTTACATATTAATTAACTTGGAATTATGCAGTATAAAATCCTATTAAAATAATGTTTTGGAAACATTTTTACACTGCTTATGACATCCGAAAAGTAATAATAAATCTCATCAGATATCAGTTAAAAACAAACAAATGAAGTTATTAACAAAACAGAGGCAATGATATAATAGATAAATAATTACATCTATGGAATCGATAAATGATTATCCTGTGCTGCGTATTAATTTTAATAATTGATAACAAAAAAGAATTGACTTCTGTTACAACAGTTGACTTCTGCATATGTACTAATGAATGGTTAATTCTTTATTGGAAACATTCCCGTATACAGATGTACGTGGTCATATAAAGTGACACAAAACTATACATTGTAACAAACTATTTATTAAACCAATTTCCAATATTTCTTGAATTTATGATTTTCAGAATTGATTGATGTGAATTTCGTGTTTTATATGAAATTTAAGTTCTTATTGTAATTCTGCTTAAGGAAAGTCAATCATTTTAATGTAAATAAAAGGAATGTCATATTGTTAAAAATAAGTTAAATTAAAAGGAGATGACTCTACAATTTTCTACTGAGCATTAAAATTCTGTTTAGTTTTATGGAGATTCTCTAATTTAATGTATATAAAGAAAGACTACAACATAAAGATATGCATAAGCAAATCAATAACACATTAATACGAGTATTAATGCTTTAGAATTTAGCTTATTTCCTAATTAAATTGATAGAATTGGCTGCATTTAGCCCTTTGAATCAAAATGCTCTTCCCAAACATGGATCTCCGGCTTTCCGTGGCGTTTGTCTAACCAAATTAACCTACCATAATTTACTGCGAAACGTAAGTCCGTTGGGGAATTTAATCTGTGCAGGATGTTGCAACGGCGGCTTATTTGGTTAGAGCAATGACAAAAAGCCGAGGACTCATGGTTCAAATGACATGTCATTTTTCTGTCTGATTCTACTATTCCAACTTCGCCTACACACGCCTATGTCTAAGAACAATACTAACTACAAAATCCGGGACTTAAAATTGTATTTTAGTCATCATTGTGTCATATTATCTAAATTAATTTGAGAACTTCTTGTGATTTACGGGAAAATTGTGAGTAAATTGGGTAATTTAATGTCCTGCCAGCAGGTTGTCATGGTAACTAGTTGGTTTAAGGTCTGGAAATCTTGAGTTCGATGCTCAATTGCTTCTCGGGCAGCAAGCCAGGTGAACAGACCATTAGAAATCTTTATCAGGAAGCCATCCAACTTCTGAAGGAGCATTTTCCGGCTGATATCGCAAAGCTGTTTCGACCTATCCTGACATCCACTTCCTTCTTGTTTGATGGTACTTTCTATGAACAAGTAGACGGATTAGCAATGGGCTTGCCTTTGTCACCAACTTTAGCTAATTTCTATATGTAACACCTAGAACATGAAATACTTGCCACAGCTCCACTTAAACAATCTCATTTCTACAGATACGTGGACGACACTTTTGTAATTTGGCCACATGGATCAGACACTTTGCCTAGCTTTCTTGCGCATCTCAACAGTCTTCGAACTCAAAAACAGTTTACCATGAAAGTGGAGAAGAATGGAACTCTTCCATTCCTGGAAATTCTTGTTTTAAGAAACAGCAACGGTACACTGGGGCATGCTGTATACCGCAAGCCTACACGCACCGATCTCTATCTGAACGCTCATAGTTTTTATAATAAGTCTCAACGACTGGGAGTTCTCAATATTCTGGCCCACAGAGCTTTGTCTATCTCTGATCCCAACCATTTAAAACAGGAATTACAGCACCTGAGACTCACTTTCCGTCAAAACGGCTACTCCGAATATGACGTTGAAGCCTCGATCACCAAAGCTAGGAAAG
This sequence comes from Mantis religiosa, assembly GCA_030765055.1. Classification (NCBI taxonomy): domain Eukaryota; kingdom Metazoa; phylum Arthropoda; class Insecta; order Mantodea; family Mantidae; genus Mantis; species Mantis religiosa. Next base: position 136,395,354 of record CM060952.1, on the reverse strand, counting down.
GGAAACCTGTAATACTGCAGGCGTCAGATAAGTCTACCGCTACAGCCTGCATCCCGTTTACCGGCAATCTATCCGGCAGAATCAGCAGAATTCTCGCCAAATACAACATCAGGACCATCCATGAGCCACCTCCGAAGATTAAACATCTGTTGATACCAGTGAAAGACAAACTGGACTTCCAAATTCCGGGAGTGTACCGCATTCCCTGTGAATGTGCGACACCGTATATAGGATAAACCGGAAGGACCATCGCTACCCGAATAAACGAACATGAACGGAACATTCGTTTAATGCAACCTGAGAAGTCTAGGCTGGCAGAGCATTGTTTTGATAACGACCATAGAGACAATTTTCGGGAGACAATCATCTTGGCAATATGCAACAGTTACTGGGAGCGGAGAATTAAGGAGGCTTTGGCCATTTCCTCTGAAAGGAGCACACTTAATCGTGATGCTGGATTTCAGTTCAGCTCCTCTTGGAAACCAGCCTTAAAATGGAAGTCCGTCGATTTAAGAAGTACAGATCAATACAGCTTGATAATCAAGTTAAGTAATTACTTTTCTTTGACCCAATTAATTTTCTATACTCACGCAATCTCCTGACCTGGCATTTAATTTACTGAAAACAGTCTTTTGTTCAGTGAGTGAGTGTGTGGTGTTTAAGGGCCCGTCGACAACAATCTTTTGTTCAGTATTGCGAATTTTGATAGTGTTTTGTCTTTGTTTATATTTGTGTTATATCCAGGGTTTCATTTGTGGTTATAACATTTTATAAATAACCTGATGATAGGAGCGATGCACACTTCCGAAACGTTGATATCTAATCTTTACACCTGGCTTGTTGCCCGAGAAGAAAGTGAGCATATTCGTCGCCAGGAACACTTTAGGTCTTATTTTGAAGTTCGATGGTTTAAAACTCAACTATGGGATTGAATTATCCACACTAATTCTATTTTTATACAACTTTGTTTTCTACATATTTCTCGTTAATTCAGATAAGCGTGTTCATAAATGGCTTTTAAACGTTTTGATGTAGACACAAGAGGGATGCGGAAGATGAAGCTGTTGTCAAATGTTTAACGCACGTATTGCTAAATGCTGGCTAACACACGACTTTGAATTTCAAAGATTGCTTAGATTGTATTTGAAAATTCAAACCAATAGCAATGAGTGTCTATCGGTGCATGATTGTCACATAATATTTATTTAATATAGACTACATGCTTTAAATACTTGTGCACTTTTGCTTAGTAAGCCTTTATGTCTTTTATGGTGCACAAATTCAACATTCAGAATGAAGATTTATACGAATTTATAGAAAACTTACATATACATTTATTGTTCATGTAAATACTTAAAATATACGGAATTTTAATCAGTATCTACTATTAGGAACATTTTTGAATGGAAGCTAACAATAGAATTTTTTTCATTTAATAAGTAGTTTGACATGCAGCGATTTCTTGAGAATATTCCTGTTATATCCTTGGAAGATGAGACATTTTGGTTTTGAATTACGCTGTTCTCTCTCTCTCTCTCTCTCTCTCTCTCTCTCTCTCTCTCTCTCTCTCTCTCTCTCTCTCTCTCTCTCTCTCTCTCTCTCTCTCTCTCTCTCTCTCTCTCTCACACACACACACACACACACACACACACACACACACACACACACACATAGAAAACCTACGCGTGGAACTTAAGTATGCCTTTTGGTTTCAGAAAACGTCAAGACATGGTTTTCGGGGAAATTTTTATCTACAGTGTGAGTAAAAATAATGAAACAATGTTTGTAACTTTGTTGTTATGGTTTTGAGAAGTGATATTGTTTAGAAAAGCCGTACGATATCAACATGCTTACAAACTACGATGCCTGTGAATAGGACGTGCAGTTTTCTAAAGGTAACATTTTTTTCATTTTTTTTTTTTTGGTCCTCAGGTCTCGTAATGTACACGAAGATGCTTTTTTGACCTTAAATTTAAATGTGTTAGGACGTATTACAGCACCTGAAATGTAAGCCAAGAAAACACATTCATAACAAAATTAGTGATGCTGTGTTGTAGCACATGATGAATTCACTTTAAAAGTTGTTCAAAATGACCCCCATTTACTGCCAAACAATGCCAAAGTCTGCCTTTGAAATTAATGTTTCCAGCAACACTGGAACACCATCATTATTAACATTTCAGTTCGTTGTTTTTGTGTAAGTTGTGCCATGACTACTTTCAAGTAGATTTTGTAATGAAGTAAACATTGTTGTCTTTATTGGCTGAGATTTTGTCTGTATTTGTTCAATCCAAAGTATTGTGCCTTCGTGGGGCGGTAGAATCAAAGTCGTGTATACAAAAATTTAAAACACTCTTTATTGCAGTAAACAGAAGCTTTGTACAACCCTTGCAGAAGCAAAAAAAACGTGAAATTAACAATCAGCAGTCTTCAAGGTCGTATAGTTGCTCCGCCACTCATAAATAAACAAAAGAGTCACTGCTGTACAGTTCAAATGTTCACCGTCTGGATAACCATCACACAACTGCACAACTGACTGTTTCTCACTCTTTGCCGCTATTTGTGCCTCCTAGCCATTGTTATAGAATACAGTAGGCCATTCGATAACAATCCCGACGACATCAGAAAAGTGGAAAATTCCAGGCTTCTCTATTTCTCTTTCTCTTCTCGGCAAGCGCTCAGCTCTGCGCACCGCTATGTCTCTTTCCTTCCAACGCGCACAGGTCTGGCTTTGCGGCGGCTCTAACACAACAATGCGACGGTATTGAAGTAGCCCACTGAATTGTTTAATCCAAAACCTACTGAATTTGAAGTAATGGCGTGTTTTCCTTTGCTCAGTTCACATGCAGTAACGTCCTAATAAATTTAAATTGCGGTTTAAAAAGGTATTTGTTTGTACGTTATGACACTTGAGGACTGGAGGAGTACATGAGAAAGGAATCTTTCCATTAGAAAATCCCTTTATTTGTGATCACAGTGGTGAGGGCATGTTGATATCTCACAACTTTTCTAAACAATATCACTTTATAGAGTTGTAACAGCGGGGTTACAGGCATTATTCCGTACATTTTACTCACCCGGTATAATTCTTACTGGTTTAAGATCACTATTTGATCTACTGCTTTCTGTAGACAAGTTGTGGAGAAAGTAATGAGCGTTTTATATGAGTAGTACAATCTCGGATGAAACACCTTAGGAACCAGTACCGCCACCTCGAGTTAGATGAAGACGAAGTGGTGGACCATAACATCTATGTGACGTATATTGTAATTTAAAGAGTGCTGTAACACAAAGCGATAGCTAGCATCGCGTGTTGTTTGTTTTTATTGTGGCATTTCTTTGTTTTCCGACAAGAGGAGGAGAACGTTACGTGCGACCCGCCTCTGACGGCCTGCAATTTACATTCACTTTGCATGTAATATTAGCAGTAGCAGTAATATTTCTGTCTGACCGTCCCCACCTCATTAGCAAGTTCTCTCTACCTGCCTCATAGTGGTTCACCGCTTTGTATCTCAAATCACACTTCACCCGTTTAATTTACACTGCACGTTTTATCATCAAGTCAAAGAGAAACCCTTGCTTCATCAGAGATGAAATGCCACATTGTTTACTCGAAATGTAACAGTAGTGCGAAGCCTAAAACGGCATATTTAGACATTTTGCTACCATCTGCTAAAGTCTACTGAAAAATACATCAGTTTCACCGGAAATACAAGTTACGAGTCTCCTGAAACTCCACCCCAAAACACACTGCTAGACCCATATCTCCAGCGTATTTGAAGTACAGATGTGCTAAGTTGCATTATACTCATTTTGATGCTTTTCGGTTTTATCCGAGACCGGTCCTTCCATATACCAACGAGCCGTGATCCTCCTCACCACTTCAGAATTTAAGAATAAAGTTAAACATTTTAATCGTGATAAATTTAAGTTCTTAGTTCAAAGAGTAAATCAGTTAAGTATGCAGAACCAGTAAAATTACCCAAAAGAAAAACACATTACTAGTTAGAATTCTAAAATTTGTAAATTTATCTATTTTTAAATTTTTGATTTGAAAAATATGCTTAAAGTGTTCCCCACACGCAGCTTTTAAAGCTAACCCGATTAATTTTACTGTAAATATTTCTTCAAGTGTTCCTTTGAACCTAAACTTTTTAAAACTTTTGTAATATACAGCTTAGGTTGCAGTGTGTTCATAAAACTTTTAGATTCTTTCTTTCTAGAAATTGATATTAGCTTGTTCAAATATTGCTATGGCATAATATATAGGTTGGTAATAAAGGACTTCAGCTCTGCGTCAACTTGACTTCTGAGAGGAAAACATGAGATTGCAGAGTACCTCTAGCACTATGTGCTGAAATTCCGCATTGGGAAGACACGCATATAACAAAATTATCATGTATACAGGGAAAAGAATCAGTAAAGATTCTCTATACACCAGTTGATTAACCACTGACCTACTGTCACAAATGTCGTCGATTTAAACCGCCCACACCGATAATTTTTAAGTGTGATTTAAAGCGACGCATGTAAGAGAGCTCATGCGGGTTGAAATTCCAGAACATCTTCGCAGCTGATATGATTCCAGCAATTGACACCGTTAACAAGCAAAATACTTATTTCTATTTCACCAAAGACTGAACTAAAGCTCTTACTAGGAGGTTCATGGAGTATCAGTCAAACTGTTTAAACGTAAATAAAATTCGAAATAATAAGTAAAATTAACTTCAAATAATATCCACGGAACACAACAGTAACTATTGTAAATTAGTATCATTAATTTTGTGAAAAGACTCCCTATTTCAAACATACTCACCAGCTGAATCTGTGCCCGCCTCGTAAGCGTGGTGGTAGCGTGATGCCTCACGTTCAAGAGGTCCTGAGTTCGAATCTTGGTAGGGGTGAGTTACTTGGATAAGTTTTTTTCGGGGTTTTCCCTTAACCTGAAAGACGAATGTCGAGTAACTCTTAAGCTCAATGGACCCTGGGCTCATTTGAGCATCATTTCGCCCATTCCATTCATCGTCCGATATGACTTAACGTTGGAGGACGTAAATTACAAAAACAGTCCCTCAACACTGCATTGCTCATTGCTCTTCTGGATAATTTTATTGCTTAGAAAAGTATTACTAGTGAAGCATTTACATATTATTCAAAACAGCGACCAATTACGTGTCAAAATCTTTCCTTCAAATGGTGCCCAACGTGCATCTCGTCGACAACTTCCAATTCAAATTATGTTCAGTTTTAAATCCATTTTAGTGTGTCAAGTACACAATTAAAACGTACATTTCACACGTGTGTGTCTATGTGTTTGTGTGTCTGTGCGTGCGTATTTGTGCGTGTGCGTGAGTGTGTGCCTGTGTGTGAAGGAGAGAGAGGATGGCATAATTCAATCATAAAACATTCATGCTTAGGTGGGCCCAAATGATCTTGTTGTCGACGGGCCCTTAAACACCACACACTCACTCACTTCATGCTTAGGCAAGTCAAATATGTATTAAGGAGCCTCGGTAGAGGCCTTTGGAATACTTTTCACAATTCTGTTTTACTTTCCAAGGATTCCTCCAGCAATTTTATTTATAATGTGCTACAGGTACACGTTGTGATTGCTGTACAGAGAGACTTATTGTTTACATAAATGTGAAATAACAAGGAGTATACATACTATGGGGAAAATGTTCGAAAGAGACTTTGATAGCTGCAGCTCACTTGCAACTTTATATTGTCTGACATGAAAACACAAGCAAACGATATGACTGAAAATGAAATGTTATGTGTAAGAGCTAAGGAAACCTTTATACCTGTAAAAGTGGCTGAAATCGACAACAAATAAAACTTAAATTATATAACGCACCTATAAAAATATGAGTTTCAGTGACACAGTTTTCCGCTTGAAGTCCAAATTCTACTACACAAGTCCTTTGGCTGCATTAGCTTCTTGCAAGGACATTGTCTATAATCCACATTCACAATTCTTGTAGAAAACTAATTCTCAAAACAACATAGGAAGAAGAACAAAAAAGTGACTAAGATATTTGATTACTTTGTTCTTATAGCCAAAGAGTTAGTTCTAAGCAGCGTACTCATGGAGCTGAATAGATAATTGACTACAAAACAAGGAAGAAAAGTAAGATAGGTGCATCTGGGAATTCAGCGTAAAATTTTGGATAGAGTGGACACTAAGGTACTTGGGACAGACATGAGCTGTTTTCACGAAAGTAAATATATTATGACATAAAACAAAACTCTAAATCATAATAAACATTGTGTTCTATGGATCCTCATGGAAAAACAAGGAAATTAGCAATTTACAATTAAAACTACACATGTAAAACTTGGATATTTAACATCAATATTTCAAAATATATCCGATGATTTATTGTACTAAACTCTGAAACATGTACATTTTAGCTGTAGTTATAAAGAAAACCAAACTTTGCGCATGTTTAATTATATTCTAAAACATTCCCAGTGTATCAAATTAAACATATTTACGATTTTAAAGAAGCATTTTGTACACAAAGTGGAGTATATAGTTTATCTGAACAAGTTTATTTAACAGATTCTTCATTTTAATGTACATACTTTTTTAATAACTGCAGAAAAACTGGTTTAAAATAATAATATAAATACTATCTGAAGTTAATTTAAATGCACTAGGATTTTAACAAATACTTTACAAGTATTTCACAAATATCTGATTAAATTAAATTAAATCTAATTAAATTAAAATAAAATTAAACACTTTCGTTTTTGGAGCAATTTACGTACAAAATATTACTAGTGTTTCAGATTTTTGCAACAAATGTATAGTATATATTTTTAAATAACGGAGATTAAATCACCCATTTACAAAACTGAAGTACACTATGCAATTTAAATACACAGTAGAACCTCATTTACCCCCATCAAGTATGACCAGGGCCAATATGAGTTAACGAATATCCGGGTTATCCGAGAGTGACGGAAAAACTATAAAAAACATGTAAAACGTCACGAAATATTTTAATGGAGTTTAGAAATTACCTTCACCACACTTTCACCTAAAAACACATGCACTGTATGTAGTGTAATAGCTTGCGTATTTGTTCAGCACACAATACAGCTACAAACTACTAGGTAGTAAAAAGGCAATGTGATTCTGCTGTCTCAGTTTAGTGAATCCGCTTTAACATTTGAACTTCATTTGCCAATGTTTCAACTTTATTCCCGAAATAAAGCATCAATTTCTCTATGTTTGCTACTGCTTGTGCGTGGGTCATAATCTCAGCTAGTTGAACAACGCTGCCTGAATTTGAGTACTTTTCATTTTCATTTTCAGTAACACTGCATGATTCAATAATGCCTTCCTCTGTAATCGGTTTACATCCTCCGCCATTGGGGGCCCAAATGACCTTGTTGTCGACGGGCCCTTAAACACCACACACTCACTCACTCACTCACTCACTCCTCCGCCATTGTCGTCATGCAAACAATTGTCAATATATTCTTCAGCCACTGATATTTTTAAAAATGTCTGTAAAATGTTCCACAATTATTTCTTGTTGTTGTCCCCCTTCTTCAATCTTGTTTTCTGGAAAGCCATACACACCAAGTCACAGCTTTGTCCATGACTTTATCAAAGTTTCTCTTCCAACCTGGTCCCGAGCCATGAATTCGCCTGCTAACAAGAGAATTCAAGCTATGTACTTACTGAAAATAGAAGTTTATTCGTCTATAAATTAAGTCTTCGTTTACTATATAATTCTGTTTTTCAAAACTTGTCCGTGTTATCCGCAGTTAGAGTTAAATTTCCGGGTTAACGAGGTTTCACTGCACATGGAAGTTTCACTGTTACACTTTACATTTAAAAGAGCAGACGAAATACTAACATTAAAACCATTTAGGAAGAGTAAAATAGATTAATTGGAACAGTGAATGCCAAGAGACTATTTAATAACATATGGCTGGAAAGAACGGTGAGTGGAAATTAGGTTGAAACGCAAAGCGGAAACAAAAAAGAGGGAAAAATTAGAGAGTCTGGGATTGACATGAAGGCTTATGGACGCAACTTCAGTGATAGATCAATAGTTTCAGGGCAAAGTTAGATTTAAACTGGATCTAAAAGGGCGGGGGGGGGGGGGGTGTTTGAAACGTTTTAGACCATACGTTTTACTTTGACGTATTGCTGGTTGCATATGGAATAGGCCACATACTGCCCTGACTAGTCCAATGGCCTTATAGTATAATAGCCCACGAAGTATGTAATCATCGTCCACTATTGTTGCTGGTGTAAAATATACTAGTATTAGTATAGTATTAGCAAAACTCAAAATTTCTGTGTCAGAAATTGCTGGTGAATAAATGAGTTTATTCCACAAGTTAACCATTCATACACTTTAGGTAATTTACGAACTGTATCGGTACAAAAATTCCTTTTCTCTAATTTTGAAATTTTGGAACTGATAAGCTGAAACTAGTTATATATCTCTTTACTTACATCAAAACCTCCAAGAGTTCCATTTCTTTTGCGCCCAAATATATGATCGGAAACTTAACATCTTATTTCCTCACCCAGCTTATGGAGGTTATCCAATTCTTTAAGAGAACCTATTTTGATTCTTTGGTCATTTTGAAGTTAACATTTTAATTTTACCACGATTTGAGATTTCGCGTGTTATTTCACATAAAAAGGGAAAGGTAAGTCTTTGGAAACTATGGTGTAATTACAGCTATCTCAGCAATTGTACCTACTCATGTTTATATTGTGACTTTGTGGGTTCATGAAATTAAAAGTCCAGGTTACAAAACCAAAAATTGCTCCTTATTTCCATAGAAACAATCTTCGGTCAATCCCTACAAGAGCAGAATTATGTTACATACACAATACAACTTGCAAGGTCATCGAACACAAAATTCACACAGCTGTTCACGCACACGAGTCCAATTATCAACTGTCCCCTTGACGAACTGCGCCTTCCTTATCCGTAATGTTCTCAAACAATCAATACGGCGCTAGAAGAAGAACGAGCTCTACAGAAATCCGTCTCGAGCTATCTCAGCACTGCACTGCCCGTCTCTTTGAACTCGTCGGCCGCACCGTCTCGCCTCAACAGTGCGTTCGCGACAGTATTATACATTCCGTAAAATATAATAAAATATTAAAACAGTACAAACGTTTAAGATTACTTATAAAACTGACACTACATTTTCAGATGTTCGTTATTCTACTATTATCTTCCTCCCTTAGACATTTTTGTTTCATCTTACCTATATACTATCCAAATCATTACGTTTATTTTTCTGTTCTTAGATTTAAAGCTCTTCTTTATTTCTGTTATTTCATTGGTTAGGTCTTTGGTTTTGTTTTTTGTTTCTAATTTACGTCCTCCAACGTTAAGTCATATCGGACGATGAATGGAATGGGTGAAATGATGCTCAAATGAGCCCAGGGTCCATAGAGCTTAGAGTTACCCAACATTCGTCTTTCAGGATAAGGGAAAACCCCGGAAAACCCCTTATCCAGGTAACTCATCCTAACCGAGATTCGAACTCGGCATCTCTTGGCAGACCTCGTGAGGCAGACACGCTACCACCACGCTACTACCAGGAGAGGGGCAGGTCTTTGGTTAAACTCCACGTTTTCATATGAGAAGTTACATGTTTCTAAATTTTGTTTATACATATTCCAAAGTATATTATGACGTACTATTAACTTCCTTACACATCAGCGGTATATAAAATTAAAATTTGTTCAGCATTTTCAAACACTAAACAAATTAGCTTCTATATCTAGGAGATATATTAAACTTATAAATTCGATTTAATACTATATATTCTACTCTCGATACTCTTTCAAGTTTTAGTATATGATCATTTAAATACCGAATAGCAATATGAACTAATGTTTAGTTTCAGTACCCTTTACTGGACCTTTTTAAATATTAACGCATTGAAACGTTCCATACGATACCAACAACAAGGAAAGAAAATGAATTTAAAAGCTTGGCATTTGGCTTTTACATCACGTTTAAATCCCTCAACTTATGACATAATTAATTCCCACCATTGAGAATTGAGTTTTAAGAGAATTATATTAGCAAGTTTTAAAATTATTTTTGAAACAAGAACAACGAAAAGAATTCTTTGATATCGTTATAAGTTATTATTTAAATAATATGGGAGTATTTTTTTCTTCTTCAAAATTTTGATTTCGGCATCGTATGATCAATTATCATACTAAAAGTGAAATAAAATGTTTTACTAAAAGTATCAAACATATCTATATTAAATTCAATATATATATATATATATATATATATATATATATATATATATATATATATATATATATAATTTTTGTTAGCATTATGTGATATTTGGAAAACATTCGAATAAAATTTCATTCTTAAGCACATTCCCATAGTAGAAAATTACTTATCGCATTTATGTTTCCCCTGTGTAACCAATTCTAACACAAATTCCAATAAATGCTTTTTACCCTAATCGTTATTCACAATTCTTTAACGTCTTAAAGGCAAGCATTAAGAGTAGCTTATAAATTCTGCTGTTTGATATCGTCGAATTCTGTTTATACCTATCGCTCTTCAGAAATATCTCTCAGCTTATGACAATGAATTTTCTCAAAAGGCATGCTTTTTTATAATGTTCATGAAAAGCGCATCTTTTACTGTTTATTTAATAGTTGCATTAACTGTTACTTTAGGGAACTAAAGGGCTACAAGCTTTGCATATATTAGTATACATTCACCATGAAAATTGCAGAATATTCAATCAGTATTTTCATTTTAGAAGTTCTACAAGCAGATTTTATTTATGACTCCTAAGGTTTCACCTTTGTTTTATTTTCTAGATTAGTCCACGAATATTATCAGCTCTCTTGTCACTTGTATTGATTACTTAATTCAACTCTGCGTCGATGCTGCGTCCCACATCTTTGATCATATTGAATGTTGCAAGTACATCTAGTGCGAATTGAAAACGTTTTAATTAAACAACGCTAAATTTCAATATTCACACTAAATATTTTTTCATTATTCTAAAGACATCTCCATTAGTATGTATTTATAAAATACTTCATATTATGTCCTCCAGGGGCCTACTGCGCTAGATACGGGAATTGGCGATCCCGGAGTCCCGAACCAAATCTCTCTATTGGGTGCCTCTGAGTGGTGAGCCCAAACAAGGTTAACATTTGTGTTTGAGCCTTATACAATTAAATTAAATTAAAGTCAAATTATGGTCAAAGCAAAGCCAAAGCAAAGCCAGAGCGGAGCCAGAGCGGGACCGGAGTGATGACCGGAGCCTAGCCAGGGCGAGACCGGAGTGATGATCGGAGCCTAGCCAGGGCGAGACCGGAGTGATGACTGGAGCCTAGCCAGAGCGAAGCCAGAGCGAAGCTAGAGCCAAGCCTGAGTTAAGTTAAAGAATGAAGTTACAGTGAGCCGAGAGCGAAGCCAGAGCGGGACGGGAACGGGAGCCGGAGCCTAGCCAGAGCGAAGCCAGCGCCAAGCCAGATTAGGGTTGGAGAATGAAGTTAGTGTGAGGCCAGAGCGAGGCCAGAGCGAAGCCAGCGCCAAGCCAGATTAGGGTTGGAGAATGAAGTTAGTGTGAGACCAGAGCGAGGCCAGAGCGAAGCCAGCGCCAAGCCTGAGTTAAGTTAAAGAATGAAGTTACAGTGAGGCGAGAGCGAAGCCAGAGCGGGACGGGAACGGGAGCCGGAGCCTAGCCAGAGCGAAGCCAGCGCCAAGCCAGATTAGGGTTGGAGAATGAAGTTAGTGTGAGACCAGAGCGAGGCCAGAGCGAAGCCAGCGCCAAGCCAGATTAGGGTTGGAGAATGAAGTTAGTGTGAGACCAGAGCGAGGCCAGAGCGAAGCCAGCGCCAAGCCTGAGTTAAGTTAATGAATGAAGTTACAGTGAGGCGAGAGCGAAGCCAGAGCGGGACGGGAACGGGAACCGGAGCCTAGCCAGAGCGAAGCCAGCGCCAAGCCAGATTAGGGATGGAGAATGAAGTTAGTGTGAGACCAGAGCGAGGCCAGAGCGAAGCCAGCGCCAAGCCAGATTAGGGTTGGAGAATGAAGTTAGTGTGAGACCAGAGCGAGGCCAGAGCGAAGCCAGCGCCAAGCCAGATTAGGGTTGGAGAATGAAGTTAGTGTGAGACCAGAGCGAGGCCAGAGCGAAGCCAGCGCCAAGCCTGAGTTAAGTTAAAGAATGAAGTTACAGTGAGGCGAGAGCGAAGCCAGAGCGGGACGGGAACGGGAGCCGGAGCCTAGCCAGAGCGAAGCCAGCGCCAAGCCAGATTAGGGTTGGAGAATGAAGTTAGTGTGAGACCAGAGCGAGGCCAGAGCGAAGCCAGCGCCAAGCCAGATTAGGGTTGGAGAATGAAGTTAGTGTGAGACCAGAGCGAGGCCAGAGCGAAGCCAGCGCCAAGCCTGAGTTAAGTTAATGAATGAAGTTACAGTGAGGCGAGAGCGAAGCCAGAGCGGGACGGGAACGGGAACCGGAGCCTAGCCAGAGCGAAGCCAGCGCCAAGCCAGATTAGGGATGGAGAATTTAGTTAGTGTGAGACCAGAGCGAGGCCAGAGCGAAGCCAGCGCCAAGCCAGATTAGGGTTGGAGAATGAAGTTAGTGTGAGACCAGAGCGAGGCCAGAGCGAAGCCAGCGCCAAGCCAGATTAGGGTTGGAGAATGAAGTTAGTGTGAGACCAGAGCGAGGCCAGAGGGAAGCCAGCGCCAAGCCTGAGTTAAGTTAAAGAATGAAGTTACAGTGAGGCGAGAGCGAAGCCAGAGCGGGACGGGAACGGGAGCCGGAGCCTAGCCAGAGCGAAGCCAGCGCCAAGCCAGATTAGGGTTGGAGAATGAAGTTAGTGTGAGACCAGAGCGAGGCCAGAGCGAAGCCAGCGCCAAGCCTGAGTTAAGTTAAAGAATGAAGTTACAGTGAGGCGAGAGCGAAGCCAGAGCGGGACGGGAACGGGAGCCGGAGCCTAGCCAGAGCGAAGCCAGCGCCAAGCCAGATTAGGGTTGGAGAATGAAGTTAGTGTGAGACCAGAGCGAGGCCAGAGCGAAGCCAGTGCCAAGCCAGATTAGGGTTGGAGAATGAAGTTAGTGTGAGACCAGAGCGAGGCCAGAGCGAAGCTAGAGCCAAGCCTGAGTTAAGTTAAAGAATGAAGTTACAGTGAGGCGAGAGCGAAGCCAGAGCGGGACGGGAACGGGAGCCGGAGCCTAGCCAGAGCCAAGTTAGAGTGCATTTAGAGTGAAGTTAGAGTGAGGTTAGAGTGAAGCCGGGGCGAAGCCAGAGCGGGAGCTGAGCGGAGTGGAGACTGGAGCCTAGCCAGAGCGAAGCCAGCGCCAAGCCAGATTAGGGTTGGAGAATGAAGTTAGTGTGAGGCCAGAGCGAGGCCAGAGCTAGAACGAAGCGGGGCCGGAACCTAGCCGGAGCCAACTTAGAGTGAATTTAGAGTGAAGTTAGAGTGAGGTTGGGGTGAATTCCGAGCGAAACCAAAGCCAAGCCAATGCGAAGCAGAGCGGGAACGGAGAGGTGACTGGAGCCTGGCCAGAGCCAAGCTAGAGCTGAGTTACAGAATGAAGTTGTAGTGAGGCCATAGCGAAGAGAGAGCGGGACCGAAGGTGTGCCGGAGCCTACCCAGAGCAAAGTCAGAGCCAAGCCAGAGTTAAGTTAAAGAATGATGTTACAGTAAGGCCAGAGCGAAGCCAGAGCGGGACCGGAACGGGGGCTGGAGCCTAGCCAGAGCCAAGCCAGAGCCAAGTTAAAGGGAATTTAGAGTGAAGTTAGAGTGAGATAGGATCGAAGCCGGAGGGAAGCTAAAGCGGAACTAGAGCGGAGCCAGAGCAAAGCCAAAGCAAAGCCAAAGTGGAGTCAGAGCAAAGCCAAAGTAAAGCCAAAGCGGAGCCAGAGCAGAGCCAGAGCAAAGTTAAAGTTAAGGTTATAGAAAATAAAGTTATAGAAAGTAAAGTAAAAGTATAGAGAAATAAAATACATACTTTTAAAAAGGGCGCTGATGACCATGGAGTTGAGCATCCTTATTTATAAGCCATCATCATCATCGTCGTCATCATCATCATATTAGCATGGGATGTAGTGCTACTAATAACTACATTCCGACAGATACATTTCTGCCTACATGTTTTGATTACATTTATAATATGTGATATTTAATTCTGCTGAATTTGGCTTTCTAATATACATACAACCATTAGGAAAGTTTCAGAAGAAATATATTTATTGCCAGTTATATTATTATATTGAGTTTTCGGTCCCTTTACTACTTTGGAGCGACGTTTTGTCCGTTTTCCCTCCATAGAACTCTAGTCGCAGTCATTAGATACAAGGTTAAGATTTCATATACTGGAATTTGAAGTAAGTTTGCTTATGCTTCAGATTTGGTTGAAAGCGTTACAAAATTAATAACTTAGATACAAGATCCCCAAGAAGTTAATTTAAGATACTTCTAAGGATCCGGGATGCTGAAATTGTACAGAAGTACATTATATATAAATTGTAAACTTAATTTTAATCGGTCCGAAATTAAGCTTAGTTTAATTGGAAAGCGGTCTAAGTGTTTTCAGTTATTAGGACATAGGAGCACCAGTGAATTTAGGATGTAAAACTTTATGCACATACACGTACACACAAACAAGCAAACAAACAAACAAACAAACACACACACCCAGACACTTTCCCTCTCTCTCACGATTGATTTGAAAATTGTTAGCATAGTTAAACTCTTGATTGTGACTTAAAACTACACATTTTTAAAGCTTAATGTTTCATTTTTAGATGTACAAGTACGTCATGTTAATTTACATCTTGTATTCTTATCTCAAAATATCCTTACGATAGAACTCCCTTGCAAGTGTTTCAGACCATTTTATTTTCAGGATTGTAACGATTGAACCAAGTTACATTGTCACAATACTCGTTAAAAAGTTACTGCTTACATTTTGATATCTCAGAAGAAGGTTTTGGGTAATGAATCTTTGCTTAATGGAACCTAACGATACAAGCCTTTTCGACAATATTAAGTTTCCAATAACTTCTGCCACTCCATTGTTCTACTTCACGTTTTGCAGAGAGTTCTTCAGCAATGACACGCCTGCCTTCTCTAATAAGCTCATCAACGCGTATCTTTGATTCCGCTGAAGACGTTTGAGGTGACCACAATAAGGTTCATCTTCAATACTGCAGTTTACATATAGAAACGCTTCATGTATGTCCAAAAACAGCTGCCAACGTATCCATAGGCACGAAGAAATCCAAGGTAAATTTCAGCAGCAGGGTTTTCTCCGTTAACAAGGAATTCAATGCCTGCACGCTGTCAAATATAAACCATTCCTGTCCGTCATATTGTAAGTACATCTTAAGAAGGGGTTGTTCACAACTTTCAGTATGACCCTCGTGATTAAACTGCTATGGTGTTGAACATTTATGCCATCAATTGTTATTTTACATCTCATTTGGTGCCTACACTAGATAAAATATTTTATATAGTTCTATTTTATATTTGATGGTAGTGCACCAAAGTTTCAAAGTTCGTTTGATCCACCAAAGTCTTCGTAACATTTTTCCATGAAACTGTTGTAACTGCGCCCTCTGTTGGAGGTGAGTTTAGAGACAAGGATTTCCACGCCATATCATCTTCACACTTGCTGCACTTCAGGAAGCGCGAGTGAATCTTCACATGCAGAGGGGGGAGTTGTGTGGAGGGTGTTACTGCTATAACTTACTGGTCATTTAGTCTGCACAAAATAAATATCCATCATCCAAGTTTAAGGATACATTGCACTTTTTATGTATCTTCTTCTTCTTCTGGTTTCTTTACACCCCTGGAAATATATTATAAGCGCTGTATTTAGCGGCGAATGTAGTCGGTAGTATACTTTCATGCTTCTAAATATATATATAGTTATCCCATTCAACGTACGAAGCACTATTTGATTTTTGTTACTACCGCATCAATGGGAAGGGAACCTGTTTGAATATGCTATAAATAAACTAATCCCATACCGCCATATCCCTAACGGGCCTGAGGCTATTAACCAGACTGTGGGCTGCCATACCGACTTACTGCAACCGATACAGGAAGAGATGTGTTATTACGCATTCTCCAGCCGGAATGTTAGATTTCTCGGCCACAATTGCTACCTTTCATAGCTACTCACTTTACTTGAATGCTGAATGGGCATCGGTCCTATACCTGGATCTTGAAAATCACATACCTATGCGCGAAAAAAAAGTGAGACATATTCTCTGGTGGGAACCGGAGCTCCTCCCCCTAGCCCATCCCATTACGGTTATATATCGTATATAACGACGGCTGTTCAATAAAGAATGATCACAATTTCTTTTGACAATGTAACTTTAGTAATCCTCATAATTTTGATGGTCTTTCTCAAAATAGTCTTCCCTGAATGCGATATACTTGTCCCAGCGTTTCTACCAGTCTTCAAAAACATGATGGAAACTATTTTTGAGATCCTTCAAAATCACCTCCGCAGCCTTCACCACTGCTTCTCATGATGGTTAATGCGTCCCACGAAGGCGTTTCTTCAAGTTAGGGAATAGAAAAAAGTCACATGGGGCTAAATCCGGCCTGTAGGGAAGCTGAGGGATGCAATTCAAGTTGATTTTTGCAAGATATTCAGTAACAAGATTGGCAATATGCGGCCGCGCATTATCGTGGTGCAGCATCCAGCCTGCTTCATGGAAATATGGTCTTTTGTGCCTGATATGGATTTGCAATGTTTTCAGGACATCCCTGTAGTATTGTCCAGTTACTGATGTGTGTGCAGGTACAACATGCTAATAAACCATTCCATGAATATCAAAGAATGAGATGACCATAACTTTTCCAGCAGAAGCAACCACATTTGCTTTTTGGGGGGTTGGTGCTGAAGGAGATTTCCTCGCTGAGCTTTGCTGTTTGCTCTCAGGATCAAAATAATGTAGCCAAGTTTCATCAGCAGTGATTACATTTGATAGAAACTCCGAATCTTCCTCTAACATCAGCTTTAAGTGCATGTTAGCTCCATTGCAGCGGTAGGCGATACTGAACATGTCTAAACTTGCCTGGTTCTCACAGGCGGGAACCAGGAGTACCAACAATGAAGCTACTACGGCGTGTTTGTTTCACATTAAGCTAACAGAATATAATAAGTTTGAAATTTAGTGCGAAAAATTATGTCCGTAAAAAATTATGATCATTCTTTATTGAACAGCTCTCCTATATATAGGAGAGCATATATATAGGAGAGCACACACATATATATGAATATATTGACATTTGTTAGTCTCGCAAAAACTCGAGAACGGCTGAACCCATTTACCTAATTTTGGATTTGTAGAATTTGTATAGGTCCAAGAAAGGTTTAAAACATTATAAAACACCTGAGGTGGTAATGGAGTGAGATATTAACCAAATATAAAGGTACACACGCCAAATTTTACGAAACACATACACCTTCTTTTGTTTTAGACAACAAGAGCATTACAAATTAGAAAGATATTGCACTCCTTGCCGAAGTCTTCAAAGCTACTTCACTTACATATTTTATTAAATAACGTTTATCGTTTGTTATCAAGACTAAATTTTTTATGTAGTATGATATACCTTTCGAAGGTATATTAATTTCTGAATGCACTATAACACTATAAATATTTGACCACCAGCAATTGTCAAATATTGGTGAATCCTTGGATACCTTCTTTATAATTTGTGTTTGTGAATGTGAATTGAATTGACATAAAATTAATTGAATTCCTTCGTGATTCCCCTTTTGATTTTAAGCGTCTATAATGTCCTGTTCATTTGGCCTCTGCGATGAGCATAAATAAATTGTAAGGGCAGTCGTTGGAAGTTTGCGGAATCAACTTGGAGTTTCCCTGTGTCTTTCATTTCACGTCGCGTGTTCGCGCGTCGGAAAACCATCATCTTTATATAGTGCTATCAATATAAACCTGAACCGTTTCAATAGGCCACAACTTTTGAATCAATAATAAGACACAAGTGCAACTTTGTGAGAATGTAATACACACTTGGAAGATTACATTACACTATGTACATCTCGGAGAAAATGTTGGAAATTGTCCTCCACCAGCATCTATGGATTGTGGTCCCATTTTCTTTGATACGACTGTAGACACTGAAGTTTATATGGGTATCTTCAAGACATTTGTGGAGCAGCTGATGATATCCAATTAAGAGAAGGTTATTTCCAGCAAGATGGAGCAACGTTCCATACATCTAATGAGACCATGGAACTTGTACCCAGTTTCTTTGATAAATCGAATAATCTCAAAAGGTCTGTGGCGCCCCAGATACCCTGACGTAACCTCACCGGATTTTTTCTTGTGGGAGTGTCTAAAAATAGAGTGTACAAGAATAGGCTAAGACAATTGATCTTGTCAAGGAATCCATTCAAACCGAAATAAGTGACATGGTGAGGATACTCTTCGTAAGACTTCAGAGAATATGGTGAGACGAGTGCAAACATGTATAGATGCTGGTGGAGGACACTTTCAACATTTTCTCTGAGATATAAATAGTGTAATGTAATTTCTCAATTGTGTATTATATTCTCCCAAAGTTGTACTGTGTCCTATTATTGGTTTAAAAGTTATGCCCTATTGAAATGGTTCAAATTTATATGGATCGCCATATTTACGTACCACAAAAAAGACAAAAATACTGTTTATCAGAAAGCTTTAAATTGATTAACTTAATTGTAACTATTGTATTTAAGCTTACCCCAAGTTTCAGAATAAATAACTAACTAACCCTAAAACTAAAACTTTTGTGGCGGTACGAAGTTTGCCGGGTCAGCTAGTTATATATAATGTTTAACTATGTGTCAGACAACATAACACAGTACAATGGTTGATTATCTACGCTAACCTTACCTACTCATAAAATATGAGCGTAGAAAAATTAAAATTGTAACGAAAGTTCATTTGATAAACTTTTTCCAATATAAAAATCTACCCAGTGGAATAGTTCACGGAGTAACGTCATTCGGGAGGTCGCGACCTGAAATCCCGTGGGCCGATGAATCTGACTCGGATTTCAGAAATAAATACGGATTGGGTGTTTAATACTAGCACGAAAAGTTTCACCACAAATCTTAATAGTAAAATTGGAAATACATTCATGTTGGCGAATATTCTGCCATATATCGCAGGAAATGAAAGTAGGTAAACTGTACGATATCCTAACGCCATCTACCGACTTGTGTAGAAGCTACCATATGTCTGTCATGGAAAGAGGTACGGTTGCCTAAGGCCTCTATGGATATGTGACGAAGCAAGATGATATGGCACGGGGTTGAGTCCTAGAAGTTTGAAGGTCCGTTACACACCGAGTCACGAGATATCTACCAATAGCCATTTAAATTTCAACACTTACCTAAGGTCACGTAAAATAGAGAGGAAGAAATCTACTCAAAGTTTTCTAGTTAAAACATTACGTTATATAATTTAAATTTGGCATTATAATACTATCAAAAATAGAAATATAATAACACATTTGAGGTTCTTTACTTGCAAAAAGTGGAGGATGATGTTGTCAATTGTAAATGGTCCCCTTGGCGATATTTCGCATCAAAGACTATAAATAAATAATCTATGTGTATCTCTGGCTTCTGTTACTCACCCAACTGAAGTAGTATCGGGTCACAGTTATTGAACTCGACGGGGTGTGTTGAGATGAGCAGTGGTGTGAATCTTTGAAGCAGGAAGTAAGTGCAGGAAATGACCTCAAATATAATCCCCACACCCGTGCCTCCCTTTCACAGTTGAGCCCGCGGTACAAAAAATAAATGGACCAATATGATCCGAAATAAAAAAGCCCCAAGTCGTAGGAATTAACTTTATCCGTCTCTGCTCTCCACGATTACATCTTTTTCTGGTCTTCCCTTCGTGACATATTCCGCATCACTGCTATCGTATCCTTTAGGGTAGACAAAATCATACTTTACTTGATGACGGTGTCTCAGGCGACTTGGCTATGATGAATGTAGATAACTCTCCCTACTCGTGGTGTGCTGCAATGAGTGCCGGTACATCATTTTTGGAAAATTTCCCCTGAATGAGTTATAGTAAATGTTTTCCCCAAATGCGTAAAACCTACTGGTGCTTTCTATACTGCTTGTAAGTAGAGTAATAATTATTTCTTTCCTTCCCTAAATTTAAAATGACATTTCTGTGGAAATACACGTTTTAATATCCCTGAATAAAAATATTTCTTGAAAATATGTCCACGTATGTGCCTGTAAGTTTGTTTATTTGTCCGAATTCATCACACGCAAACTTTTATCTAAGTTTAGCATATACCACAGACTAAACTAAACTACTCTTTGCTGTAAAGTGTTTCGTTATTTCCAATTTTCTCAAAAGTTCACTAACGGTTTCATTAAAACACGCGTTTTAAAGATATTTTCATAACAATGCAATATATATGCTGACTTTCTGGGAATAATTTATGAATTCCTCTTCATTTTGAACGAATTTTGTAACTCCAACCCATTAGAGATAGACAAAACTTGAAATATAAAAAACGTAGATCTCGTGACGTCTGGATTTTTTGTCCAATAACCTTTGTGACAATGACGAGTTCAAACTTATTCGTTATTATTGATTTTAATTATGAAATAGTTTATATCTTTTCAACTGCAAAACTTCCATTCACTTTTGTTATGGTTATGGAGAAATTCGAGTTTTAAATCCATTATGTATCACCCGTTTCTAAAAGAACTGTAGTGATCTTAAAGATCTCGAGTATTGTCTTATTTCCGTTGTACCTACAAGAAAATGTGAAACTATTTATGCAAATATTTATCAGGATTTTCATGAGTATATAACATATTAAGCTTTTGTAAGAATATTTGATCAAACAATGGACTGAGGAAGTTACGTCCACTGTATCGCGAGAACCTGGCGTTCTAGAGGTCTCCATTCTCACTCCGATCTTGGACTCTCCCTTTTATGTAGGAGAATTTACAAATTCTAAACTTTATATTTATACCGCTCTCATTTCCCTTACATTTTATTTCAGTATAACTTTTCAGGCGTTTATCTAGGCTTCGTGGTGTGTGGCGGTGCCAGACAAATGGAACGCATACTAGGTCCACAGAAAGCGTACTTCCTGGTTGGAGGAATCACTCTTCACCCTTTCTGAGCAACTCCGAGCAGGTCTTGGAGTGTGAAACTGTTACTGGCGTTTGTTAGAGCAACTTCTGTGACGTTGTCACCTCGATTAAACACAAAAAGTGGAAGGTGCTCCTTGTTGTTGACTTGACACTCCGTTTTATTGGTCTGAAAAGAATAAATAGTATATAAAAATACAAAAACTCAACACACAACTTTTTATATAACACATAATATCCATCGAATAACCTAAAACGCATTGCCAAAACATTTAGCACGGTCAAGATTCACTGTAAAAAGAACAACGCCAGAACTTACGAGCTGGTATAACAGTACATATATAACTGTCGTATTTAAACTAAGCACAAGTACTATTACTTAACTGGTATTTAAAGAGTGCATGTGAGAGGAGCTCAGCATTCATTCCTGTACCTACAGCAATAGTTTTCAGTTGGCTAAAATACTAGAGAAGACAGAAAAACTACTTCCAAAGTGAAATCCATTGGCGTGTTTTATACCTTCTAATTTCAAATTCTAATGTGATAAAATAGTAAACATGTTAGAGCCTGTATATTAAGCACATAAAAATTGTGAGCTGTAGCTAATAAAATGGATCCGTATATCGTTAAATAAAACTTTTTTTTATTGCAAATAATATACATCACCATGTGAGCTGACAAACCAAATACTATTTTGTTGGTAGCGATGTGGTGTGCATTTAGTACTTTCTTTACCTCTAATTCATTTTACCTCTGCAGATGTATATGGTAAAATGTGTACTTTGCACCAAAATCTCTGAGCATCTCTTTCATGGAAGTATGTAGCAAAATTTATGAATTTCAAAATATTTTAAGGCGTTAATAGAAATAAGGTTTTTTCTTTGTTTTGGTTCCATATTATTAGCGCATAATTTATATCAGATTACAAGAAGACGAAACGTCAGTGCAAGGTAGTCGGCAAGTGATAACATTAGTTTTAATTAAGGATAGACAACAACCAGTACAAAGAACTGGTATCTTTCAGATTTGCTCACCCTGTAAGAAACGGCCGAGCTGACTCCACCAGTGGGTGGGAGGCCCTTGCTCTTAAGGGATGTTATGGGCTATTTTATTATTTTATTTATTTAATCTAAATAAGTGTTCACTAGGGTTTTTTCGGCTAAAACTGGTGTTAGGTTTTCTCTGTAGTTAAAGCATTATAGTTCTTTTTATTCTCCCTTCCTCTCTAATGCTGGGGTTAGGAGTCGCTCGGGTTCTCTCAGAGCGAGGGAGATGAAGCATTTGACCTGAGATAACAGGGTTGAGGGGTCGGCCCAACGTCTCAGATGATTATGAGATGAATCATGGAGCAATTGGTGGAATGATGGTGGGGGAAACCGGTGGACGCAGAGAAAACCCATCCCAGCGCCTTGTTGTCCACCACAAATCCCACTTTGTGGTCACCTGTGATCGAAGCCGAGCCGCCTAGGTGAGAACCAAGCGGTCTAACCACTCAGCCATGGTGCGGCCACATACCACTTCAAAATGTTAATTCGTATGAAGGGGTAAAGCCAGACTGCAAAATTCAATGCCATAGCATTTAAGGCCCGGGCTTTATAGTTCGGACCACTATTAGGTACAATTAACGGGCCTTAAAGTACTTACAGCATAGTAAGTCGCCATTAAGGTAGTTGTCTCATGTGTTTATTAGAACTCCTAGTGGTTTACCGGGAGAAACACGAGTCAGTTGGAGAATTTAATGTCATGTTGGCACGTTGGCCATAGTAGCTCAAATGGTTAGAGCGGCTGGACGGAAACCAGAAGATCCGTGGTTCAAATCCCGGCGATGGCATTGAATTTTTCAGTCTGGCTCTACCCCTTCATAGTGCGTTCTACACACGGCTAGTGTGAAAGAACAATTAATTTCCATTAAATCGTATGGTTTGCTATACCAGGAGTTTTTCTTTTTCACATCCTTGTTATTATTTTGCTGGATATTGATGTTAGGTAGTCATTTCTTTCTTAATTGAAATATGTTGGAGTTTCACATTATGAAATAATTATGTGACTAAAGGTAAGGCAGAATTATTTAAAATGCTTTCCCATTACACCTACCTAAAATCATTCTTCAGTCATCCAGACGGTTAACTGTACGTGCGAAAGGTACTTGATGGCAGAGCATTTTTGGGATTTAGAAAGTCGGGTGCGGTTGTTAAGGAGTACAACATTAAAAATGGCTGATTTTCTATAAATTATTTATAAAGAGAGTTTTTGTCTTTTAATACTAACCCCACATGGATTCACAGAATTACAGTTCTACGAGATAAGGGGGAGTATTCAACTCAAACGATGTATTCTACACTACTGTGCATAGTTTAAGCGGTAAATAGCAAGAATATTTAAATGAAGTTAGTAAACAGGATGTAAGAAACTAACAGAAAACCGTATACCAGATAGGCACCTGCAATATTAAAGTTTCAGTTCATTTCATAAGGAGTACATTTTTATAACATATAAACATGGAAAGGCAGTGTCATTTCTTTTTAGCATTTTTTAATAAATTCCTCAGATCATCGAACATCTGTTTCTATTGATATCTTCTTTACTGCGAGTGGTAATACAATAATGATCAGGTTCTTTAGGCAATGTAAGCCAGATGAACATAGTAGCCTATTTATCCTAGTTAAGCATATATAATACATAAGAGGTTTTAAGTTGGTATGGAAATCTGAAGCTTTTCTTCAGGCATCACCTACATGTCATTCATAATTCTAGCAACACTATGACAGATTGCAATCGTCATGAAGATGTATGGGAGGTTACACTGGCACTGAGATGTTGAGTAACGTTAAGTTTGAGTGTTGGAATGCGTGAGGCTTGCTTCGGGGAGGTCCTTGTTTCCATTCCTGTGCATATATGTTAATGATGGGTCATTGTAGATCATAAAATGGAGGATTTTATTTGTTGTTTTTGCCTATTTAGCTATTATTTATTTAAAGGTCCTTTTTTAGAATTTTTATTAGTCCTTTTACCCTGTTTAGCTATCTTTTACTTACAGGTCCTTTTTAAGCACTTTTGTTTCTTTTAACAGCCTTTTTTCTCATGCTAATTAACTTCTTTTGACTATCTTTTACCTATTCACTAGACTCTAGCTTAATTCCAATTTCTAATATTTACAACTAAGGCTGGCTATAGTAGGTAACAGGTGAGAGAACTTTTATTGAATCCAAGTCATTAGCATCAGCAGAGAACCTAGTAAACTCTCTCTCAAAATATTCCGTTATTGTTTACCAACATCCTGACAATGACCTCGACCAGAGCAGTGGATAGGTTGGTTCCACAATTTGTGAAAGAAATCCTGGCCGCAAACATGCTAAAAACAAAGCCTAGAAAAACCTCTTTACGTCCTTTATTCCAATCTCTAGGTCCTTTTGAGATATTTTAGGTCTTTTTAAAGCTCCTTTTTAGACAATTTGTAGGTCCTCAACTTCCTAGCCCTGTTCATCATCCCCTCTAGAGGCCCACCTTCTTAGCGTAGATGGTAGCTTGTCTGCCTCACGTTCAAGAGATCCCGGGTTCGAATCTTGGTTAGGGTGAGTTACCTGGATAAGGGATCTCTGGGTTTTTCCCTTATCCTGATAGACGAATGTCAGGTAGCTCTAAGCTCCATGGACCCCGGAGTCATTAGAGCATCATTTCATCCATCTCATTCATCATCCGACCTGACTTAACGTTGGAGAACGTAAATTAAAAAAAAACGCTTCTTCTAAGCAACTC
Organism: Mantis religiosa; assembly: GCA_030765055.1. NCBI lineage: Eukaryota > Metazoa > Arthropoda > Insecta > Mantodea > Mantidae > Mantis > Mantis religiosa. The sequence continues at coordinate 136,370,440 of CM060952.1, read as the reverse complement.
CAGCTGTGATCTTCCAGCCTGGTAGTATTAGCTACTTACGTGCGTTTCAGTGGTCCATCTTTTGCTGCCTCCTGTAGTTCTCTTCACTGTCCCTTCCTCCTGGAATGTGGCAGCCGCAATAGATCTATTAGCTCTAAGTGTGCGAGGTGTCTGCCTTCATTGTACAACCTATATAACCTATCCTTAAGTTAGTAAAAATTATTATATTAGAATAGCTAACAGTTGTCCATTTAACACCTCTGTTTTACTGTTAGACCGTTTGTTTTATTTTGTAATAACAAGAACTTTAACCTCCTCCTGCTCATTCTTCTTCTTCTTCTTCTTCTTCTTCTTCTTCTTCTTGTTCTTGTTCTTGTTCTTGTTCTTGTTCTTGTTCTTGTTCTTGTTCTTGTTCTTGTTCTTGTTCTTGTTCTTGTTCTTGTTCTTGTTCTTGTTCTTGTTCTTGTTCTTGTTCTTGTTCTTGTTCTTGTTCTTGTTCTTGTTCTTGTTCTTGTTCTTGTTCTTGTTCTTGTTCTTGTTCTTGTTCTTCTTCTTCTTCTTCTTCTTCTTCTTCTTCTTCTTCTTCTTCTTCTTCTTCTTCTTCTTCTTCTTCTTCTTCTTCTTCTTCTTCTTCTTCTTCTTCTTCTTCTTCTTCTTCTTCTTCTTCTTCTTCTTCTTCTTCTTCTTCTTCTTCTTCTTCTTCTTCTTCTTCTTCTTCTTCTTCTTCTTCTTCTTATTATTATTATTATTATTATTATTATTATTATTATTATTATTATTATTATTATTATTATTATTATTATTATTATTATTATTATTATTATTATTATTAAAACGCATATACAGTAAAGCAATTATTGAAACTGTGAAGCACAGACATGTTACCGTATTGGAGGCAAAAATTCGAGGATGCCAATTTTAAGAAGAAAAGCATTATACACTGCAATCTGAGATATTTGACTATTTTTATTTTCCAGAGTGTATTTAAGCTGTTAAGTAATCCCATTTGCACAGTAGCCTTCTTGTAATTTACACTCAGTTAACTTGATGATAGACAGTAGTAGTTGCATTGTTGCCTTCCTGGTTATGTGCTTTATTGATATTGCTATCTACTAAAGCTTCACTTTTGGCATCGCAGAAAATTTGTATTGTACATTATGAGTTATAACTAATATTTGCTACTTATTTAAACACATATGCTGATCACGCCACAATCATACCTCTCTTCCGCTACCCGCCATACCATACCAGACTAGGAGTTTGGAGAAGCAATGCAATGATTGTCACCGATCGCATTGTTTCGTTAGAGCTCCGACAAGCCAGTGTCGGTCATGCGTGGGAGGAAAGAAAGAGACAGATAGTGATGCGCGCGCTGGACATGTGCCGAGAGAGAGAGAAAGAAACAGAGAGATGTCTGGATAGTTCTTTCTTTCTCTTGCCACCGCGAAAGGCCTTAAACGTCGGCGGCTTTCTAGAACAATGATTGGAGGTATAAATGCTCGCAAGTGTTAGAGCGCAGTCAGTTGCTGGTGAGTTGTTAATTGAGCGTGCAGCTGTAATTGTGAATGTGTGAACATTTGAAGTGTACCGCAGTGAATTCTTTTGTTTCTTTACGTGTGGCAGTGGAACGAGACGACCTTAAAGATTGCGTTTGTGCATGTTACGTCATTCTGCTGCTGTAAGGGGTGTACAAAGTTGTTTACTGCAATAAAGTGCATTTTAGATTTCTGCAAATAAGACACAAATTCACAATATAATCGTTTATACACAGATAAAAATCCACACCTGAATTTTTATTATAATAGGCTAAGGCCTCTTTTAAGAATTGGGTTCCACATAACTATATATAGTATAATAATATACTACTAAAAACATGCACTTCATTAAAATGCCATTTTTGCGTTAAATACATATTCTCGTTGCGTACTCTAACGAAAGTGCTTGAACATTGGAGATTTCGTATGTTTCTTTCTTTTTCCTTTACTTTTACTCGCCAGAGCCTGTTATCCGAATGGACATATGAATGCCCCTTTTCACACATTTCATATAAAAAAGCGCTTATTGCTTCATTTGAAACAATTGCTAGGTAAAAATATTTTTAAGTTCCTAACGAGTATAAAATATATATTTTATAAGAATGTTATAAGGGTCTAAATGATATATATGATTTAATCATTGATAGTCATTGAATATAGCAGTTAACATTTTTCTTGTTGTGTGAGCTCGGTATTTGAGATCACAGATGTTACGGGGAATGAATGGCTCATGAATTTAGTGATGTGGTATATAACGCTTTTCTTGCTTCATTTCTCGCGACAACACCAGCAGCAATTACTTGAGAGTTAACGCTTATATAATTATTATTCTCTTTTTGAGTCGTTATTACAACACATTTGCGTTTATGACTAGCGTCAGAGCAGCAGCATTTTCTTCTACCCGTTGTGCATTTTTGTTCGCCTCCCTCTACAGTCTTCCATCAGCCACTCCGTCAACACTTCAACCCTCCTTCATCGCACCCTTCACTGTTCTGCATACAACAGCAGTCATCTCTTTTCTTCACAGATCGTCAGTTTTCAATTTTATGCACGTACGGTGAATGTCATGTAATGCCGATAGGTAAACTGAGGGAAACGAGCCATTTCCTTTCACCGCTGTAATAGACACCTTTGTTTATGGCGAGTGTAAAGAAAACACACTTAATGTATAAATATTATATAAATATAAATTTGTGTTTGAGTGTTACTTTTATCTCCTCAAAAGACCGAGCTATATGGGAGAGTCGTGCAGTATCGGCCGGTGTGCAGTACCGGCCACTACTGTGATTTCCCTTTTTGCCTCCATGTGACAGAATTTCCAGTAAGCAGTAGCAAGCTTGTGCATCCACGTGCGCTATAGTCGGATATCTTCTTCGTCTCTTCAGTTCTTTGTCTGCTCTGAGTGCTTGATGGTGGTTAGTGTAGCTCTTAGCACACGGAAGATATTCTGAGGCCTATAGCAGCGTTATATTTGCTTTCTCTGTAAACCAGTGAGCTAAACATTTGTGAACTGAGCAGATATAGTGACAATAGGTTTCCATGCTTTTGTATTCTACTATTGTTTTATACCTGGCAGTGCAATGTATCATTGGCAATCTATATTGTAACAGAAAAGGCAGTGGCCGATACTGTAAGATACTTTCTACAAGCCTTATAATTCTAGCTTTTTAACTTTTGATATAAAAATGTACAACTAAAAATAAAATTATTACATTATACTATCTATAGAACATATCGTGAGGTAAGAGAATGATATAGAAAATTCCGATTAACCACCACAGTTACAGAGTAAAGTCAAAAAATTTAACCCGACCGATACTGCACGACTTTCCCCTACAATGCCTAAATTCAATTACTAAAGATAGGAAAGACTAAAAAAGACTTTCAAGGTCTGAATAATACAATGCAAACATTTCAAAACTGTATTCGTGAAAGTGGCTTTGACATTTCCTTGAAATATCTTGGAGTAGAAAATAGTTGTTCTTAATTCATAGTAGGTAAATGCGTTTAAATTAAGACAAAATCCGCCAATATTTCATTTTAAACAATATACATATTTACATATATTATTACAAAGAACAAGACGACGCCATGGCCGAACGGTTAGATCGCTTCCACCTAGTCGGCCCAAGAATCCCATGTGGGATTTGTGATGAACGGAGCACCATTTGGACGACTTTCTCCCATTTCTGCGATCTCCCCCGCCATTCATTCCACTAACTGCTCCATAATCACCATTCCTTTCTTCCATTGCACTGCAGATTCATATCATGCAGTTGTTCACTCTGCTACAGGTGTCGGGCTGATCCTTCATCCTTCATCCATCATCCTTCATCCTCTGCTGTTCAACCGGCATCTGATCTCAAGCTTTGACTTTTGAGTCCCGGAAGATGTAAGTCCTCCATACGAGAAGGAAAAATGGAAATCGGAGAAAAGAAAACAGAACGCATCTTTCAAAACGAATGACAACATAAATATGCTAAACCTTTTAATAACCATTTTATAGGACACTGTTTGAAAAATAATTTCTAAGAATTGTCTTTTTTTAGAATAATGTCAGGTCGTTGTAATTACTTCTTGAGAACTTTAAACAATTGAGAAGGCCTAGAAATATAATATACATGAAATGAGCATATGAAGTAAGAAAATAAAAATAATCAAAACTTAGGTGCAGAACAGATACTAATAGCCGTTCAGATTTGTGCTACATGTATTCAGAAAATCTTCAAAATTTTACTTTGGGAACCTTCCTTGGAAATGTTTACTAAGTTACAAATTCGGCTCACAGATGGCATTAGTCGTACTGTTGGAATGTGTACTGAAGTCTGTCAATCCATTGTCAGACAATAAGTGGTTCTTAATAACGATCGTAGTAGTACCTTGAGATATTAGGAGGCATTTGATAAAAATATATTTAAACACATGAAGTACTTATCTCTGATTGAAAAGTAATTTATTTGCATTCAGACACATTAACAGAAGCATAGCTATCAAAGCCATATGCTTAAAAACAGGTTCACCAACATTTGAAGCTTGCTATAGAAAGAAATCTTAGATTGTGCAAAATTGAAACTAGTTGGAAAAGTAGCACTTTAAGCTATAATAATATCTAAAAGAAAGCTATCGGGAGGATAATTTAAGACATACATACGCAGCAAATGTTCATAATCATACTTTCCGAACGTACTTAAGGGGTACTTGGGTTAAGTTCAGTGTCACTTTGTGGACATATTGAGGATTGCTTACATTTCTAAGGCTTGATTTTATTTGTGATGCTTTTAAGGCAGGCCAACCTTACAAAAAGGGAAGTAAGGCTAGCTTTCCCTGGAGAAAGATCGAGTCTGTGTTTGTGTGGCCGTGCTGGGGTAGTTTTGCATATTCAAGAGATATTGAGAAGGGTGGCGTGGTATGAGATGCCCCCAGTTTCGAGGGAAACACAAGGGAGTAAAACTAGTGGCCTCTCGGTTTCATTTTTCTAAAGATATCTAAGATGGTATGATGGCTGTCATCCTGTTTATTTTGATAAAAAGGAACATCTCTATGGTATTCAGATAGGGCGCATGTGCGTTTTAAATGCTAGTAGAATTCACAAGAAGAGACATATGGTTGTACCAAAGACGTATTCTTTTTGCTTGTTTTATCTATGTAGGTATCTGGATTAAATCAAACACATATGTGTGCGCGTGAGCGTGGTTTGCTTGTTTTCTCTCATAAAGAATTAATCAAGCAGCCTCCATTTTCTGATGCGTTTTTATTGGTGATGACGTTGCATTTTATGGAAAGTTAATAACAAATGTTGCAAAATTAAAGTTTTAAAACGCTTTCCTTGCTTCAACTGGCTCGTTACTTCCAGTGGTAACTGACGTTTTGAACAATAGCGAGGAAAAGTTACACAGTACCTTAAACTATTCATTCTATCGACATTTTGCAAAAATAAATCCTGCAAGAAAACTACCCTTATAAACTTTCATTGTACATATTTTTATATTAATAATTAATAAGTGTAATTCAGCTAATCGTATCATATTTAGGAGGCAATTAGGCCTGCCTGGACCTTATATATCAGGATTCACATTGGTTCTCCCAGCTCTTAATAAATAGAATATACACGCATTTTAAAAATAATAGTAAAGATCACATAGTACATAAGTTGATATCCATTAGTTATTCCTCTCAAATCGAAAAATATCCCACAGTTTATCATTAAAGTTTTAGTATAAGTATTTACTTCAGCTGTATTGCATTTTGTATGTCCTAATAAGAGCGATCTGTTTCAAAACACAATCTCTATAGAAGGCTATCACGTTATTATTAAACTTGAGATAATTGGTTATACATTTGTATCATTCACTAAATTTTATCACTCGAATATTCTCCTGCATTTTATCAGTATCACTGGTAAACATGTTCATATATAAGCTATCTAAACTACTATATGCATTTTCCTCTTCCTCCAGCAAATTCTAAAGCTCCTCACATTTTACGCTTTCCTCCCTGGAATTTTTTTTTTTTTTTATTTTACGTCCTCCAACGTTAAGTCATATCGGACGATGAATGGAATGGGTGAAATGATGCTTAAATGATCCCAGGGTCCATAGAGCTTAGAGTTACCCGACATTCGTCTTTCAGGATAAGGGAAAACCCTGGAAAAAACCTTATCCAGATAACACTCTGACCAGATTCGAACTCGGGGCCTCTTGAACGTGAGGCAGACTCGCTCCCTGGATCTTGTTATCCACTGCGTTTGTGCTTCACTTCTATTATCAGAAGAATTCCAAATGCTTGCTGGTTTGGGTACCTCTCATATATCTGAGTCGGAGAATTAGCTCGAGAAACAGGAGCAGACCGTCACTATGGGCCAGAGGGGCCAGGCCCCAACGCTAATATCATGCAACTTGTATTCGTTTGTAATTTGAATAAAAATAATTATATATTTTACTCAATTGTAATACTCCTTACAAACAATTTGTTATACCATAATTCTTAATGACTATCGAAACTTGCAACCTGCAACCTCCCTACTTCGCTCACAACAACTCTTGGGATCACACAGCTGCGGCCCATTACATGCAATTTTGATATTCGTGTGATTATTTTGGAATCGAAATTGATTGGTAGCCAAAGTAGTGTTGTTTTAAAATGAATAGAGTGATTGTTAACTGAAAATTCCCTTTTATTCATTAAAGGTAGAAGAAAAACTTGGAATTAAGCCTTTAGGTGCTACTACTACGACGACGACTACTACTACTACTACTATTACTACTACTACTACTACTACTACTACTACTACTACTACTACTATTACTACTACTAATACTACTACTACTATTACTACTACTACTACTACTACTACTACTACTACTACTACTACTACTACGACGACGACTACTACTACTACTATTACTACTACGACGACGACTACTACTACTACTACTACTACTACTAATACTACTACGACGACGACTACTACTACTACTACTATTACTACTACGACGACGACTACTACTACTACTACTACTACTACTAATACTACTACTACTACTACTACTACTACTACTACTACTACTACTACTACTACTAATACTACTACTACTATTACTACTACTACTACTACTACTATTACTACTACTAATACTACTACTACTATTACTACTACTACTACTACTACTACTACTACTACTACTACTACTACTACTACTACTACTACGACGACGACTACTACTACTACTATTACTACTACGACGACGACTATTACTACTACTACTACTACTACTACTACTACTAATACTACTACTACTATTACTACTACGACGACGACTACTACTACTACTATTACTACTACGACGACTACTACTACTACTACTACTACTACTACTACTATTACTACTACTACTACTACTACGACGACGACTACTACTACTACTATTACTACTACGACGACGACTACTACTACTACTATTACTACTACGACGACGACTACTACTACTACTACTACTACTACTATTACTACTATTACTACTACTAATACTACTACTACTACTACTACTATTACTACTACTATTACTACTACTATTACTACTACTACTACTACTACTACTACTGGTACTATTACTATTACTGGGATTTAAGGGCTTATTTCGCCGATGGGTTTATTTCACCCTGGCTTATTTCGCCCTATGGCTGTTTCAGGGGTGTACCCTCTTCAGCCTTGACTTTATTTGGAGTTTAGGGAGGCCCGCTTTTTTGCTTTATTTATTTACATTTGCATATGTTAATAATTTGTCATGTGAGATTGTTAATGACTAATTTTAATAATGTTATTATTTTGCCATATATTATATATAGTGTTTTTGTACCATTTCATTTTTTTAAATATTTTTATTTTTTATAAATTGTTATAGTAGGTTTTTTTCTTCCCCATACAATATATGTGGTATATGTACACATATTTTGGTATGTGTTGAATCACAATGGTCAGTTGTTAAGCTAAAAGTATTCGGAGATGTTCTTGAATCTCGTTGTCCTCGGCTTCCTTGATCATAGCATGGTGTCTTATCAGGGTGACGATTGGTGGAGCTGTGGTCTCCGTCTTCTTATAGCTAGCTCCCTGCTGCTTCAATCAGCTGCCTCCTGTATGGCCTCTCGGATGCGTTCGCGATGTATCTGCACATTCGGTTGGGAATGTGTTGCTCAAGTGGGGTTGCCTTGCAGATGTATTACACTTCTTCGTATTTATGCCAGGGTACCAGTTTGTTGGCTAATTATAAGCATTTTCGTTCCATCTGTTGCAGCTTGGTTTTGGTGTATGGTGTCGTTATCGGGAAGGTGACGATGGCGGCGTAAGTGAAGTATGGCCTGACGATTGTTTTATAGAGTTGGTTGAGGATCGGTGCTGAGAGTCTCATTTTATCCATTTTGGATAAATGGTGCAGGGTGGAGGTTGCTGCCTTTGCTACTTTCATCTTTTTCTGAAAATGTGTTTTGGTGCTTAGTTTTTTGTGGACCATTATTCCCAGGTATTTGACAGTGGTCTGTATTGGTATTTTGTGTCCCTGGTAGGCTATTGTTGATTCTTAGTAGATATGTTTGGTTTTTCTGCGAAAAATGATGGCTTGGGTTTTGCTTGCGTTTACGGTAAGGCGCGACTTGGATGCCCATCGGTCAAAGGTTTTTAGCTGTTTTTCTAGCCTTGGTTTGGCGTTCATTAGCTTCGGGTTTTTACTGTTTGTTATTTGGAGGTGAATCCCATTATCTCGTACGAAAATTTGAAGAGTGAGCTGTCAGTTATTTATTACATTCAAAGATATCTCTTCAGTCAGTAAACTGTTCAGCTTTTGGATACAATACTCTTTCAAGGAAATATTTTCTGCAGTATACCAACTGCTGCAAATTGTACTAACAACCCCAATTTCAACAGCCGAGGCACAGAGAAGTTTCAATAATTGAAAAAATTGTGTTTCCTTAGGATACCATGTCCCAAGATAGGCTTATTTCCTTGCGTATTTCTTCCATTCCCAAAGAGGAAGTTGGTGAAATCTCCAACTTCAACAGCAGAGTAATGGCAGCTTTTTACGTCCTCCAACGTTAGGTCATAGCGGAGGAGATGAATGCAATGGGTAGAAATGATGCTCAAATATGCCCATGTTCCATAGAGCTTAGAGCTATGCGACATTTGTCTTTCAGGATAAGGTGAAACCTCGGAAAGACTCATATCCAGGTAGCTCACCGTAACCAAGAGTCGAACTCGAGACTACTTAAACATGAAACAGACACCAAGTCAGGCGAATATTTGAAATGTTTGCGTCCAGAAAATAAGCGTGTTCAGCTCTTGTACAAGTAACACTGCCAATTGGTGAGTACTGTTTTATACTTTATTTTTAGTTATTTTATATTTAAAATTGTGTAGTGTTTTGACACATTTATGCTATTGCAGTGCTTTCGGCAAAACAACTAAAGGTGGCTAGTTTTAAAAGGTATAAACCCTATTTACTTTCATTACAAGCTTCTTAACATCTGGTCCTACCAAGATAAATGATCACAAGTCACCACTTTCGAGAAGTATTCTAGTTTCCTAATTTAATGGCCTTTGTCCTGAATGCAGAGACAGTTCTGATTTTATTTTTGCTTCAGGCATTTTACCATAGCTGAATAAAGGTAGATCCTTCATGACACTATGGCTGTAAACAGTTTGCAACACAATAACCTTCTTACTGTTTTAAAAGTGAAATTTGAGGATTGTGAGCTATATATAGACAAAGGATGTGCAGGCATCTTCATGATTACGAACCTCAAAGAGAATCCAGTAATGACGTAAATTAGCATGTGTGTTGCATAGTGCATTAATTAACATAGTGTGTTGCCCTCTCGTGCCAAATTGCCACGTGCTTGCAACCATTCCTTTTTTTCTTCTTGCAACTTTGAACGTGGCAACTGTCTTATCTTTCAGGTGGGCATTCTGGTAATGCAGTCAACAGTTTATTGTACCTAAGACCACATGAGAAAGGATGAAATGAAGGTGTCCTAAGATGGCAAGAATTCATCACAATTGGCACCACGACCAAGGTGGCATCTAAAGTATCTTCAGCTTAATGGATTTCCAGATCGCCATTCCTGCCATTACAATCTAGGTCTGACCTAACAAGCTGCTCCTTCTGGACGACTACAGAGCCTCCCCTTAATGGAATACCACATTTCCAGAGTGCAAACACCAGCGCAGCGCTGAACTACCAGCGACTTTGCTCACTCTTGCTACCTGAATAGATTGCATGGAGAGAATGAAATGGAAGGAAGTGAAAACGGGGGTTGTCAGCATTCATCTATTGATTCCAGAAAAACTCCGAAAACACTCAAGGTCAGGAAGGAAGATCGGCCGTGGGAATCGAACCCGCGACCTACTGATGCGGGACACAGACCTTACCTTTCAGGCATCCCGTTCGGTGTGGCAACTCCGTTCCTGATGAAGACTGCAATCCATTTTTAAAATGCAAAATGTTATTCAGAGAAACATCTATAACATTTTAATGCATTCGTTGTAAAGAAAGGAATAGTGTGTTGGCATATCTTGGCGAACAAAGCGAGGGAAATGTTTCATTTTAGATACTGATATTGCTTATCTTGCCCCTTTTTATTATGTGGCTTAAACCTAACAAAACCGCATAACAAGCATAACAAGGATAATAACAATAACATGAAAATCGATAACATGAACGTTCAGAATTTGAATAATTATAATTGTGAGCGTAAGAAACGTTCATAATTATTGTGATTTAAAATAAGTATGTCTGCTGTTTACCATTCAAGAAAAGGAATACATTAAATGAATACTTCAGAGACACCTTCGATCAAAAGCTACTATCGCTTTTTCTCTTTGTGTTCCAGTATAGATGACATTTTATAAATTGAGCTCCTTTCTGAATTCAGCTACTGGTTTTGAGTTTGCTTTGTTTCTTTCTTTCAGTAACGTGCGTTTGTCTGTAATTACAAAATCACTCTACATTAACAGAGTGGACTGGAGTAGACACATGCATGAAGTAGTAGGTGTTATACTTCTTGCACGTAGTTGATATGCTATACAAACAAAGGACTGACGATAGGCTCGTAGCACGAAACTTGTTCTCTCCCTCCACAGACCCATTCTCACCTTCACCCCGCCATTATCCTCCTTTTCTGGTTTTTCCTCTGATTTATCGCTTTTCCTTTTAACCTCTTTATTCGTTGCTACTCTTTTTCTTTGTCTATTCCAGCTCTTGAGTGTATGTCGATGCACTCTCCACTATCACATAGTAAGACATTTGCAATGCAAATGCCGACAACAGCACATCAGAAAATCCACCCCTTACTTCCTTCCTAGAGACCCCTTATACACACCCTCTTGATTCTCCCTCCCTCGACCAAAAATTCTAACACAGAGAAATAATACTGAACGACCCAAGCAACGTCAGAATCTGTTGCTAAAGCTGGTCTGACATCTGGCGGTTCAGTTTATTAATCAGATATGACTTGGGCTCTTTCAGAAAACTTCAGGTCTGCAACGCAATGGTGTTTGACTTTAGCCATTTAATTGTGACCGATATGTCAGGTATTATCTTCAACACAAATTAAAAGTACGTATTGTACAAGGTACGTCCAGAAAATAAGCTCTGTTTGGTAATAAAATTAAATTGTGTACAGATACAGAAAAATTATTTACTGCACAAAATTTTGCACCTCTTAAACTATTTTTCTACATAACTGCCGAAATTTTGCAGGCATTTGTCATAGCGAGGCACATGTTTGCGGCCTGTGTTTTAAACCAGTTGGAAACATTTTCTCTCAGCTCTTCGTCATTGTTGAAGTGCAGACCGCCAAGGAAAGATTTGAGATGCAAAAACTGATGAGTCATTAGGAGCGAGGTCAGGGCTGTAAGGGGGGTGGTCAAACACGTACCAGCCAAATCCGTGCAGGATGTTTTTCGTCGCATTTGCAGTGTCTGGTCGTGCGTTGTCGTGAAGAAACACAACACCTTTAGACAGCATTCCTCGGCGCTTATTCTGTATTGCGCGGCGCAATTTCCTAAGTGGCTCGCAATAAACATCTGCTTTCATTGTTTGACTACGCGGTAAGAAATCAATGAGTAAAATGCCTTTCCTGTCCCAGAACACTGTGCACATCATTTTTCGAGGTGTCAAGATTTGCTTCGGCTTAACCTTTGCTGGGGATGAGGTGTGTCTCCATTCCATTGATTGACGTTTTCTTTCAGGGTGTCGTAAGAAACCCAAGTTTCATCTCCTTTAACTATCTGTATCAGAAATTCTTCGCCGCCTTCATCATAACGGGTCAAAAACTGAAGTGCGCTACCCATCCGTTTTGTTTTGAGTTCCTCAGTAAGAATCTTTGGCACCCAACGTGAGCAAAGTTTACCAAATTTCAGTTTTTCGGTAACAATTTCATGAACTAGTGATCGTGAGATTTGGGGAAATTCCATAGCGAGAGCACTAATTGTAAGCTTGCTGTTTTCCTGGATCTTGTCATCAATTGCGTGAAACTTCGTTCTTCATCGTGCACTTCACTACGTCCTTCTTTGAACTTTCGGACCCATCTTCTCACCATTATGTCACTCATCGCATTTTGTCCGTAAACATCGCAAATTTGCCGATACATTTCAATTTTCACTTTCCTTGCATTAAGAAAACGAATCACAGGTCTGATTTCACAAGCGGCGGGATTTTCAATCAACACCGACATTGTAAACAAGCACAAAAAGCTTACGTGGCTGACAGCGATCTCACAATGGCACACGTTTCTTCTCCTTGATACAGAGCGTCTACCGCACATGTGCGGAACTGCGATCGCAGCGCTGCAGCGGAGATAAATTGAAACAAAACTTACTTTCTGGACGCCCCTTGTATAATTACAGTTAAGTAGATAAGTACCATTCTTCAGACTTTCAAAGAGTAACGAAAATCTGTATTTAATAACATTACATGAGATATTCGTTTGTTAGTAATTTAATTGAGGTTAAGGAATGCTTGTTGTCATAATAATTTGAATACCTCCTGTTTGTAAATAACATATAATGACAATATACATGAATTTGATTAAATTCTGTAATAAAAATTATAAGCAGAATTTGGTGGGATGATTACTATTCGAATTCGAGAACTATTCATTTCATGTTTACTTTCAGCATAAGCACTGCAATAATTAGTGTCCCAAAATAATATGATTCGATTCAGTTTCGATGTTTCCAAAGTGTCTTACCCGTCTCATTTGGTACAATGCTGAATTAGATGTTTTATCGCTTCGATTCGTAGCAGATATTATGGAAATGAAACATGAATATGGATACGAAAATACGAATTAGTGTTTTTTAAACATATGCTTTAAACTCTCTAGTATGTTTGATTCTAAATGATGAGTACAACGGGATTGTACATTGAAAAGGGCTCGCGGGCAATTAGATTGATACGTGCAGGTTTTTCTTTTTTTTTTCCTTGGAAACATATCACATTCTAAGATATAGAATCTGCATGCCAAGTTTGATATCTATTCACTCTTCGCTTTCAAGCTACAGATATCGACATGGGTAGTTGAGGTCGTTACGGCACACAAGGGGTAGACTAGTGACGGAAGTCTTCGGTTCCAATTATGCCAACACCATACTCCAAAATACCGGGGAGGCACCTTAAGTGTAGGGCTGGAGCATTTCTTTACAAATTTCCTTTCCCAATTATAATTGTAAAATTATATATTATTTCAAATTTAATACTGCCGAACGTTAAAGGACATTACGTCTTCCTAACATTAGTATGCGATAGAGAAAAGAAGCACCAAACAGGCACTTAGCACTAGCACTAAGCAGCCTTTTAAGATTTGCAGGTCCCCTTAAGATCTGAAGTCTACTAATAAGGTAGACATACTCATAGGAAGCGGGTGTACCATTACTGCCTCGTTCATACAAACTGGCAGGCAGCGGCCCACTGATTTAATTGTACAACGATGAGATCTATCGAAGCGTATATTGGTGGTGTGTGTTAACGCTGATTTCCAGTTCCGTACGGATGCCACTCAACCATTTAGTCCTATCCCATGTTGTTGTTATACAGTTGGTGATTCGCCTCACCGGCCGGTGTTTGTTTTACTAGCACAGCAGAAGGCTCAGTCCGTTTGCTCTACCCACATCCTCGCAAATATTTAATCAATTGCCTAGCAAGCAGTAACATGGGTTGGACTTTTGCAGCTAAATAACATGGCTACAACGCGCAGTGTAAACATTTGAAGAGCCAAGCGAGGCTTTGCTGTACAGGTTAATGGGCACATGTTGCCATCATGTTATGTAATGGATACTCTGGCAAATATTCCCACTTTGTTTTTCGTCCTGGACATTACAGTGTGATCTGGAAGTGTGTTTTTGGGTCCGAGATTACAAGAAATCTCTTCAAAGAACTCTCCTACCTGTGTAATGCCACTTGGTAGTTAATAAAACTATACATATCATGTTTTCCGGACCAATGTTATTTACTGTGCTTTCCATTTATCCTTCGTTACTGTGTCCCTCTTTAAATATTTGCACATTGTACTAATATAGTCCATTGTCCAGGATCTACCTCTAGCACGAACATGCTTCCATTCATGATTGGTGTCAATGCATCTCTTAAGCTCCTTTTATAAAATAATTTTTCTTCCCTTTGTTCATCGTCTTCTTCACATTATTCTTTTCATAATCGCTTTATTCAAATTATTGGCCCAAAAAGTTGCTCCAAGAGGGGCATCCCCGGGAGGAAGGGTGAGGCTAGAGGAGACAGAGCGGCCGACCCAAGGCGCCGAGACACCCACCAGCACTTCTACCCTGAAGGAGACCACCGGATGAGAGATGATGTTAAATGATAATGTAGATAAAATGGAGGGGCAGAAAATTTGGGGGATGTAACTATCCTACTCAGCATTCGCCTGGAGACACAGGAAAACCTCTGGAAAAACAATGTATCAGTAGGTCGAACCTGGACCTGCCTCTCGAATGCGGGCCACAGACGAAACCACCTGAGCTATCCCGTTCGGTTTCCAGGTTTATTTCACACTAAAATTCACAAGTATCCAAATCTTTCCTCTCCACAGAATGCTACACTGCACAGAAAGTTGTACTTTCACCTGAGAAAACGGGGTTTCAGATCACTACTCAAGTTCAATCCATTGGCTACCCTTGTTACTCTTTTTCCACTTTTCTCCTTTCATACATTTCATTAACTTCTATTCTTTATTCACACACCCTTTCTAGCGTCATTTGTCTCTCTACATTATTTCTTTTCCATTGTCATTTTTCCAATGGACTATTGCACAAGCATAGATTTCTTCCTTAAGTTCATCTGCGGAAGAGTGATAAACGTTTTGTCCTCTCAGTTTTCAGTTCCCTGATTTAATTGTAGGCTTTAATTATATCTTCTCTGCCCAAAAGTATAAATGTAGGAGTAAATGTTAGTTGTTTTTTTTTATAATATTTAAAAGGAAAGAAGATAAAACCTAGAGTTCACAATCTCCGGTAATTTCTAAGCCAAAGCGCCCAATATGACCATAGAAGATAAAAGGTGCTGTGTAAATTAAACAACTATAATTAAACATTTATTAACTTAAACGGCCCTGAGAAAGCATTTCTTTTTGTATAAATACGCTATCCGTACTTGAGTTCAGAAGATACTTATGGTATGGTACATTCCATAATATAGGTGTGCTCAGTTCTAAACTTATTAAACACATTGTCGCGAACCCATTGTTGCGATGATGCGCGACCGGTGCGCACAAAGGGATAGATAAGGCACCGCGGAGATAAAAGGCTAGCCGAAACAGATGATAGATAACTGGAAGGTGCAACGCGCAGATAGAAAGCTTGGCGAAACAGATGAAAATAGACAACTGGAAGGTGCAACGCGGAGATAAAAAGCTTGGCGAAACAGATAAACATAGATAACTGCAAGATGCACTGAGTTGATAAAACGCTAGCCCAAACAGATAAATATAGTTAACTGGAAGATGCACTGAGGTGATAAAACGCTAGCCCAAACAGATAAATATAGTTAACTGGAAGATGCACTGAGGTGATAAAACGCTAGCCCAAACAGATAAATATAGTTAACTGGAAGATGCACTGAGGTGATAAAACGCTAGCCCAAACAGATATATATAGTTAACTGGAAGATGCACTGAGGTGATAAAACGCTAGCCCAAACAGATAAATATAGTTAACTGGAAGATGCACTGAGGTGATAAAACGCTAGCCCAAACAGATAAATATAGTTAACTGGAAGATGCACTGAGGTGATAAAACGCTAGCCGAAACAGATAAAGAAAGATAACTGGAAGGTGATGCGCGGAGATAAAAGGCTAGCCGAAAAAGATAAAGATAGATAACTGGAAGGTGCACCGCGGAGATAAAAGGCTAGCCGAAACAGATAAAGATATATAACTGGAAGGTGCAGCGCAGAGACAAAGGGCTAGTGGAAACAGATAAAGTTAGATAACTGGAAGGTACAGCGCGGAGATAAAAGGCTAGCCGAAACAGATAAAGTTAGATAACTGGAAGATACAGCGCGGAGATAAAAGGCTAGCCGAAACAGATAAAGATATATAACTGGAAGGTGCAGCGCAGAGACAAAGGGCTAGTGGAAACAGATAAAGTTAGATAACTGGAAGGTACAGCGCGGAGATAAAAGGCTAGCCGAAACAGATAAAGTTAGATAACTGGAAGGTACAGCGCGGAGATAAAAGGCTAGCCGAAACAGATAAAGATAGATAACTGGAAGGTACAGTGCGGAGATAAAAGGCTAGCCGAAACAGATAAAGATAGATAATTCGAAGGTACAGCGCGGAGATAAAAGGCTAGCCGAAACAGATAAAGATAGATAACTGGAAGGTGCAGCGCGAAGACAACAGGCTAGCCGAAACAGATAAAGATATATAACTGGAAGGTGCAGCGCAGAGACAAAGGGCTAGTGGAAACAGATAAAGTTAGATAACTGGAAGGCACAGCGCGGAGATAAAAGGCTAGCCGAAACAGATAAAGATAGATAACTGGAAGGTGCAGCGCGAAGACAACAGGCTAGCCGAAACAGATAAAGATATATAACTGGAAGGTGCAGCGCAGAGACAAAGGGCTAGTGGAAACAGATAAAGTTAGATAACTGGAAGGTACAGCGCGGAGATAAAAGGCTAGCCGAAACAGATAAAGATAGATAACTGGAAGGTGCAGCGCGAAGACAACAGGCTAGCCGAAACAGATAAAGATATATAACTGGAAGGTACAGCGCGGAGATAAAAGGCTAGCCGAAACAGATAAAGATAGATAACTGGAAGGTGCAGCGCGAAGACAACAGGCTAGCCGAAACAGATAAAGATATATAACTGGAAGGTACAGCGCGGAGATAAAAGGCTAGCCGAAACAGATAAAGATAGATAACTGGAAGGTGCAGCGCGAAGACAACAGGCTAGCCGAAACAGATAAAGATGGATAACTGGAAGGTGCAGCGCGGAGATAAAGGGCTAGCTGAAACAGATAAAGATCGAATCTATATTTTTGAATGACAGACGAGCTTTGTGATCTCTTTGGTACATCATCTAACACACTATGATCCCCTTCTTAGTTACTAATCGTATTAGACAAGCTTCCTTATCAGATACCTTCGGGTTTTGGTCAACAGTAGTTGTTGTTGTTACATATGGCTTTATTTGGAACTTAATTCATTACATTTGGTAACTCATTTTCACACAAATAACAATGCAACATGTGAACATGGGGAAACAAATGAACAAATAAGCAAATACACAAATAAGCAATAACACATTTAATTTACACTGTGAGCTTTAAAATGTCTCTAGACTTCTAATATAGATTACACATATCGCCCTGTTTCTGGAGATCTTCGTTTAAGTCTGGTCACACCAGAAGTTGGGAAGAATGAATGACACCAGCCCTGCAGATGGGGCATTCACTTGTTGGTAGTATACCTATTGTATTTAGGTGCTCATTCAAGCAAGCATGTCCGGTTTTTAACCTAAATTTGCTTACTGCTTCTTTCCTTGGTTTGTTATTGTATACTTTCCAGATGTCTTGAATGTTTTCCCAGTTGCTTTTTCTTTGCAGTTGTCCTTCCATATTTCAGTAATTTTTCTTTGTACTACTTTAAGTGTATTTGGTGGGAGTGATATTTGTCCAGACTGTAGTTTTGTTCCTTTTTGGCAAGATAATCTGCTGTTTCATTGGCAATAATACCTACACGAGAGTGTATCCATTGAAAAACTATCAATTTGTTCTTTGTCGTTAGAGCTTTTATAATTTGTTTTACTTTAGATATTATTTCTGTTTCATGTGGCTGAGTGATTGCGACAGCTTGGTTAGCTGCTCTAGAGTCAACTAAAATTCCTGGCTTGGTAAAGAGGTTGCTTCGATAAGAGAGATTGGTTATTGCTAGTCTGATGGCTAGTATTTCCGCATCAATATTGCTTATTAGGTGCCCGGCAGGAGCGTATTGGAAGAATACGTGGTTTTCAACAGTGGTTTTCTTTCAGTTTGCATTTTAATATTCTTTCGGATAATTTGTGATCTAACATTCTATAAATTATTGATCCATTGCTTTTTGCTTTGTGTATTCTGTTTTCTTTTCTTTAAAGTTTTTCATATGCTTCTATTTCTGATTTTGTCCACAATTATGGAACCCTTTGATCCCAGAAATTTCTTTTCAGCAGCTTGAATTTACCTTTTTTCATTTCCTTTGTGTTAGTAAATGAAGTTGGTTTTCCCACTGTCTAAATATTAAGATTGTTTATCTTATTGTTTTCTGTTTTAAGTTTATATTTATGGATACACAAATATATGTGAACTTGTTAACCTTGTTCTGGGTATCTGTCACAGTCACGCTGCCTAAAATTTATTATCAAAAAGCGCTACCTATTCTGAGATACCTAGTGCTACATTTTTCTATAAACTTAATGAAGTGTCTATTCAGACAGACATAGCGCAGGAAAGAAACGCATTGTATTTGCATAATAAGAATATTGAATAAGGGATACTTTGCTATAGTACGCTCCATTCTCTTTGAAAATGTGTGATTCATCTTCTTCTTACTCTTATAATGGGTCTATTATTAAAATCCTTTATCGCATAGTTAAAACCTCTACTACTAACTATCTCAAAATCATACTTTTTATTTAATTTCTGTTAAGGTAAACGTTGTTGTCTTTGCATTTCCTTACAGGTATGCATAAGAGGAATTAAGTAGGTGGAGCTAACATTCAAATCATTAAAAAGAAAATTTTGGCAATGGAATTCCATATGCTTTATGTGGGCCACAAGAAACAAAAGTAACATGACAAACATAAACAAAAATTGATTCTTTAAAATATTTATTTATAATCGCTTTAACAGCAAGGTCATATCGACTAAGTGATACAAAATATAAGTATACGCATAATGCATACAATATGTAAAATGCAGTAACAGTCCATATAACTCTGAAGTTACACACTGAAGACACGATATTGTGTTTCCGAAACAAACTTTAACGAAATGTAGTGGAACGGTTACAATACAAAACAGTGTCAATGAAACTATGTATACATATGACAATATAAAAAATTAAAATTGTAAATTATTATATGTTTACAAGAAAAGTGAATAATATATTGTAAAATTCAAACTTCTCATTTCTCTCAGTTACATGCAGTTGAATCTGCTTATGAATAACAAATTACGACGGCTGTTCAATAAAGAATGATCACAATTTTTTTTTGCAACGTATCTTTACTCCTCCTCATAATTTTGATGGACTTTGTAAAATAGTCTTCCCTGAATGCGTTGCATTTGTCCCAGCGTTTCTATTAGTCTTCAAAGACATGCTGGAAAGCATTTTTGAGAGATCCTTCAAAATCGCCCCCGCAGCCTTCACCACTGCTTCTGATGATGGATAATGCCTCCCACGAAGGCGTTTCTTCAAGCTAGGGAATAGAAAAAGGTCACATGGGGCTAAATACGGACTATAGGGAGGGTGAGGGATGCACTTCACGTTGAATTTTGCAAAGATATTCAGCAACAACATTGGCAATATTCAGCCGCGCATTATCGTGGTGCAGCATCCAACCTCCTTCATGGAAATGTGGTCTTTTGCACCTTATATGGACTTGCAATGTTTTCAGGACATCCCTGTAGTATTGTCCAGTTACTGATGTGTGTGCAGGTACAACATGCTGATAAACCATTCCATGAATATCAAAGAATGGGATAACCATAACTTTCACAGCAGAAGCAGCCACTTTTGCCTTTTTGGGGGTTGGTGATGGAGGAGATTTCCACACTGAGCTTTGCTGTTTGCTCTCAGGATAAAAATGATGTAGCCAAGTTCCATCAGCAGTGATTACGTTTTAAAAAAACTCCGGATCTTTCTCTAACATCAACTTTAACTGCATGTTACTACCATTGCAGCGGTAGGCGATACCGAACATGTCTGGACTTGCCTGGTTGTCACAGGTGGGAACCAGGAGTACCAACATTGAAACTACTACTGCGTGTTTGTTTCACATTAAGCTAACAGAATATAATAAGATTGAATTTTAGTGCAAAAAATTATGACCGTAAAAAATTATGATCATTCCTTATTCAACAGCCCTCGTAATTTATTTTTCAATACATACTGTCATACAATACATACATACTTGTTGCGGCGAAGCGGCGTGAGGGACGAGTTCAAAGGGACGGCTTACCGAAACGGGGGGGGGGAGACGGATTTCTGGAGAGTCCGACTTTCTTCTAACGCCTTCCTGATTGTTTGAGAACATTCCTCGAAATTGTGTTTCTACGGAAATAAAGAGCAGCTTTTAGTGTTTGTAACGTGGACTTTTAATTTCACGAACCAACAAAGTCACAATATCTACTTGCTTTCTTCTCTTACTTGGTAGATATATTAATTTGTTGTCGTAATACACCCAACTCCAGCTTTTTGTGCTTTGGTGATTATCTCTACTGCTTACTACATTATTCTTTATGTAATTTAGTTATCCTAAATCTCCATTTAGTTCCATTTTCTTTCTAACTGTTCCTAGCTATTTTCTTTGATCTTCAGAAGTAGTTTCCTAGAGATTTTACATCTTTCTCCTTATATGTACAATCGATTGTTTATGATTAATCTTTTCCCATCCACGGTTTTCCATTTTTGTTCCCTCCATAACGTTGACTACAGTGTAACAGATAGGAATATTTTATTTACTTCACCACATATTGGACGTCTTCGTATGTATTCGTCACGACTTGTGCATTTTATGTTTCTGACTCCTGTTCTAGCCTTGAAAATAGTTGTCGCAGTATTTATTACACATATCTAGGTTTATTTTTCTGTTAAAGTCTGTTTATTTCTCTGTATAGCCTCAATGAACGTTTTACTCTTTCTGATCATAATTTTACTTCTTTTCAAAACCCCTGATATAATATCCTTTATTTATCGACGCATATCCCATACCTACATGTTCCACAACTTAGTTCACTTCTCACGACTATGATCATACTTTCCTACTCTAACAGGAACCATTTTTTGGTAATATCACCATATTAAATTTGGAAGTTTTAGTCATAGCTCTTGTGATAATTTTGATCTTGATGGAGTACTTCCCAAGTTAGTCCTTTTCGGTAATGTTATCGGTCAAGCTAAAACCACTTTGCGAATGAATCTATTAATTTCATAGGAAATAAGAACAGCAATAAAAGCAGTGTGACATAAATTGTATTTTACTCTGACCTACATTTTTCATGCAATGAATTTATATTAACCTCATATGGTTTTGGAGTCACAGAGGGTAAACTATATTATTCAGAATGAAGACAGCCTCATAGGCTATGTGCAGAATATTCAAGACACATCTTATAAATTTATACAGAAACCATATACAAATAGTATTTTAATTAAAGTAGTTGGAATCAATTTTGATAAAATAAAAACATTAGAAAGGGTTGTTGAGAACGTTTCCCTAAAGTTAAATTTTTTGTAACATTGAAAAGTATGAAATTTCAGGGCAAGGTTGGTATTTATTTGATTTTTCGTCTTTTAGAATTGACAGACATGCACGGTAATGTTAAAGTCAAACGGAGAATTATTTTTATATGAGCATTATTATACATAAGGAAAGTGTATGTAATTGAGGCAGAAATACATAAGAGTGAGCATTGACATAATGCGACGATAGCATAGTGTTTCATATTACCAGAAGTTTTTGTCTAGTTTAATCACTACCGCCACTGGTAAAGCGTATTCATCACGAATACTTCAGATCAAAAGGGGTAATTTCTACAGTGAATACTTCCTCTGAGATTTCTAAGCGGAAGTCCTATCAGCGTCACTTAATTAAGTAGATGGTATAGGCTCTTTGACAAATATCTTCCGAACAGTGACATTCACTGGAATATTTGCATGACCACCACCAGGAAATGACAGCACTTGTCAACTCGTATTTACATTTTAATAACCAACTCTCATATCATCTTATCAGTCTCTTCACACCTCCCTTTCAACTTCGATCTCTATTTTCATAAGCAGCCTTCCCCTACCTTAACCCTCGTTTTAAACGAGGGGCCCAACGGATTCCCAATTTTCTGCCAATTTGGTTTCATTTGTGTTGTGGTCTCCTTGTTCATAGCGTGATGCGAGGGTTACGCCTTATCGCTCGCAGGGATAGGAAGACTTAGTAGTGATGTTGATGGTTTTATTTTGTGGTCGAGAGAGAGATTCCATGTGCAAATGAACTGCAGGCTTCCCTTTCTCACGGCGCTGTACGTCGGCGACATAAGGCGTCTACACTGAGAGAGCTTTATTATTCAAAATATATGCCAATGTTCAGTTCCGATTCTTTCCTTTTATTTTCTCTACTATTTAAAGGGAGACTAATCGGCGAAAATTGCTAAAAAGAACATTTTTTGTACAGTCCTGTATAACTGGAAAACTCAAGGATGAGGTAAAACTTTACTGCAAAGAAGGACTTAGAACTCATTTATATACAGTATACAATTATGTTTTTGCATATTCATGATGAATTATTGCAAATATAACTGCGTCATATGACCAAAGAGATTTGAAATATTCTTTTACTTCTCAAGAAATTATTAACGTGTGGCCAGATATCGGAGGGAACACATTGCATCTCGACCCAATACGAAACTTACCACCACCAAGAGGAATGGCTGAGTTGAGGGAATGGCATGAAATCCGTCCATCAGAGACCTGCGGAGGTTCCTACAATTCCAAGCTTGATAGCCTTGCCCCAACGGTGGGCTGTTAAGACTCATCTCTGGCAGGACTGGGCAGAACTCGATCCACTTGAGGCGACTCAGAGAAGGCTGCCAAGCAGAGGTTTCCTATGAGTAAGCATCTGCTGATACGGACCAACACTTTGCAGTCCCTAAATCTAACTGAAACGTGAAAGGAAAAGTGAAACTATTAGAAAACTTGCAAAAGGAAATCCGTAGAAGAGTAATCATCCCAATGTTTACTTTGCCAATCAGAAAGAAACACGAATAACCCTTGGTCAGGTTAACCGGATTCGGGATTCGAACCCTGATCCTCCTAGTGCGTGCCCCGCGCTTCACTACGGAAATCTCGCTTGCTATGACATAGTTACTATAACTTCTGAATTAATTTAACTTCGGTGCGATAAACATTACGTATTGTTTTCCTATGCTACGACTAATTAAATACTTATAACTTAATTTGCAAGTACTTGTAAATGTAAGGTAAGCGGAGTACATGAAGCACTCGTTAAATGCAGTTTTAGCACTCAATTAATGCAGTTTTATATTATGTTGACGAAGACTGCAAGTGTATATTGTGCATATACACTTATAAATGCATATACTTAAGTTCGCGAATTTATATCTCATCAAACCTTCTTTAATGGAATTTGCTAAAATATAATCGTTTTGCTTCAATCCCAGAAAATTCTGTTCCTGCACATCTTCTGAAGTTCTGTCCTATTGACATTCTTCCTGAGACAACCTACTAGTTCTGATTCCTTTTTCTTTCGTCCTACCAACTTTATATGTCCACTTAAAAATAGAACATTTGACAATCCTTCCTTTTCTATCCCAAATATATACCTTGGTATTTTGAGCACAATAGCTATTAACATTTTTGACAAAATAGAAAGTTAAATAAGTCGCTTTGTTTATTAAGATGTAGGAGATGCTACACAATGATAGGATTAAATCAGTATTGGATGTTCTACTCTAATATCTGACAAACCAGCCATTTTTAATGTTCTTGATATGTATCTTTACAGCTTACTTACAACTCGTAGCTCTTTCATCGAACAGGGTGCCACTTTTTCAGCTTTACATTTGGTGACAGAGAAAAATAAATTCTAGCTTAAAATGATAACTTACTAACATGTAGCTGTATGTTCTTCACATTACAAGGATTGACTTTTACTAAGAAGTAACTCTATAAGACTAAAATGAAAGTAAAAAAAATATTGGGAAACTAAAATATAGTAATAATTGCTCAATATTTTAATACTTAACATAGAGCAATGGCTCAATAATGGTATAAATAATATGCAGAAAAGTTAAATTAAATACATTTCAATTTATCAAAGTAAATTAAAAAAATAATGTCGTAGGAATAGGTAATTGCAAAGAGGTAAGAGACAAAGTCATGGAATTAAAAGACATTATATATTAAATTCCATTATGCAAGAAATTGCACTCGTGTCTTTCTCTGCACATAAGAATCTATTTTTATTAAAATAAAGTTTTACAAAGTTCTTAGAAAATGTATATCGGACATGTTAATTGAGATTGAAATGACCGTTTTCTATTTTTCTTTCTCTTTATCTAATAATTTATCTTGGTGTACGTGGTTCAGTCGGTTGGGCACTGATCCCAAGGTTGCGGGTTCAAGTTCGCCCCAGATCACTTGTTTTTATATATGTCGCATAAATTGGTAAACGTATAAAGAAGAATGAACTAGCCTTTACAATTCATTTCATTGGTAAACCTTATATTTGCTCCTGTGGAAAACCTGCGAATGTGATAAGGAATTCAAGAATATAGAACATTTCCGGGTAGCACTGAAATCACGCCGCAGAGATCCTTCTAGGTTTAAGCAAGTTCGTGAAACCGATTGGCAACTTGGGTGAACATTTTTCTGTTATTTTAGATTTCATGTATAAATCGACGCAAGTCAGGTTGATTGATTGCAATTCAGATCATTAATGTCAGGTGGAGAAGAAAACAATCACCAATTTTCTTCGTAATCCAGGCAGAGTCGTATAGAAGGTTATACCAAAAGCACAACACGATCTTGAACAAAAGTCGTGCGCACGTTTGTTTTTATAAACGATTCTGGAAAATACAGGAAATGGACCAGAGATCAAAAACGAGAAGCACGTATTCGGTAGTAATTTCACGACGCATTGATTAGTGTAAGCTATACCAGATAAACTTGTGTCCAGTCGCGCAGATATATTTACTAGCATAAATAATTATAAATATTAATGGTTTGTTGAATGCATGGTACTTCATGAGCGTTTTATGAAAATAAAGAACATACCAAATATGCTGCACAAATAGTTTTCCATGTACTCTACTACAATTAATCAAAAATGTGTTATGACCTATTCCCATCATCATGATCATCACCAGCATTTCTCAAAACTGCTATAGATGATGCTTAGATAAGACCATTAAGAAGCAAACAAAGATTTCGTTGACAGTCGTATTTTATTTTCAAACTCGTTCTACAAATTATTTACATAAAAGCTCTGTTTACTGACTTCCTGTTTATCATAACTACTAAACTCAAATAATTTAAATATACAGTAGAGGGATAGATATATAGAGAAGCAATGTAATAGAACAATGAACAATGTAATATTAAACAAACTGAAATACTCTGTATCTTTAGTTTAAACTTAAGAGAGGTGAAAGAATGGATGCAACATTTCAAAAATATAATGTTTAGAATATTGTAGTATTCAAAGAGAAAATAATAAATATTTAATGGAATAATATTGTGTTTAAGCTATCTAATTCGTACCAAATATTTTTGACATGTTATATTTTCTAATGCTATATGTTTTCTGTAAATAACATCTTGGGGTTTTCACTTGTATAGGAATTAGAGGCCTTAACAAGCTATTCACGAAAATTTCACACAGATATGCATTTTAAATGTTATTCAAATAACACATTAATAAAATTAGAATTGTATTTTAGAAAATTAAAACTACGTCTACATAAATGGTTTTTCAGAGCAGAAGAATTACGTGAACATCTTTGCCTTGATCCCATAAAGAAGTTGGACTTAGAGTCCACTCCGAAAACACACACATTACTTTTTCTAGAGCATAATTTTTTAGTTAAGAGCAGTTTCTTGTGAAACCTTGATATCGAATTTATTTCTATTCTCTTCCAAACTCCTATAGTTATACCGTATAGAAAGTAATGTCTAAATTTAACCAAATTTGCGAATCTGTCCTGTTCTCTTGTACAAAACAACACAAGCTTATATTGTGCGTGCCAGGCATATTTGGAGCTATTAAGCAACCTAAAATATATTACTCTCCTTCACTAAAATTATTAGGCTAAAAATGTTATTTAAATGATGTGCAAAACCCTGTCCCGAATTACCAGTACAAATATATGCAGTTGTGCCTGTAACATTCTATACATTGGTTCTAATAGCATAAAAATAACTGAGGCATCTCAAAAAACATATAAAAAGGTATTGGGAATTTCAAGCCAATAGCATTATTTTGGAAACGGTTAATGACATACACTGAAAAAGAAAAAGAAAAGAAAAAAAAGCTCGGATGTGTTCATTCACTTGATTTCCTCTATTCACTATTCTATAAACTATTCTTACATGATTATTGTAGATACTTCTTATTGTGGATACTTCTTTTAACCTTTTAACCTAAACTCTCAATTCTCATTTATGACATTTCGTTGAAAGTAAATATGCCAGTTTTTTTGGGGGGCGGGGGGTAATTTACGTCCTCCAACGTTGAGTCATATCGGAAAATGAATGAAATTGAATGAAATGATGCTCAAATGAGCCCAGGGTTCATGGTGCTTAGTTACCCGACATTCGTCTTTCAGATAAGGGAAAACCTCGGAAAACCCCTTGTTCAGGTACCTCGCCCTGACCGAGATTCGAACTCGGGACCTCATGAACATGAAGCAGACACCGAACATCTACGCTACCGAGGTGGGCATATACGAGTAGCTTTGATGAAGTAAAGCGTCCTAAATGGCGTTGATGATAATGAATCTATGTTGCTTTAGATGGATATTCAACATCAATACTCGCTCTTCTTTACTTCTTGTTGGTTTGGTGTGAAGTGACAGTCAAGCCAGTTTGTTTATCGAGCAGTCCAGGGGCCGATGACGTGGACAAACACTCCCTGAAGGTGAAATGTGTTTTAAATGTTACGGCGTGCAAATCCCCGCTGCATTCTTCCCACCCTCAGCATGGTATATAACGGATATTAGGGAATCCTATTCCACTTGCAACCCTCTTTTGTGATCCTGAGGGACTGATTTGCATACCGTAGGAGTCTGCACCCTCCGCAAGTTTTCTCTGAACCAGCTGATGCGGTGCGATGGAGGGTTTGCACATGTTCCAATGGTATTCTTTTGTACTTGGACGTCTCTATTACGTCCGCGTTTTTTCTCATATCAAACGTTGTATCCAGTTTAAAGTTTGCAAGTTGTCGGTGCATGTCACTGCCTTCGTTAAAAAATTCAAAATTTAAGTTCTGTCGTCCTGATTGAGGCAGCATTATAAAGTTTCACATTAACATAATGTTAAATGTTTTAAATTTTAGGAACATAAAGTTGTTTCTAATCAACTCCTATCAATAAGTAAGTTGAAAAGTTATTGTAAGTTTAATAGATTTGTACATTACATTAAATAAAACGTCACTACACCTGTCTTCTTATTTTTTAATATTATTTACATTTTATTTACCAATATCACTTCCTAACATTATCTATTACTGCTCAAAAATGTGTTAATATACTTATCAAATAAAATCTAGAGAAACTCATATCCTTTGTAGCTCTAACACTAAACACTTCAAATGAATGCAAACTTATTTTTGTTTATAAGAAGGATTTTCGTAAATAAAGGGTAGTTTATAAACCTAAAATTGTGAGAGAAATTTAATTGAGAAGACTTACTCGTGCTTAAAGTGATCATATCGAGCACTGAACTCCGAACAAGCTTGCAATGATAATTTATGGTAGTGCACGTGGTTCAGTTGGTTAAGCACTGGTCCACTGATCCCAAGGTTGCGGGTTCAAGTCCGCCCTATATTGTATGCCCACGACAAGAAGGCTAAAGGGGTATGAAGGGCAGAGGAGCTTGAACTCTTTATCTGCTCCGGTAGCGGATCTGTTTACTAGAAAATGAGTGAATGAGAGTTCATATGAGTCACTCGTGATGCCAGATCTAATATTGGTTGCAGCGATAGGTATTATGTACTACATGGCAAAGCGAGAAGACATATCGGAAAAAATTTGCAGCACAGAGATGTTTACCTCAGCCTGTCGCACCTACACGGTGAGTCCAGTGTATGTATAGTATGTTCAGATATAATCATGCCTTCTGGACAGCAATGTGTCATACATCGGCAGGCACGAGAAAACATATATAGACACACGCAGCTTCCAATCGCTCTATTTGTGTTTCGTATTGTGGTGCTGTTCGAACGGTTACCATGGATTTATCTCTAGTAATAGATACCTCTCAGATAACGCACTGGTTACTCCACGTGGAGTGAACATATATCTGTTATTTGTGATTTCTACGAATTCCATTGGTTGAAGCGATACGTTCATTGGCGTTTAGCACACGACGGAGCGGCGCGTCAGTACCCCTTTCACTCTTCCATGAAAAATCAGTACGTTATCTGAGAGGTTTCTATTAACAAAGATAAATCCATGGAAAGCGTTCCAGCAGCGCTATAATAACTTACTGTACATTAACTTACTAATATTTCACTCTTCTAATTGACCAGATAAGATTCGATGAGAGACGATGGCAGCGCTGGTCACCTGAAGGTCGATACGCCTCAACGCTCTGTCGAATAATACAGGTGAGCTATGTGACATTTGTGTAATTTAAACGAGGGTTCTATCCTTGTCATTCTCGGAAGGCGAGCATACACCCCAAGGAGGCAGCAATAGTGATTACGTTGCACGTTCCTCTAGCTTGCCTTCTTGTCCTGGGCAATCAATATATGCCTGTTTATAAGATAGCCTCATGTCGGCAGATAAAAGAGCCACTGCCGGACTAAATTATGAAATATCAGCAGTGCTGACAAGATCTTGTCGCTTGATAGCATCATTAACAAACTATTTATAAGAAATAGCAGCAACATTTGTTCACCCAAAAGCTCTATACGAAGCTCTCATTGGAATTATGGTTTTTGAGGTCCATAAACCCCTATTTTTTTTTTTTTTTTAGAAAAATATGCATTTATATGTGTGAAAGAGAGAGGCGTAGGGAGAAAGAGAGAGAAGGGCGTAACCCTAAAGTGATGTGTAGAATAAATGTCACATTGGAATTAGGTTTAGCATCTTTTGGAGATAAGAGACAAACATTTTCAACAAAATCACCCCAATCCAAATTATCATTATTTTTTCTTATATATATATATATATATATATATATATATATTAAAAGGGTTATAACTATTTTAATAAAATAATTCTCCCATGTAGCGGCATTTGCTGCACCAAATCGAATAAATAAAATAATCAAAGTATTTTGCTTATGTCAATTATGATACCTCTTGATCGTAGCTTAAGAACTACAAAGATACAGATGTTAAATGGACAGTGATACCGAGCATACCGAGCGGAAGGCTCAAGCGATATCTTCTGTAACCCGCATTAGGGAGATCAGGGTTAGATTCCCGTGGCTGACCTATCTGACCCTTGGGTCCTTTTGGGGGGATTTCTCGGGTCGCCAGACAAATGCTGGGTAGGTTATTACATCCCCCGAATATTCTCCCTTCATTTCACTTCTATTGCCATTACATATCATCTTTCTTTTGGTAGTCCCTTTCAGGAATGAAATGTCGGCGGGCGTCACTGCGCTGCATGGCAGGATGATAGACTCCTGGAAAGCATCTTCATCCTCCGGTGAGACAGCCCTCCGGTCTCCTAGCCGGACTGGTGGAATGATAGGGTCACAGTAGGAGGGATGCTGGTTGTACTGGACTGCCGGGGAGTTTCAAGCTGGTAAATGGTGGAGACCCTTCCTTCTGCATTGTCTTGACTCCTTGGAGACAGCCGTCCTCTAAGACCTGAAGCTTTCTTGGCGACGAATGCGCTCACTTTCTTCTCGGGCAGACAGCCAGGTGAAAAGATGATTAGATATCAACGTTTCGGAAGTGTGCATCTCTCCTATCATCAGGATATTTATAAAATGTTATAACCACAAATGAAATACTGCACATAACACAACTATAAACAAAGAAAATACACTATCAAAATTCGCATTACTGAACAAAAGACTGTTTTCAGTAAATTAAAAGCAAGGTCAGGAGATGGCGTGAGTATAGAAAATTATTTGGGTCAAAGAAACGTAATTACTTAACTTGATTATAAAGTTGTATTGATCTTTGCTTCTTAATTCGATGGATTTCCATTTTAAGGCCGGTTTCCAAGAGGAGCTGAACTGAAATCCAGCATCACGACTAAGCATGCTCCTTTCAGAGGAAATCGCCAAAGCCTCCTTAATTCTCCGCTCCCAGTAACTGTTGCATTTTGCCAAGCGAAAATTGGCTCTATGGTCGTTATGAAAACTATGCTCTGCCAGCCCAGACTTCTTAGGTTGCATTAAACGAATGCTCCCAGCCACTTAAAACAAGAATTACAGCACCTGAGACTCACTTTCCGTCAAAACGGCTACTCCGAATATGACGTTGAAGCCTCGATCACCAAAGATAGGAAAGGGAAACCTGTAATACAGCAAGCGTCAGATAAGCCTACCGCTACAGCCTGCATCCCGTTTACCGGCAATCTATCCAGCAGAATCAGCAGAATTCTCTCCAAATACAACATCAGGACCATCCACTAGCCACCTCCGAAGATTAAGCATCTGTTGAGACCAGTGTAAGACAAACTGGACTTCCAAGTTCCGGGAGTGTACCGCATCCCCTGTGAATGTGCGACACCGTATATAGGACAAACCGGAACGACCATCGCTACTAGAATAATCGAACATGAACGGAGCATTCGTTTAGTGCAACTACACTCCCGAAACGTTGATATCTAATCATCTTTTCACCTTGCTGGCTGCCCGAGAAGAAAGTGAGCCGTCCTCTGTCTCGCCTTGCCTTATCCTTCCTCCCAGGGATGTCCTGCTTGGGGACATAGGTAAACATCAGTTTGGCGAATGTGCCGAATCTCCTTCTTAGACGTCTGACCTAACTTATCTATCCACAGGATGCACAACTGATTTCAGTTTCTATAAACATATTAATAAATAGATTCTGAAGGAAAACCCGGCAGACAGTGTAACTTCATTCGGTTTCAAACCGGATCTGTAGCATGAAACCGATAACATGAAACTTCCTTAATTGTAATTTGATGCAAGTATTGATACTTGTAGGATTATTGCCAAATTTCCCCATGAGAGAGCGGAACGGGACTATGCTTATTACTTTCACTCTGTAACGTCTCGTTCATTATATTAATATGTGGACACTGTAATTTATTGTCGAATGATAAATAACCTTGTATACGTGATATATTTGAATTCATTCACAGAGAAGTTCCTGTTGCATAATTACCCCATGTATCGACCAAAAATTTGTCAGTAGTACTATTTTAATTTTATTAAACATGCTTGGAATTTTGAGGAGCAATAAACCGGAGAAAAAAAAATTCAAGTTCTTGCATATATCAATAATACTCATAGAGAGATAGAGAGAGCGAGAGAGAGAGAGAGAGAGAGAGAGAGAGAGAGAGAGAGAGAGAGAGAGAGAGAGAGAGAGAGAGAGAGAGAGAGAGAGAGAGAGAGAGAACGAAGCCATATTATAGCAGTGGAGAATAATACCAATTTTGATGGCACTTATTGGACATTTGTGGACTTTTTCTGGGCACTAGCAGTGATTCTTGTACTTCAGCACGTCTCTAAGTCGTTGAATCAGTTCTACCGCTCTGTTGATTGAACTTAACCACTCAGAGCTTTTTAAAAACATTTTACAACAATGTGTTTATGTCGCCTGTTTTCATTTACAACAAATTTGTTGGAAATGAAGTTTTAATACACAAATTTCAAAAGCTATAACACATTCGTGTCTGTATCAACGCAAATATATAATTGTTTGATTAACATCGTTATAGTCATTTCGAAAAATAATAATAAGTAATAAAAAGTCAGTTCATTAAAGATTTATGAATTTTATAAAAAAAATTCCTCTATGCTCTTAGAGGGTATCTGATATGAGTATGGAGAGTGATAATTATCTGGATTTTTGGAAAGCTGCGCAGATCACATACAGCTTAAGCTACGCGCGAAGACACACGTAAACACAGGTTCGAGCACATACACATTGTAAGGCCGCAGGCTCTAACTTGCTATCACAACGTGTATGGAATAGATGCCTTCGAGCCATCTATTCTGAACACAGTACTTTTCCGTGAGACTGCTTCACGAAGACTCGTCTCTTCCTTACGTGGTAGATGAAATAAGGCGCCGGGCCGCAAAAGCTCACGAAAAATTGCCATTCCACTAGAGCGCCCTGGTTAGGTTTCTTGGAGATTACCGGCTTCCCCCTGTTGCATACGGGAAATACCTTAAGGTATTTATACCAACCTCAAAATAACTACCACCCGTCCATTTTGTCCAGAACAGCAAAAATATACTTTTTTAGTTTAAAAATCTCTGTAAATCTCTTGATGAGCTTAAAGCTACCTAATTTCTTTCCCACTACTTAATTATCACCCGTCACCATCTAAATCACCACATTCCGTTATTTTGTGGATGTCCATCCTAAGACAGGTACCCGTCTTCAGACACCTCGGGCTGTCCCTGAACCTGCCATCGCTCCGATGTCGTCGACACACACACGCACACACACATAGCACACGCAAAGGACTCAGGGAAGCACGGACGCACACACAGGCTTCGCTTTATTCAACTAATTCCAAAGCATGCATTTATGTACAGAAGTTTTGCGTTAATGCAATGTTTCCTTTATCTTAGAAAACAGAAGCATAAATGTATTGAACCAAACGTAATAAAAAAAGTTCTTCCAAGAAGTATTGTATAAATAAGAATAATTCTGAACTTTAGTTATACTAGTCAGATAAATAAAAGTTTGAAAGAGGTTCAGAAAGTGTTCATCATCCTCATCATGAGGACAAACTCTTGATTCTCAGAAAATGTCGAGTTGTGCCAGCTGGAAAAATTTTGCTCTTATTTTACAAGTGAAAGGGTGCTTAATATGCACTATAAATAACAGTAATAGTCACACAAACTTTCACTTCCAATTGTGAGGTTGGTCTGAAAAGTTTCCGACCTTAACATGAACATGGCAGCACTCGTAAATGACAGCTAGTGAATTTCGTCACCCGTCTGTTGACAGCTACTCAGCAAAGTTTCAGCCATTTTAGATGCTCAGTAGTTATGTAACAGTCGTTTGAGTGAGCTGATGTGAGTGTTTTTATGACAAATTGACAAAATAGAGTATCGAGCTGTCATTAATATTTGTTTTTGAAAGGCAATACGCCTACGCAAATCAAAGATGAGTTGGATTCTGTGTATGGGGACTCGGCTCCATCATTTGCCGCAATGAAATTTTGGGCAGCTGAATTGAAACTGAGCCGTAAGAGCTTGGGAGACAATGATCGTTCGGGGCATCCAAAATCTGCAACTACCGACGAAACCATCGCCAACGTTCACCAAATGGTGCTAGACGACCGCCGAATTAAAGTGAAAGAGATAGCAGAGGCTATGAACTTGTCAAAAGAACGTGTTTGTGACATTAAATCAACATTTAGACATGAGAAGGCTGTCCGCGCGTTGGGTGACGCGTTTGCTCACGTTAGACTAAAAACGTGTTCGAATGAACATTTCCAACGCTTTTATTGACGCAGTTTAGGCATAATAAATCTGAGTTTTGGGGCCGATTAACTAATGTATATGAAATTTGGATACACCATTAAACGCCGAAACAAAAATGTAGTCCAAACAATGGACTGCAAAGGGAAACCGGCGCAAAAAATATTTTCGGATGGTCATGGAGTTACTTTAATCGATTATTTTCAAATAGGAAAAACCATTACAGGAGCGTACTACGCATCATTACATGACGACCTGATGGCAGAACTTGCGGAATGATGGCCACATTTGCAGAAAAAGAAAATTCTGTTTCACCAAGAAAACTCACCGCTCCCTCATCTGAAAATCGCGCTCGGAGGGCAGAGATTTTCGTCAAATGAAGAGGCAATCACCTTCGTGAACAATTATTTTGCAGAGAAAAACGCCGAGTACTCTTTGGACGGGTTACAGAGATGTGTGCATTGCTGGGAGAAGTGTATAGAGCTACAAGAAGACTATGTTGAACAAAAAACCACATTAGAAAGGTCTTGTATCTTCATTAGTTTGGAAACTTTTCAGACCACCTATGTACTATATATATGTGTGGATAGAAATGGGTTGGAAATTTTGTATTTTGGTGTTATATAACACTTGTACTCCGTAGGTGTATGCACATTGTTTTATGCACGCATCACTTAAATATGCAGATTTTCTTATGTTTCTCCGTCTTTCTTTACCACCTCCTGTATTCATTTCTTTTCTGAAATCTTTTCATTCTCTTCCTTTCCCATTGTTTCTCTGGACTTACGTCTTCTCCACATCCATACAGGTTTGAAAAAAGCGTAATAAATCTCTTCCTTTTTCCTGTGATGTTAACAATAATTAAGAGAAGCAAGACTTTTAACAATGCACGCTATAACTGATCTGTGTAACTTTGTAAATATTAATTCGATCAACATTTTGTCAATTTGGAAGTACGCAGAAAATAAACTTGTGTAAATCATATGCTTGAGAAAGCTTTAGCGAGAAATACTTATACAAGGTTTTCATTTTTTTTCGTGATTTCCCGCCCTCCGATAGAGCAAGAATGACGACATAGTTGACTGGCGAGTCTATCTTGAAATCATAGTGACTTCTATGGAGAAGAAGCGGTAATGTTTGCGAACAGTAAGCAAATTACAGCGCTCTGAGTGTGGTTGTGCTTATAACTAATACAACCAGCCTTCCCTTTTACTCCTCCTACAGTATGCGCGATTAACATAACTGGTGCGAGATATAAATATAATTTAAACCGCTGCATAGAGGAGATTATGCAACGCAATCCGGCATTCAGACAAGTCCCTTGGAGCGTAATGTTGTCAAAAGTGTCCAGTTACCATCAAATTAACATATTTGTTTGCAACATAAACGTCTTACGTTTTATCAGTACCTATAGGATATAAATTTTTTGTGATTCTCACGCTTTATTAAAATTTCGTTATTAATGTTGGTATCCTTATATCTTTCAAAACTAATAAGTGCATCAAATATTTCCAAGATACAGGATCATTTCCTCGCAAAAAGAGTGACACTGGACGCTATAAAGTGACTGATGCCAATCTAGAAGCAATAAATGATATGACAGAAAGGCCTCAGACATCTTTGCGGCAGTAGTTGGACAGACGGGACTCTTCATCGATTCTTGCCATACCACAGTCAGGAAAGTGAGGCAACTCTACTCTTAGAAAATCACATGGTTGCATAAGTTGCAAAAGCAAGACTTACCGGCCCCTGTAAATTTCTGCAACTACTTTATGGAGTATTTTGAGGATGATGAGCAACTGGATCTATTCTTCACCTCAGACTAACACTGGTTTAAGCTGACAGGCTGTGTTAACACACAAAATCCCCGCATATGGTATGAACCTCCAAATCAGTTTGTGTAAATCCCTCAGTATTAAACAAATGGTGTCTGGTCTGCCATGTCACGACAGCGAATATTTGGCCCAATTTTCTTTGAAGGAAGACTAAACGCTTGGCCTTACAGGGAGACAATTTTATCTGAGTTTATTGATAAAAATGAAAAATCCGATGGCTGGTTCCAGCAGGATGGTGCTCCTGCATATACCGCTAGTGGTACAATTGCTTTCCTTGAAACATATTTTCCTAAGAGTTAAGATGGCAAATTTGTACAACGAGGTCTACCTGAAAGTCCAAAGACCCCGGCCTCTACCAACCCGTAAACGATGGAAATCTCCGGGGCTCTTTCCTTGGGGCAATACCTTGAGTCTAAAAAGACACCTGTTCAAGACGGGTGGAAGTAGATACGTCACTTAGGCGCGTCAACCCCGCAGGGAAGACTACCGAAAACCTCGGTGGGGCCGCCTGGTGATCTAGCACACCTTCTACTAGCTAAGCAGGCTAGTACCCGGGACTTCTTAGGCAATCCTCTATCCCCTCCGGTACTGTATCTCCCATGGGTGTCGGGAACACACTGCCTCCTCGAGTCCAACCCAATCCGAACAACTGCCATTCAGGGAGGAGCCCGAATTTTCGGCCCGAGGTTCCTCTAGTAACGTCAGAGGTGCCACGAATGCTAAGGGTCCGCAGCGCCCGCACCATGGCACCTGAAGATCATATTTTCCGGAATGAGCTCAGCATGAATAACCTGAATTATTGTGTTTTGTCCTCAACAGATTAATTAGCTGTCCTTTGTGGCCACCAAGATCTCCAGATCTTACCCCGTTGGATTTTTTTTTCTCTGGAGCTATCTCAAAGATTGGGTTTATTCGAGGCGACTCGAGACTAGAGCAACTGCAGCAGCCAATCATGGCTGAGATGACCGCAGTTACACCTGTAATGCTGCAAGCAGCATATGAGCATATTGTGAAACGAGTTGCTCTCAATGGTGGTCACGTTGAACCATTCGTTTCAAGAGGCGCTGATATTTACTTTGCCACATTGGCTCAGCCTTACTTATTTATTTACTTATTTGTGTTCAGCTACTTCTTGTTATTTAATTTCCGTAAAGCTGTTCACAGAAGTTAATGTTTAACAATTATTGGTTTCATTCTTTTGATAAAAGTATAGAAGCAGCTCTTATTCCGTTAATTTACATCTGTTTCTTGCCCGACTCCGTGGTGTGTAGTAGGGTGTGTGACTTACACCCAAGAGGTCGTGAATTCGAATCTCGCTAAGGATTAGCTATCTGGATAAGTTTTTTCAGGGTTTTCCCTTATCTTACGAAGTCAATGTCGCATAACTCTGAACTCTAGGTACCCTGGACTCATTTGAATATCACATCACTTGTTTCATTCATTCATTTTTCGATATGATGTGCACCGTTGAAATGACCAAAAATCTGTTTCTTTACTGTTATTAATTTGACATTCCTTTATTAAATTATATGAAGTTTTATATCTTCACAGAGAAATACCAAATTGCCACATATTGTCGGTATTTATCCGCCATTTGTAGTGTTTACATACATTAAAACGATCTAGAACAGTAATCGTTTCTGCGTACCAGGAGAAATTACGTACCTTTATATCATGCGGCCAGACCCACCTCTCGAATAGTATATTTACCTGACGGTAGAGGGAGGCCTCAAAGCTACTGTAAGCACACCAAATACGATCTCAAACCACTAGGGTAATCGTATAATAAACTCGCTCTGACAGTGATGCTATTGATGACGTCAAATTTTGCGTGGTAAATCACAGATAAAAGTGTATCTGCTACTACTACTTATACCACTTACAAGAAATAAATAAAAAAG
Source organism: Mantis religiosa (assembly GCA_030765055.1). Taxonomy (NCBI): domain Eukaryota; kingdom Metazoa; phylum Arthropoda; class Insecta; order Mantodea; family Mantidae; genus Mantis; species Mantis religiosa. The sequence continues at coordinate 136,332,608 of CM060952.1, read as the reverse complement.
GCATCGCTACTAAAACAATTAAGTGCCAAACTTAGCATTTTAAGTTCAGCATCTTCAAAGGATGCGACTTGCAGATTTAAATAACAAATTTCCCCATTCCAGACTGCTCTTTAAATGGTAAATTTTTAGAACATTACATAATGTTTAGATATATTTTAATGAGAAATAAAATGTAGATATCCCTTGAATTTTCTGGCAATAGCCTCTGACTACAATAAATCAATTCAATTCTAATGTTTGGTAACTGATCAACCGTAAGATATAGAAAAAGATCTCGCTGCATATAAAATTAACATTTCAAATATAAGTTTACACCAGATCCATGTTTTGTTAAGAGTACTATCTCTAGGATATTGCTTGTATTGGTTTGAAATTTCCAATACTTATAGTTTGCTCAAAAATAAGAAGTCATCACTCGCAGGATTTCCTCGTAGTCATACAATGAGAGCCTCATCTGTAAGACATCGCACAGCGATCAGCTCCTAAAAAAATTGACTATCGCTTAAATCCACTGTAGTGCCCTATTCCTATTCTACCTACAAGAAAACATGTAGAAAACCACTTACAAAATGTCTGACTTAATTAACAAATAATATACACAAGAATAAATGGTGTAAGTTTAGTTTCTAAAGCGCGAGGAGGAAACGTCGTGTAAGTACAACGTATCAGCAACTTTTTTTGAACTTCGTTTCCTTTGGGGAAAGTGTTACAACTTGTCTCTGCAGGTCCCAAGATAATGTATTATTTTCATAGCGATAGGTTCGGCAATTAATGATGAACTTCTTGATGCTGGTCCCGTAGCTTAGTCGGTAGAGCGCCTGCCTGCCGTGCGAGGGGTCCCGGGATCGATTGCCGGCTGGAGGTGGGGGTGGAAGTATGAATGAGAGTGCGAATGTGTGCGTGATCTAATGATTAAAAAAAACCAACGAATACGAGGTAACCCTTCGAAATGTTCTAAAGGAGAACGGCCGCCGATATGACCATAGGAGTTAGTGGCGGGGTATAAATGAACAGAAAAATTTCTTGAAAATACGTTGTTAATTTTCATGGCAGCGCATGTTGCTGCAGTGGTTATCCCCAAAGTCGACATTTACCAGAATTTTTTTTTTTATTATTATTATTATTATTATTATTATTATTATTATTATTATTATTATTATTATTATTATTATTATTATTATTATTATTATTATTATTATTATTATTATTATTATTATTATTATTATTATTATTATTATTATTATTATTATTATTATTATTATTATTATTATTATTATTATTATTATTATTATTATTATTATTATTATTATTATTATTATTATTATTATTATTATTATTATTATTATTATTATTATTATTATTATTATTATTATTATTATTATTATTATTATTATTATTATTATTATTATTATTATTATTATTATTATTATTATTATTATTATTATTATTATTATTATTATTATTATTATTATTATTATTATTATTATTATTATTATTATTATTATTATTATTATTATTATTATTATTATTATTATTATTATTATTATTATTATTATTATTATTATTATTATTATTATTATTATTATTATTATTATTATTATTATTATTATTATTATTATTATTATTATTATTATTATTATTATTATTATTATTATTATTATTATTATTATTATTATTATTATTATTATTATTATTATTATTATTATTATTATTATTATTATTATTATTATTATTATTATTATTATTATTATTATTATTATTATTATTATTATTATTATTATTTTAATTATTATTATTATTATTTTAATTATTATTATTATTATTTTAATTATTATTATTATTATTTTAATTATTATTATTATTATTATTATTATTATTTTAATTATTATTATTATTTTAATTATTATTATTATTTTAATTATTATTATTTTAATTATTATTATTATTTTAATTATTATTATTATTATTATTATTTTAATTATTATTATTATTTTAATTATTATTATTATTATTATTATTTTAATTATTATTATTATTATTATTATTTTAATTATTATTATTATTATTATTATTATTATTATTATTATTATTATTATTATTTTAATTATTATTATTATTATTATTATTATTATTATTATTATTATTATTATTATTATTATTATTATTATTATTATTATTATTATTATTATTATTATTATTATTATTATTATTATTATTATTATTATTATTATTATTATTATTATTATTATTATTATTATTATTATTATTATTATTATTATTATTATTATTATTATTATTATTATTATTATTATTATTATTATTATTATTATTATTAATTATTATTACCATTATCATTATCATTAGTAGTAGTATCAGTATTATTACTATTAACTCCATAAGATATAAGGAAAGGATAGTCTATCGCATTTAGAAAGTCACTTATCTCCCTTTTCTCTTAAGGGAGTTTAAAATAAGATGCCCAAAGCGGGTTAGTAAACGATTCTCAGGTATGGCTCTAGAGAAGTAAGTACCCCTTCTGATGGAAAGAAAAGCCTAAATCTGTGTTGTAAGATTAAAGTCTACCCCAACTCTGCGTTTTCCCATCTACAAAACCATAGCACACGCCGTTCTAAAATTCTTTCCTTAATTTTTGTCTTAGTAAGAAAACGTAGGGGAAAGGCGGGGGTAGAAATCAGTCAAGAAATCCCCACAGGACAAAGCCTAGTTACCTCATCAAAATGCAAAACAGCCTTTTTTTCTTCTTCTTGTTCCATTCTTAAGCGTCGTCTGAGGGAGGAAAAATGGCAACATCTGGTGTATTCATTATAAAACGTAATATCTAGCTTCCAGCCTTTCACTCTTCTTAGGGCCACTTTCCCAGCCTCCCAACTTTTCCTCGAGATTTCAATAATGGTTTCTTAATTAAGTTAAGATTTCTAATTGTTGTAGATCCTCAGGGAAGAGAAAACAGTAGAAACGGGGGAAGGGGGTGGGTGGAAAACAAAACACTTCTGGAAGCGCCACATTCATTGCTGTCTGATTCTGTAGTTAAACTATAGCGCATAACGACAAGAAGTGTAATCAGTTTGAAGTTCAAGGAATCGCTGCTAAGAGACCGTAGTATACTGTCGTATTGCACTTAAAACCAGTTAAAATGAATGAATAGTTAATAATCAGGATTTACGTGAATTAAGAGTTGAAAAATGACCAAGTTTAATATTTTTCATTCTAAGAAAACAATTTTTGAGTGAGTCAAATACGTAGATATAGCAGGATGATCCAACGGTTTCTTATAATTTGGTTTTTAAAATTATTTACGAGCTACGCACCCGTTTGCACGAAGGGACACCTAAGTGATGAAATACACAGATTTTTTTTTCTTTGCTTGAAATAGGCGTAAAACTACTTCATTATCAAAGAAATACTACATCAAATATAACGACTTTTAGCAGTACCTGTTTCTCATTTTTGATGAGAAAATTTTCACTTCACAGGAGGTATTCTCAAAAACAGAATGGTATTTGATGCGTAGAAAACGCAGTTTGAAGAATAATGTATATCTTAGCTCTTTTAACGATAAAAGCACATATTAGAACTAATTGTAAGCTATAAAAGCTACTGTTATTAGCTTCTTTAGTCACTATCACTTAGTTTTAAAATATAACAATGAATAGCGTGCTAAAGTAATACTTTTAATGCGAAACAAATAAGGATAATATAACATTAAGACAACTAATTTGAGGTGTACGAGTACGTAATGGAATTATAATTACTTTGAAAATGCTATTTATTGGGATTTTTTTACATTTAAAACCATGTGATGCTGACAATTTGAATATTGATATATTATATTGAGTAAATTTGGATCAAAATCGCTAATGTAGCTGAAGGTTGTCGTAATTAAAATTTTTGTTCAGACAATTATGCAAAGTCAGATTGTTGGCTTCATAATTATGACACGAAAACGGGAAAATAATCTATTCATGTATGGTTACATAATAGATTATATATCGTAGATGGTAGCATGTCTGCCTCATGTTCAAGAGGTCCCATGTTCGAATCTCGGTCAGGGTGAGTTACTTGGATAAGGTTTTTTTCGGGGTTTTGCCTTATCTTGAAAGACGAATGTCGGGTAACTCTAAGCTCTATAGATCCTGGGCTCATTTGAGCATTATTTCACGCATTCCATTCATCGTCCGAGATGTCTTAACGTTGGAGGACGTAAATTACCCAAAAAAAATAGTTGATTATAAATTCTGAATTCAGTGAATTGAATTTCTGTTGGTTAAGGAGTAAGATTTTATTGAAGTTTAAGTAATCGGTAAGTAATCATTTTAACTAATATAAAGATACAAGGGTAGTGAGAAAGAAAGTACAGCATCCCTTAATAGAGAATTAAGAAACGGATTGAACTAAATATGACCATAGTAGTCGCAAAATATCAATATTAACCATTTATTTACATCCAATTGAATTCAAGTAACGAAATTGTCGATATAGTTATCCAGGGGAAAGTATATAACGGAGTTAGTTGCATTTTAGGTTTCATACCTAATGAGGATTTCGATTAAAATATTGTAGGAAAATTTGAGATATAAACATGAAGAACAGAATCTGAGTTACATTTGAATTATATATTGAATTATATTTGATTATATCTGCTTGAATTTTGCATAATGCTGTATTATTGGAAAATAAAAAACCACAGAACAATGCAGAAAAATGTATAGCACATTAAAATCGGACTCTTATATACCTTTAGTGATTTACAACCTATTTCCTGTTATTTGGAGTTTCTCAATAATTCGCACAAAACAATAATGAAATATTCTTTTCATTTTATTTCTCTAACGTAATGCGCAGAAGGTATGGTGTAAAACCCCAGCATATAACGACCTGTTTATTTGACACATAACTAGCCTCTATTTAATTACACAAATTTCTATAAAAATGTTTTGGCCAAGTTAACTCTGTTTAACAGATTTAAACCAACGAGGTTTATAAATAATGACTGCGAAATTAAATAATATGTAAGTGTTATAGAAAGGTCACCTGATTCTATTATATGAAATTTTTTATTCATACAGATCTACGAATTTAGTGAAATCTCGATCTAAATGTTTTGGGTTGAATGTAATATTTTTTCGTAGTAGAAAGATTCAGAAATAATCAGAACATTGAAAGAGCCTTAGAAGTGAAACTACCAGAGAACGCCTTCTTTCTTATTTGGTGTATGTCTCGGAAGTAATAGTGCAAAAACAAGGATATGCGCAAGCAATGAAACGTCCTTCTCCAGGCAAGTTGTATCGCATCCCTCTTCTTGGAAGGTTTAATCAAAGTGTCTTAATAAAGCCATGGCAGAGTCTTAAGGCGGACTTATCGTTAAGACTCCCAACCCGGCTTTATTCCAGAAGACCCCTAAGACTTGGTAATGTAGTCATTATTGTTAAGCTTTGCAACAGGAAAGAAGCAATCACTGAGCGGGATAGACAACCGAAGAACGAACAGTTTGGTCGCACTGAGTGTTCATTTGTTACTATGGCAGCAGAAGAAACATGGCTTAAAATACGAGGTAATTTGTGCAAGAAATGTCCTCATAAAGTGTAAATGTTTGGCATAGTGATTTTGTTTTTTGCAACACAACGTGTTTTTTGCAACAACAGTGTATCTTGAAAGTGCATCTTCAGTTAGTGGGCTTCTTTTTCTATGACATATCTACCTTTCCGTTCGTACATGCTGGTAGGCACTTAATTTTCATTTCCTTATTTTTCAACGTGTAAGAAATGTGTTAGTTTATATTCACCTCACCTCCCCTAACTTCAATTGCTTACACTTTATTTGTTGGGCTAATCATGCTTCAGCATGACACACATTTTTCCCAGGCTCTTAGTCTGTCATACCTGTCCGACATAATCACTTCTACACAAATTTTATACATCTTAGTGGCTATGTTTAATGGCTAGTAATAAATTATTATTTGTTCTAATTCTATTTGTATAGACCAATTCCATTTTTATTTACTTTACCTAAAAAGTGATCTAAGTTCCTGACTGACTTTAAGCTCCAGATCTTTTCTTGGGCCCAAATGATCTCGCTGTCTAGGGGCCCTAAAACACCACTCACTCACTCTTTCACTCACTCACTTACTCACTAACTTTTTCTTCCACAAATGGGATACTGACACTTTGGATACGCTTTCCAAGTCATATCAGCCTCCGAACACCAGTTCTTATCCATGGTGTTGCGTTTCTTTGCTCATTATTCGCTGTATGTATCCGTTTCCACGTTTCGTTCATTGATATGTAATCCACCAAGGACTTTTTTACATTATTTCACTATTATTGTGAAAACTTCCACTCCAGGAAAACATCAAAAAAGAGTAAAACCTATTTTGGAAGATGAATGTAATGAATTCGTTAAGTGCTATTCTTCGCAATGTGCATGACTTCTTTGAAAGAAATAAGCCACCGATAATTACTAAAGTGCTTCAAGCAGTAAACAATAATTCCGATTTGACGAGCTTTAAAAAAACCAGCTTCTACACCATTGTTCACGACATTGGTTTTGAATTTGTAAACAGAAACCGAAAGAGTATAATTGTTGATCAGAAAATGTATTTTTGTGGTGCAGGAATTATCTAAGGTGGTTTCGGAAGTGCAGGCAAGAAGGGCGAAAACAGTATTTACTGGATGAGACGTGGGTTAATGAGGATCATGCTATGTCCAAGATCTGGGTAGATTCCAGCATCAAAACAAAGAAGCAGGCATTCTGCTCTGGGTTACAACTTGGCTAAAGAATCCAACTGCGAAAGACAATGTCTGATTTTACTTCGTATCGGCAGTGATAATGGTTTCTTAGAGGGCGGTGATTTCACAATGGAGCTAAAGAAGACGACAGATTATCACGAAGAAGTGACTGGAATATTATCTTTAAGTTGTTTCTAGAATATTTTAACCTAGCTTTCTCCAAACAGTGACATTTTATGGATAATGCACAGTACTATAGTGTTAAATGAATCGAGTACCAACCAGGCAATGGATAAAGAAATATATAATTCAGTGACTTTTAGGATGGACGCAAAAGGTATCGCATATGCACATGACATGGTCAGGGATGAGTTCACCCGTGAGATAAAAAACGCGAAAGCTGACGAGAAGTACAATGAGTTGATGTCGATAATCTAGCGGAGCAGGCTGTTAAGGCTTCCTCCCTATCACCGCATTCTCAGTCTCAATGAAATGGTGTAAAGTCAATCGAAAGGACATGTTGCCCCAAACAAAACTTTCAAGTTCAGTTAAGTGCGAATGTTGCTTTAAGAAGCAATTCAGCTGGTATCGGCAGAAAAGTGATGGTCATGTATCAAGCATATGGAAAAGGTAAAAGAAACAACATTTTGGGATTCTGACGGCTTGTGTGACGTTTTTCGGGTAGGCTGGTAATAAATCGAAACGAGCAAGCAGTCACAACAATAAAGATAAATTCGTCTGTTGTCAGATTCCAAACTTTTAATATACAAACGAGGTGGTTTTGTACGAAGAAATGAAATATTTTTGGGCATTTAGTCACTTTTTAACGTAAAAACGAGAAATATATTACATAGTACACACATTTACATTTAATATTAGGTAAAAGTGCTATAGCATAATGTATTCAAACATCGAAAACTGCAAAGCGAACTTTTTCCTAGAAGTTCGTTGGCAGCGTAGATGTTGGCCACGTGGTGGATAAAATAGCGCGACCGTTCCCTCCAATTGCAGTCGCTGGTGGAGTAATATATTTCCCGCTTTGTTTACATTGCTACCAAAAGTAAGCACTGCTCGGGAACAAAGATCTAAACTGCCATCGGTTAATATCAAGTGTAGCTTGAGACGCTGGTAGTTTAATACTTTAGTATGCAATTATTTTTAGAAAATTATTGTACATAAGCACTACATGTTTATTACTATATATAGACTTTCAATGTTCAAAATTTCGCCCTCAATTGTGAAGACACTGACTGTAGACCCAAGGTCTACAGTTCAAAATCAGTGAGGCAAATGCCCAAAATGTAACCAAACTTAGTTCTGGAATACTTACATACCAAATTTCCATTTACCATCACTAGTTTATTGCATGTATCATTAGTATTTCTGCGGAAGGACTATATGCAACAAACATGGGCGTTGAACACTAGGTACTAAGTGATTGTAAGGACCTGTATGATTTATTTAAATCCAAGTTTGACTTTCCTAACTTTTTTTCTAAGCTATATTCACACTCAAACTCACACAAGACACACATGCACATATATGCACATAATATTCGGATTTGCTGAGTGATAAATATTCATCGTTTTCAGAGAACTCTTTATTTTTCTGAATTAGTTCGAGCACAAGCGTATGTTTCAATGACCCCTCCATACCGCATTTTTTGTTGTGATACAACCATCCGCATGAAAACGATACAGGAAGTAATAATGTCGACAAGTTTTAACGTTGTGGAACTTTGGAAGAGCTTGTTTTAATAAAGAATTTTGATGTACCTAATTTCTATTGTGCACGCCATTGCAAGGCTGGGTAGTAATCGCAGAAGAGCCTCCGGTTCTTGCCGACGAAGATCTCTGCAGTATACAGGAAGGAGGCTCCGGCCATCTATCCATGACAGTTTCATGCGGCGACGACTTGTTTTTGTGTGACATCTTGGGTCCTAGCATCTGCATAGTATTCCCCATAAACCATCCGCACTCCACTGATACAGACACATAGCGAGCGGGTGGACAGTGTCACTTCTCCTGGAAGAAATACATTACCAGTACACAGATGTGATGGTTAACTTCAGACAACACAAAGACCAGCTGTTTCTTAGTACACAATCAGTATGCTTATTGATTTCAAAAGGAAAGTATAGCAGTAATCGTATCCGAACCTCGTCTGGATAAGTAGCCATAAATCATAGTTTTGATTCCTTGTGAGGAATGTAACTCTAAATAACATAGATTAATTGGTTAACAATGAGACATCGACATTGTTTCCTTTTTATTCTCTCTAGTACTTACGTATAATAAGAAGATAGAACTGCAGAGTATTCGTTTGGACGCGTGGCCAATTTAATGGGCTTCTTGTCCCCAGGAAGCACGCTGTTTGCAGGCGGATTCTAATATATACGACCTCTCAAATTCAAGAGCATAGATTTCTCATTTACATTATGACTACAGTAACAAGATACATGCTTTGAAAAAAATAGTGAGCAGACTCTGGAAGTCTTTTGTATTTTTGTAAGTTCACATCGTTTCCACGGTCAGTTTACAATGGTGTCACGGAACGCGTCTCTTTAGCTTTCTCCTACTGGATCCTCTCATAACTGAGTCTCAGTTACTAAAGGTGCACTGATAGCCGAGCGATTATAGATAAACATGTAGAAGTTAGCCCTAAAAAGGTTCGAATTCCACACATCATTTTTTTACTGTAGAAATACGAAATGTGTATTACGCACATTCTGATATAACTTCTAATAGCTGAGGTGTACTTCATTTTATAGCACTTATGCTCCCACATAAAAATTTAAGCTTTAAATTGTAAAGCCAATAAAAATGAAATTAACTTAGTATCGGATGAGTGAACTGTCTGCTTCTATTACTGTCTCATTTTGCGTGGCATGAGACCAAATGCCTAGTGAAACTTATATGCCAGCATTATATGCCAGCACAGTTTATAACAGATGAATGAGCCCAAGTGTTTACACAATCAATATTAAGGCATTTTTATAATAACATTGCATTATTTTGAATAAGTTATTTGCGTTTTATTAATGAATGTGTTTAAAATGTTATCATTTATCTTCTGCAAGAAAAATATAAGGCCTATTAAAGTAACAATAAGAAACCTCAACAAGAATTCCAACTCATGTTGGTCCAGTTACGAGATATGCATTTTACCGCTCGACTACCATGCAAACGGTCAAGGCGCAAAGCATCTCCTTATCTATCGCATAGCTTTGAAATGAAGCCAGAGAGGTATTAAAGCGTACACTGGAAACAGGAGCGTCTTCGAATGTTTCCGATGTTTTCGAAGTTTTTTTTCCCCTAAGGCTATATATTCATCATAAAAATGGTAAAAATTTTGTTCTTATGCCACCACACATCTGTCACACCTTTTAAGAAACATGGCTTTAAAGTTTATTTTTCATGGTCATCTGAATAAAATCATGGTTCGTCTCCAGAAAAAATAATAGTTATTAGAGAGGATCAAAGACCTAATTGCAAAAATTAATTGTGCTGATATCATCATTTTTCTGAAGTAGTTTTCTTACAATTTGTTTTAAAAATTTACGGGTGCGAAACTCTTGATTCAGAAATGTCTTTTGGACTCCGTTCTAACTTGTCTCCAATGTCATATATGTTTTTCCTCTATAAGAGCACAGCGACGAAATTTCGGTTTCTTGTCAATAATAATTTCCTCTTCCTTACACCTATTCACAAGATTTATGAACCATCTGTCTGTGAGGCGCACGACAGCAGGGAAATTTGTTTGTAAATTCTCATCTCAATGCTCTAGTAATTAGGAATCACGCGCAGAGTCTGTGTTAATTCCATACAGTCTTTTCGGCAATAAAATACCATTAACACACCATAACAATTAAATTTTTATGTCATAACGTATCAGCTAAACAAAACAATTAAAATAGTCTACAGATGCCCACCTCGGTAGCGTAGTTGGTAGCGTGTCTGGCTCACGTTCAAAAGGTCCCGAGTTCGAATTCCGGTTGGGGTGACTTACCTGGATAAGGTTTTTCTGGGGGTTTCCATTATCCTGATAGATGAATGTCAGGTAACTCTGAGCTCTATGGACCCCGGATTCATATGAGAATCATTTCCCCTATTTCATCCATCGTCCGATGTGACTTAACGTTGGAGGACTTAAATTGAAAATGATAGTCTACAGATTTATTAAAACTGATTTTTGATGCTTAGTGGTGTATCACAATTTTGCATTTTTGTATAATATTCCTTTAGTTTTAAGCATAGGGAATCTAAGTTACAGAATCTTGTATATAACATTCTCAGTCTTTCTCTACCATAAGGTGCCAGGCTTTATGTACATCCGATGCATTGTACTATTTATTTAGACAATTTATTTTTCTATATAGTTTTATACATATGATTACGATGTAGGGGGGATTAAAATGGTTTCAAGTCACGGAATATGGTTTGAAATGTACAATAACAATCATTTATGTAATTTTCAAACTCGGGGAATTTGACATACAAAAATACATGTGCTGGAAATGATTAGGGATGGATCCTTGTTATTTGCCACACCTTGATCTTCACGATACTTGCACAGTATTGACATCGAACGATAGTTCAGAAAACTCCCTCGAAACGTTTAGACACTTCGGTGGTGATTCTGCAATTTTTATTTTATACATAATATTATTGCAAAGCCCGAGAAATTGCCAGGAATGTGGTACCTCCACAGTAACATTATGCAAGAAAATAATCGAGTGTTAAATTCAGTGTCAGTTACAACTTCTCAAGAAGAAATTACTGCATATCTCAACGAGGATTTGTCAGCTCTTTCTAGTGCACTGCATTACTGGAAAAAGAATTCAAAATTTCCAGAACTAAACAAACAATTAGCCGCTAAATATTTGTGTATTCCACCTGCACCAATGAGAGTTTATTTAGCACAGCAGGACTGTCACAAATGTGACAGAAAAAGAAGTAGACTTGACCCCGAAAGAGTGAACATCCTAGTATTTTTGAACAAATATTTATAAAAGTGGACTGTTTTGCTTTTAAATATCTAATGTAAAGTTTAAAAATAAGAACACTGATTGTTTTAAGTTTTGTATCATTAAATATGTGCACCTATTTAATTTTATTGGCATTACACAGTTCTCCCAACATTCTATTTTGTATTGAAATTGGAAGTACAGATTACGGTATATGGAAGTATCGTGGGAAATATTGTCTCTCGGTTTCGAAAATCCAGTATCGAGAAGTAGTGGTGTCGACCCATCCCTAAAAATGACTAATGTCATGGAAGATATTATTTTGTATAATAATCCAAAAGTACTTCCTTTTTTGTAGTAAATGTTTGTCTGCTATATATTCAAAGCCATATAAATTTCAGCCACAGTGAAGATACCACAAATTACTTAAGGAAACCTTATTTGTTAATTCATCAGTTCAGATAATGACTGTTTCATTAAAGAAATTATACATTATATTGCTTTAACGAAAACAGATATACAACTTTGAGACAATAAGGATATAAGCACAATTTTAGAGTGGAATGGTTTACCAGAACTCTTATACCCGCCTCGGTAGCCTGGTGGTAGCGTGTCTGCTTCCCGTTCAAGAGCTAATGAGTTCGAATCTCGGTTGGAGCGAGTTACATGGATAAGGTTTTTTCAGAGGTTTTCCCTTATCCTGAAAGACAAATGCCGGGTAACTCTAAGCTCTATGGACCCCGGGCTCATTTGAGCATCATTTCACACATTCCATTCATCGTCCGATATGAGCTAACGTTGGAGGACGTAAAATAAAAAAAGAACTGTTATAAATTCCATTATATACAGGAAACTCAAATATATATGGAGAAAATCTCTTTCATGTTTGGACAGAATATACTATTTCATTGCTATAACCATGTGGTTTATAGCCATAGGCTTCACTCCAAATTTAGTTATAAAAATTACTCCTCAGCGCTTCTTTAAATTCGAAACTAAACTGATGAAATTTAAAAGAGCAGTCCTTTATGCCTCAATACTTTTAATTATATACATTCACATGGTTTATAAGGTTTATAAGGTGTATTGACTACACGGACTTTCAGAATATAGTGTGATTATTGGATTAATTCAAGAGCTGTCTTTGTCACAGATTTGCCTAGTTCAGGAAGACTGGGACGTACTAAATGTCTTTGCCAAAGAAGTGAATTTGAAGAACCAGGCTGGATAAAATGTGCATCTCTCCTTCATGAATAAAGGAATTTTCACTAATTGAGCCTACATCTCTCATAATATTTATCAGGTGACAATACTAATAGCACAGTGAAAATGTGATGGTGCTTCCTACGCATGTGATATTCTCGATCAGACAAATTTTACTGTAAAGTCTACAGATTAACGTTGGACCACTGGTGTATGGACAATCTCCATCGAGATGCTCCTTCTATATGACAGGAATCCACTGTGGAGTTGTGTAGCATCTGGACGACCTGCAATGGAATCATAATTTTTCGAAATGTGAACACTGTCATGCATGTGGAAGTTCTAGGAAAATGGCTGGTGCTGACATTGGATATTATTGGAGAGCATTCTATAGATTCATGTGAGGTATTCTCTATATCACTATGTCATGGCTATGTGACACTGCTGAATAAAACATTTCTTCACAATTGGATTGATCACAGCGCACTGGCTGAATTAACGTATGGAGGATTCAACTTATCTATTTTATAGATTTTGCAGCGTCAACATTTTGATATGACCGAAATATTCAAGAGGAGTGATACCAAATGCTAAATGACCCCTTTGCTCAACAGCATGAAATTCCGTGTACAAACGTCTGGAAATTGGACGTACATAATAATGAATACATAATATGATTTCATCTACTTTGCAGGACCATGTAGACAGTTATCTACAGTGACCCAAAGTTATGTTTAGCTAACAAATATTCTTAACTAACATTCATATTTGAAAAGGCAAGATTAGTCGAGAACGTCTTACAGCATTAATACAAAGTTAGGTGGGTGTTGTTAAACCTTATCTTGGCTAGCTGGGTACGTACATTCGCATGTGAAGGCAATTTTAATAAAAGAAGACTGACGATGGCACATCTCTCTCTCTCTCTCAGCCATAGGCTTCCCGTGCTGCTGTATGTCACCCTTGAATTCCCTTGCTTCAACTAATTTAAATTTCAATTATTTTCGCTCTTATTTGCTTAGTATGCTTTTAAGGCACTATAGGTACTAATTCAACCTGCCACACACATCTTATGAATTATGTTATTGTTGTCTAATTAAGAAATAACATAAATAAACGTCCTTATTTAGCAACCTTAACAACAAATACAATCACTTTTACAATTAATTTTAGTGTCACGTGTATGGTCTGACCAATGTCATCCGTTCAACGAACATTTGAATTTGAGCCTAAAGCACGCATCTTAAATCTTCACGGAAAGTTGACGAAAACAAGAATATTGCAATTTCTTAAACTGTAACGTTTGTCTTTCTCACAACTATGGGAGGACAATTACATCAAGGAAAGCAAATAATACTTAAATTTTACTCCAGGATTACCATAGGTTATTGGAAAATAAACTGAGTTTGAAATTAAGTACACAACAGGGGATCTAAACCCTTATGTATTCATGTGTCAGGGAAGTCAAACAACAGTCTTCCCTTTGTAGCAGCATCTGGATAGGCTACGATATATTAAAACACTCCCCCGACCTACGCCCAGTTTTTGTGTGCAAGCACAAAGTTCAATCTCGAGAGTTTGTGTTTATACGCGTTTACATACGTCACGATGAAGACTGGAACGTCAATAAAATCTTCCCCAAAAGTTTGCACGATCGTACACAAGCTATCCTAATAAGGCAGACAAAGCAGTTAGAGGCGTGTTTGCCATTGTTTATACTGTCGCGCGCTCCTACGTACTAATTATGCTGTGCTCCTGTGAGAGAGCGATCCTTTCTCAAAGGAGACGAGTACATGTGTGTGCGAGGGATGATGGTATTGCAGTTTCCGGGGTTCTGCTCAGACACACCCTTCTACTCGACGTCGCAATATCATCAAAGAGCAAAGGGCGGGGGAAAGGTTTGTGCGTACCACTGAGTTTGGGAGTTCAAAGGAGAAATATCGTCGTAGATCGAGTTGTCTTCCAAGGAGGGAAACTGAGGAGGAGGAGGAAGGGCAGGATCCTTCACGGTATGCTCCATGAACCCTTACGGATAACCTGTGGGAGCTAAATTACATTTTAATTTTTATATAGCTCAAATGATTCTACTATTTGTACTCCAAAAGGACGCTATAGCAGCAGCATCTTCATTTCTAGATATAATGCTAGCTTATTTAATACGAGGGCTGTTCAATAAAGAATGGTCATAATTTTTTACCGTCATAATTTTTCGCACTAAAATTCAATATTATTACGTTCTGTTATCTTAATGTGAAACAAACACGCCTTAGTAGTTTCAAAGTTGGTACTCCTGGTTCCCGCCTGTGAAAACCAGGTAAGTTCAGACAAGTTCAGTATCGTCTACCGCTGCAATGGTGGTAACACGCGAGGAACAATATGCGGCTTTGAAATTCTGCTTTCGTTTCAACAAATCTTCAGCTGAGGCCTATACAATGTTACATGAGGCATATGGAGAGACCGTTCTTCCCTACAGCACAGTTCGGAGGTGGTTTAAAACGTTTAAAGATGGGAGACAATCAATTTCAAAGGAAGGTTGACCCGGTGCTCCATTTACTGCTCTTACGGAAGAAAACATTAACACTGCTGCTGCCATTGTGAGAGAGGATCCACGAATTACCTTAATATCACTTTCTGAAATAATGAACATTTCATTGGATGCCACCCACATGTTGGTGACAGAAACATTACACACGAGACGTGCTTGTGTGCGATGGGTTCCAAGACTGTTGATTCGCGAAAAATAGGCATTCGCATACAGGTCTGCATGCAGTTAAAGTTGATGTTAGAGCAAGATCCGGAGTTTCTTTCAAATGTAATCACTGCTGATGAAACTTGGCTACATCATTTTGATCCTGAGAGCAAACCGCAAAGCCCAGTGTGGAAATCTCTTTAATCACCAACCCCCAAAAAAGCAAATGTGGTTGCTTCTGCTGGGAAAGTTATGGTAATCTCATTCTTTGTTATTCATGGACTGGTTTATCGCATGTTGTACCTGCACACACATAAGTAACTGGACAATACTACAGGGATGTCTTGAAATCATTTCAAGTCCATATCAGGCGCAAAATACCACATTTCGGTGACGCAGGCTGGATGCTGCTCCAGGATAATGCGCGGCCGCATATTGTCAATGTTGTTACTGAATATCTTGCAAAAATCAACGTGAAGTGCATCCCTCACCCTCCCTATAGTCCAGTTTAGGACCATGTGACTTTTATTCTATTCCCTGACTTGAAGAAACGCCTTCGTGGGAGGCATTATCCATCATTAGAAGCAGTGGTGAGGGCTGCGGAGGCGATTTTGAAGGATCTCTCAAAAATGGTTTCCAGCATGTCTTTGAAGACTGGCAGAAACGCTGGGACAAGTGCATCCCATTCAGGGGAGACTATTTTGAGAAGGACCATCAAATTATGAGGATGAGTAAAGGTACGTTGTCAAAAAAAGTGTAATCATTCTTTATTGGAAAGCCCTCGTAGTTCGGATTTCTGCTAGCCAATTTAGACTTTTCGGAGTTAAGGTTTTTTTTTTCCTTGTAAAACGCCCTGAAATGTTTTGCGAAGGATATTCGGAAATTTGAAAGGAAAGACACGGTTTGTTTATTTACATATTTAAAATGGCAGCATAGAAGTGTCATATACATCACTTAATAGAACAACTGAAGAATGAGTAAATACAAAGTAAAAGGGGCGAGATGGCTCCGCTGTAGGTATCGTGCGATACAGACCATAGATTTTTCGTGTTTTTCTCTGATTGGTAAATCAAATGCTGGAGTGGTTATCTCTTTTGCCACGAATTTCATTTTCGTCACTTCTTATCATTTCACACCCCTTATATGTTTCAGGTAAACATAGCAAATGTGCATTGTTTGTTAGTAGCAGGCAGATGGCCCAGCGCTTGCTCATTGAAAAGTTCATCTCAGCTTTGTCAGCATTCTGAGATACTTGTAGTCAATCGCGTTCTAGCCGTTTCCTCAGAGGGAAATCTTATCTAAGCAGTCCAAAAAGTATGCATTCCCTTGGTATCAATAGGGAACTCTGCGCTTCCTTGTCGGCCGGTCTACTTGCGGTCTATATCCTTCTACCCTTCTTTTGTCTTATCCGGTCCTCCTGAAAGCAGTAAGCACAAAACGGTCCGCGTTGAGTGGAGGTGGAAAGTGTACCCTTCGTTCATTGATCACAGGTCATTATCAGAAAAGTAGCAAGCTTTACTTACACAAAGGAATGAGAATTAAGAATCAATAAGAAAGCAATTTTTATGTGAGTGTTAAAACGAGTAATTTTGCAACATTAGACACTTACCAGCCTACAGTTCACAGTAAACTTTAACCCTGGTTCACGCTCTAAATGATAACTTTACATTTCTTCGCTTTGCCTTATAGCAGAGTTGAGTTGCGAGTCTAAAATAGCGGTATAATCAGATACCGAATAGTGAAACTTAAGCTTTTTTTTTTTTTTTTTTTTTTTTTGTAATTTACGTCCTCCAACGTTAAGTTATATCGTACGATGAATGGAATGTGTGAAATGATGCTCAAACGAGTCCGAGATACATGGAGCTTAGAGTTATCCGACATTTGCCTTTCAGGATAAGGGAAAACTCCGGAAAAACCTTATCCAGGTAATCCACCCTGACCGAGATTCGAACTCGGGACCTCTTCAACGTGAGGCAGACACGCTACCATCTACGTTACCGAGGCGGGCATGAAACTTGAGTTCTTAAGCGTACATTGTGCATCTCACATATATGTTAGGCACCAACAATACCATAAATGTCCTGAACGTGATATGACGTTGACAGTTTTACTGAAAAATTACTGATAGTATTGTGTCCAGAAGAGGAACATATTTGAACTCATTACACTATTACTGATGACACAATGTGACAGTAAATTAGTTTAGATTACTTGTACGACTTTTCCAACCAGAGTTCTCTCACTTTCAAGTTAATAAACCATGGCGCATTACTACGTATAATATACCTGTCATTTTTTGACCATCAAGTTTAGATGACCTCTTGCAGCGTATGCAACGGATCAGACGTCGCTTTGTATTCTGATATACCGTTCATAAAACGTATTATTTTACGTTATTCTAGCAGCTATACAGAGAGCCGCTATGTTTTGCATATTTTTGCGATATACCTTTCTTTTAGGTCTATATTACCTATGGACATAAATATATGGGCATAGTTTACCTAAGTTTTCTCAGTTTGAATTTTGCTTTAATGCATTATATAAATTATTTTTACTTCTTTCTTACACGAGTTCTTTACAAGAAATAAGGATTTGCGATATAGAAGTATGGGTACTGTATCAATATTTGCATATAACATATTATATAACGTCAAAGCATTTCGAGCAACGTTTTTCAACGATTAATATAATGCCGCACTTAAATTTGGACATATTTTTCATGGATATGGATTATTTTTAAAAAAACTATTTGCATAATTTCTTACAAAGTTTATCATTATTTTTCTGTAATACAATAAGGGATGGACGAAACAATCCTTATCAAGAAATCGATACAACTTATTGTTTTCAAGACTTGAAATGACTCCCAAAAGACTTAAAAGCTTTGTTTCACGCATAACCTGGAAAATTTAAAGTTTTTAAATTTATATGTGCAATACATGTCAGGTATCTCAAAGGCATACATTTCAAATAAGATTTTAGCATGTTGGAGGCTTCTGCAGCATGTAATCTCCCCACCAGTTGGACATGACTTTGGTTTTAATTGTTTAGATCCCTCTTTGTCCTCTTCTTTCTGTACAAACCAAGAGTTTCACATATTCATTTGCAGGAAGGTCTTTTAAGTAAAGATTTTAAAATGTTACGCAGCAGCATACAAATCCCTTTATGTTTACCAAGCACTAAAGCTTGTTGGTTTCTTTCAGAGGTGGCCTATGGTCTCTCCAGCAGAAGATAAAAAGAAAGAGAAGGTTGCTCTGGTGAAGATGTCACTTGCTATAATCTTGTTTACGATGTAGGAAGGAATTTCGTGTTCTGAATGAACTAATGGATGCAGACACAGTAGCCAAATTAACAATCTAAATATTCAACAGCCAATGCGAACTGATAAACCTCGGTTCCTGCTTCAGCAACACCCAACACTGCACCTTTTCCTTCCTTTTCGCCTTCCAGTGACAGGCAATATGCTAAAGGTGCCTTTTTTCGCAACCAACTTTGTTATTTTAATGCTTTCTGATGCGAAGGAATTAAGGCAGATGTAGTTTACTTTGGTTATTTTTCATTTGATTATATTTATGTATTTACCAGAAAGCTTGTGACATTTTTTAAACGTACGTAGTAATAAGGATATACTCTAGCATTTGTAAATTGAGGTATTTATTCCTGTGATATTAAAATGAAAACTGTTGTTTATTTACTTTTTTATTTGTGAGTTTTATTTTAGAAAGTTTTTCATTGAAATATTATATGATGTGTATATAAATACACGTTTTTGAAATTCCCCTCTACTTACGAGGGCTGTTCAATAAAGAATGATCATAATTTTCTACGGTCATAATTTTTCGCACTAAATTTCAGTCTTATTATATTCTATTAGCTTAATGTAAAACAAACACGCCGTAGTAGTTTCATTGTTGATACTCCTGGTCCCCCCCCCCCTGTGAGGACCAGGAAACTTCAGACATGTTCAGTATCGCCTACCGCTGCAATGCAGGTAACATGCAGTTAAAGTTGATGTTAGAGGAACATCCGCAGTTTCTTTCAAACGTAATCACTGCTGATGAAACTTGGCTACTTCCTGAGAGCAAACAGCAAAGCTCAGTGTTAAATCTCCTTCATCACCAACCCACAAAAAGGTAAAAGTGGTTGCTTCTGCTGGGAAAGTTATGGTCATCTCATTCTTTGATATGCATGGAATGGTTTATCAGCATGTTTTACCTGCACACACATCAGTAACTGGACAATACTACAAGGATGTTCTGAAAACATTGTAAGTCCATATCAGGCTCAAAAGACCACATTTCCGCGAAGCAGGCTGAATGCTGCACCACGATAGTGCGCGGCCGCATATTGCCAAAGTTGCAAAAATCGAAGTGAAGTGCACCCCTCACCCTCCCTATAGTCCGGATTTAGCCCCATGTGACTTTTTTCTATTCCCTAACTTGAAAAAACACCTTCGTGGGAGGCTTATCCATCATCAGAAGCAGTGGCGAGGGCTACGGAGGCGATTTTGAAGGATCTCTCAAAAAATGGTTTCCAGCATTTCTTTGAAGACTGGCAGAAACGCTGGGACAAGTGCATCGCGTTCAGGGGAGACTATTTTGAGAAGGATCATCAAAATTATGAGGATGAGTAAAGGTACGTTGTCAAAAAAATTGTGATTTTTCTTTACTAAACATCCCTCGTAACTTGTAGGGAGGGTGGCGTAAGTGAGTATTGAGGGACAAGAGCTCACCTAGACTTTCTTGCACAGTATATATTTTTTGAATCCTGGTAAAATGCTATTAGTGCATCCGTATGTATCCGAAATTGCAAAAACAAAGAAAGTGACACTCCGAAAAACTCGTTTTACCAGGTAGTTATTGTTTTATGTGTTTTTGAGTAAGAACTGCTATTACTAAAAAAATGTGTATTTTATTGAAGCAATGTAAATCCGAAACACTTTGTAACGCCTGCACAATGGCAGTGTTTGTAGCTTCTTCTGGTACAGTGTCACTCGAATAGCTGTTGTAACCTCTATAACAAGGATAATTTTATTCTTAGTACAGAAGCGGGTCAAGTGAGTCTACGAGAAAACTGGAAGCGACTCGTTTGCCCCAACATTCATGTGGGCAAAACACCCATACTACGTTCAGTTTACTTAGACATTTGATAAACACTTCCGCATGTTTTGATGTAATAAAACTATGGCAAGGAGCTTAGGTTAATTATATTGAAATGTCTATTGCACATATGTTCCGAAACTATGATGGCAAAACTGACAGTGGAAAGGACTCAAAGGGCATTAAACGAGATAAAATTTGGTGTAATATCAGTTGAACTGGCTACATTCATATACCAGTTATCAAGAAATTCATTTAAATAAAGGTTGGTTCGAGGTACGTCAGAAAGGGTAGTTAACATAGGGAGATTCAAACCAGTGTTCAGCGGAAAGGAGAGTGAGCTAAGGGAACACTTCTGACTTTGGGGAAATTGTTTTAGGACATTCTCTACATGATCTTAGGAAGTTAGCACATGACTTTGTAGAGGTAAATGGTACTGTGCATTGCTGTAATAAAGCTTGCAGAATTAAAGCAAGGACCGGTTATCTACCTTCCTTAGGAGACAAAGGGATATATCTATTCGTACACCAGAAGCAACAAGTGCTGTCCAAGTGCTGTCACTTCTTTGTCAACCTCCAAAAATTGAGGAAAAAATATCAGTTCTCTGAGATTTTCAACTGTTATGAGACATCGATATCAGCAGTCAAAAAGCCAGAGAAAATTATAGTTCATAAAGGATGCAAGCAGGACGTAATATCAGAGAGAGGCAAGAATGTCACAATGCTAGCATTGTCAGTGCACTCAAACTTATGTACTTTCATTCTTTGTGTATCCAAGAGTGAGAAAGAACCAGCTACTGTAGCGCATGGAAACCTGCAGGTTGGTTGGATTCCCCAATAATTACAAAATCTTTCAAACGCCTCATTCAGTTCACGCATCCTACAGCTGAGAAACCAGTGTTAATCATTATTGGTCGTCACTGATGTCACAAAAGCATTACGCTATTGAACCAGCAAGAAGATCAAACAATGTCATACTGGCTTTGCCATCATACAATAAACATGAGCTACAAGCTTTACATGCGTCAGTTTTGGGCCATTCAAAATTTCACATCTCAGGAAAACAGACATACAGTCCAGGGAAGAGATTTCGCGTCCTATAAGATGGGTAGAGGGTAATGAAATCTTTAATTAGAGCCTTCACACCTAGCAACATCATGAAGGTCTTCATCAAAAACAGGGTTGTACCTATGAATCCTAAAGTGTGTGTAGACTGCGATTGTCTGCAGCTGAAGCCCTGGAAAAGCCAAGAGACAACTGTGAACAGAAACTCATGATGAACAGGAAAATCTTCAGGTTCTTGCCAAACCTGTACCCTGTTCTTCATACATCTCCATTTCAGAAGTTTCTCACTTACCAAAGATGACTGCAGATAGTCAAAAAAGAAAGGGAATGCAAAGGATGAACGATCAGAATTGATCAGAAGTTCACCATAAGAGAGCCCGGAGGATAGATTAAAATCCAAGGAAAAGAAGCACCAAAAGCGTGAGTTGAAAACTTAGCCATCAAAGCATAAAAAGGTCAGAAAACTGACATTTTATGCCGTGCAGATCCACGTTCACCATCAGTATGGATGACATATGTTTATAGTGCTTAGAGAAATACAGGGAACCAAGAGTGGATGAGGTGCATTAAGTGCAAAGAGTGAATGGATGAAGAATGCACAGATAATGAACCTGGCAATGACAAGGCGGTACATGTTATATGCTATTGAATTGAAAAATCACTATTATTTTATTTGATTTTCTTTCCTTGCTTTCATCTTATCTTATGCAGTGTTTGCAGCTAACAATTAGCAGTCCTATATGAAGTAATTTAGGATACATATATTTGGAAATTATCTAACTTTTGGAGTTATGAACTAATAACTTGGTGAATATTTTGTTCAGATATGTACAGTGTACTTTGTATGTTTCATTGCATTATGTATGCAATATGTTATAACTTTAAAACAATTAATACTTTTAAATATACACATTTGCAATTTTCGGAAATTGTACAAAATGTATCAAGATTCGCCAAGTGATGGCTCACTTGCCCCTTTAATTTTTTGATCCATTTTTATATTTTGTCCTGCATTGTGGCGTAGCGGGCTAAGGCAGCATGTCTTGGTCCCTGGCTACGGAAAGCGGCCCGGGTTCAATCCCAACCATGTGGTGGGATTTTAGGTCCCAGGTATAGGACCGGTGCCCACTCAGCATCGTGAGGAAAGTGAGTAGCTTATGCTAGGCAAGCGACCCTGGTCACAAAAACCAACATTCCAGCTGGGGGATGCCGAGATGCTGACCACATCTCCTCCCCGTATCGGTTGGATGATCGTCCACCTCTGCCGTACGTAAGTGGGCGTGAGGCCGGCACTCCGGTTGGTAGGCCTTGACCCTCTAAGGGCTGTCGCGCCATGGGTAAAATTTTATATTTTGCAAAATGCAAACCACAATATATTATCTAACATATGAGGCGTAATTGCTGAATGTAGTAGCTTTAATTTAATATATTTTGGAAACTTGGACTTAAATACCACA
Source organism: Mantis religiosa (assembly GCA_030765055.1). NCBI lineage: Eukaryota > Metazoa > Arthropoda > Insecta > Mantodea > Mantidae > Mantis > Mantis religiosa. Next base: position 136,309,387 of record CM060952.1, on the reverse strand, counting down.
CACGTATTTTAGAAACAAAAAAATAAAGGTGCATTCAGTTTACCTGTTCTAAGCGTATGTCTGTGTGTTTATAGTATATTTCTGCACTATAAAACTAATATACTATAGCTCATTTCTTACCATTATTATTGCTATGCATCGTAAGTTGACATTCCCACCTGAAATATATTTGTTATGAAAACAAATGGGTGGAGATGGATCAATTGCGTTTAATAATTGTACAAACTGTAATATCACAATCAATATTTTCAAATTAATATCTTTATTTACCGCAATAGTGCAAGCACAGTCGCCCTCAATTTTTTTAATAGCTGGTTCGGACGATGAATATCATCGGTGAAATTATGAATGAAAATATGCTCAAATGAGACCAGGGCCCATAGAGGTTAGAGTTACTCGGCATCCATCCTTATCCTGATAAAATATCCTCTTTTGAACCCGGGAACTTTTGAACGTGAGGCAGATGTGCTACCCCCTACGCTACATATACGTGTGTTCCCAGGCCATGAGCTCTTTAAGTGCGGGTATTGTTCTAGTGCAATACAATATACACTCAATCTATTGCACTACTGCCACCGTCGTCTCTTTCTTCTTCTTCTTGGTGGTTCCGAGTTGCTCTTGTGATTAGGCACGTTTTTTATTTTTTTAATTAGGTAAATCCAACTCGACGTAGACGACTTTGAAAGATTCTTCCCCAGCCGATCTCAAAAAGATAAAGTACAAGCTATGTAACCTTCCGACATTATATACCTGGTCTTTTATGAGATGTTTTGCTGTGTACTACTGTTAAGCATGACGAAACTTGCAAACAGGTACTAATTTGTTTGCTCTCATTTATCCTTGAACAGATTCATCAGTGTACGGCTTTTATGGTGTAAAACATTCGTTAAATTTTAGAGTGATCACCCAAAACTGGTTTTTTTGACGTTAATTAAAAGTTGCTGTAGTTCAGAAAATACTTCCATCTTCTTTAATAAACAGACTTAAGTCAACTTAGATGAGATGCACCTACATTGAGGAAACATTTCAGCTCGATATCTTTAAATAGTTGAGTTACGGAGTTGGCATATTTAACGTTCATTCTCCTTTAAGATTAGTTACTTTTATTGAATTAAATCCTCTTCTGTATGGAGGGGTGACTATGCACACATGTTTTATTAACATGCTGCTCCTTAATAGACGATGGAAGGGAATTAATCAGTTTTATATCACTGCAGTAAATTCCTATTTGAAATGCAGGAGAACTACTTGACTTGGGTATGATAAATTCTGCCTACTGTGATTTATTATCTGGGAATATCTGTATTATTTGTGATTTTTTATTTTTTTTATTTTTTGTAGTTTACGTCCTTCAACGTTAAGTCATATCGATGAAATGATTCTCAAATGAGCCCGGGGTCCATAGAGCTTAGAGTTACCCGACATTTGTATTTCAGGATAAGGGAAAACCTCTGAAAAAACTTTATCCAGGTAACTCACCCTGACCGAGATTCGAACCCGGGACCTCTTGAACTTGAGGCAGACATGCTACCATCTACGCTACCGAGGTGGACTATTATTTGTGAATACTCCTGGTTGTCTACTATAGATGGGATACACACAAACTAATTATACAATTAAGAGACAGAAACTAGAAGATTCGTGATTCAAATTCCGCCAAAATTTTAGTTTCCCATCTGATTCTACCTTTTTAAACGTGCCCTACAAATGCTTAGTTTAAAAGGACAGTTAATTTCAATAAATAATGTAATATAAATAATTTTAAACAGCACTTTATAATGAGTTGGTCATCTTGTCTAGCCATTATTCTGCGAGTTATTTGTATAAGGAATACAGTTTTTTCTATTTGCTAGATTTTTCAAAATATAAATTCTTAAGTCAAGAGTGTAGGTAAATATAATTACCACATTAAACGTCTGTGGTATATTGTGCCACAAATGGTAGTAACATTGCTTTTAACCACCAAAAGTTAGGAAAAAAAACATTTTGGTTCTCTCCCAATATTCAGAAACAAAGGAGATAGAATGGAAAATAAGAAAAATTTGAAAACAAATAGTAAAAACCAGTTATGATTACCAGAGGATTATATAAATTGACTTAGGAAGCAACATTTCAGAAATTACAAATTGCAATTGATTTAATTACTTTCATTCACCTCTGTTGTTTAAAAGTCCCTTTATTCTTTTGGAAGGAGTAAACATATATCAGTATGAAGAGTAGGGTTACTTAGTTAAGTTACCTTTAGTTGTACGAGGGCTGTTCAATAAAGAATGATCACAATTTTTTTTGACAACGTACCTTTTACTCATGCTTATAATTTTGATAGTCCTTCTCAAAATAGTCTCCCCTGAATGCGATGCACTTTTCCCAGCGTTTCTGCTAGTCTTCAAAGACACACTAGAAACCATTTATGAGATATCCTTCAAAATCGCCTCCGCACCCTTTACCAATGCTTCTGATTATGGATGATGCCTCCCACGAAGGCGTATCTTCAAGTTAGCGAATAGGGACTAAATCCGGACTGTAGGAAGGGTGAGGGATGCACTTCACATCGATTTTTGCAGGATATTCAGCAACAGCATTGGCAACATGCAGCCGCGCATTATCATGGTGCAGCATCCAGCCTGCTTCATGCAAATGTGGTCTTTTGCGCCTGATATGGACTTGCAATGTTTTCAGGACATCCCTGTAGTATTGTCCAGCTACTGATGTGTGTGCAGGTACAGCATGCTGATAAACCATTCCACGAATATCAAACAATGAGATGACTATAACTTTCCAAGCAGAAGCAACCACTTTTGCTTTTCTGGGGGTTGGTGATGATGGAGATTTCCACACTGAGCTTTGCTGTTTGCTCTCAGGATCAAATAGATGTAGCCAAATTTAATCAGCAGTGATTAAGTTTGAAAGAAACTCCGGATCTTCCTATAACATCAACTTTAACATCATATTATCTCCATTGCAGCGGTAGGCGATACTGAATATGTATGAACTTGACTGGTTCTCATAGGCGGGACTCAGGAGTACTAACCATGAAACTACTGCAGCGTGTTTGTTTCATATTAAGCTATCAGAATATAATAAGATTGAATTTTAGTGCAAAAAATTATGACCATAAAAATTATGATCATTTTTTATTGAACAGTCTTCGTACTTTGTAGTGATCCTAAATATGGAGCTTGTGTCCAAACATGTGAAGCTAAGACAAGATAAAATTTTAAACATCGAGCAATGATTTCATCATATCCTTAAATATTCAGTGATGTAAGTCATAGGCTTTCTCCTGCTATTTGTTAAAAGAAATATCTTCTTTTTCTGTTACTTTGTACTACTTGTTAGAGTACTACTTAAAACGGTTAAAGATAATACAAAAATAACAACATTTGTGGCTTCTACTTAGTACTGGTGAGTGTTCTTTGTACGTTCTTGCAATTTTTATAATGCAGTTATTTTATACCGCTGAAACAAAAATTATATCAAAATTGTAAAAGTAATAACGGTGCATTAGTTCACAGCCAAATAGTAAACTCAAGTGCAGATAAAATATATTTGATATCTCTGTTTGGAGTAGTTGCAGATACACTGGGTGATAAACTTTATACATTTAACTGAGCAGAGGTACGTATTTCAATATGCAATGAAGCTTGCATAAGCTTGCCCCGTATCTCTTAACGGTCACGTGACCTCATCGCCTCTCATTGGCTGCTATTCTAGTATAGACTGTTGTGCGGTAAAAATTAGTCCGTTATTTAACATGGTGATGTATCTTTATATATTGGAAGAGAATTGTTAAATTCACATTTTCGTAACTGTTTGAATTAAATATATTATACAATAGAGTTGATTTATGTGAAATGCATGTTAATTCTTAAACGAAGTAAAGAAGAGGTTCCTTTGCTCTCAAGCCCACCTTTCATATGACACGATAGTACGTGCTTTAGCGGTAGTGATAACATATTTGTTTATATGACGTTTATTACTGACCTTGTATTGAACTGGATTATTCATATATCGTCATTCGAAGGTATGTTGTGCCAAGTGCGAGAGCTAAATTATTTTATTGATCGTTTATTACGCGTGTGCTTATTTTATGTATAATGGCAGAGTCTACCGCCAGTTTTTCGCTGAAGCATCGCAAGGGAAAACCTTTAGAAGGCGGCGAAAAAAGAATTGTGGTGCATTTGTTTAAGGCACTCGCAGAGAAGAATCCGTCTTTGTCAGTCAGAGAAGTCGAACAGCTGTGCTCTGAACTTACAGCTGTGTTAGGTCCATAGGAATGTCACGACATGAAATTGAGACAACAGGAAAACTTACAACTCCAGGGAGGATATTGCTGTGTGGCGAAGACGTTATTTAAGGACAATCAGACTGTACCGGGATACAAGTCGCAAAATATACTACCTTGACGAGACTTGGGTGAATGAAGGACACACGAGAAGTATGGCGTGACACGACTTTTAAGACTGAAAGACAAGCATTTTTGTAAGGTATGCGTACTGGTTTTAAAACATTCTAGTGGAAAAGGCCGAAGACCTTTCATTATAAACTTGTTTCAGTTTCATTGCTCCTTCATTCAGTTTCAACTTGCTCAGTTTCATTATAAGCTTGTATTTTTGCATGCCTTCATATTCTTATTTGTATAATTTTATCTATCTTCCCGGCAATTATTATGACGTTTACTGGAGGTTTAAATGTGACCGGAAGGCACCGCCTATGACCTATGGAGCGAAAGCATTAGCCAATTAGGTTGAGGGGGAAGGTAGTTGCACATGGAGTGATACATGTCAGCGGGGCAAGGTTATATGAAACAGAGACTAGCTTCTGTTGCAAATACTGAAATATGAACTTTCTCGCGTATGGCATAACTGATACAGTATGGTAGAGAAAAACCTATGAATGGTCTCGCTTTAGCTGGAAAATAATCTCATGAACCTCTGAGCTAGAAACCACAACAGTATTCTGCGTTTATTTTATTATCTTCCTGATGTTTTTCTTTTTCATTGTGTTTCTTTTCTTTTTTACCTAAAGCAAAAGAGAATAGGACAAAGAAAGGTATACTTTATCCTGATGTTTGTTTTTCTTAAGGTTTTCGTGATCTTTATTTTTTAAGACGCATCACCACACCTGGTACATGAAGATGTTGGTTTAGTGGGTGGTTTTCGTGGTTGGAGATAGTTTTATGACGCTTCTAAGGGCACAACGGCTCCATCGACATGAGATAAAATGAGTCTTGTGTTCTCCTGTAGATTTAAAGCCTTCCTGTGCAACTCAAGATAGGGACTTCAGATTGTACTAATTAAGAAGTTTTTCTTGACTCAAAAAATAAATTAACAGTGAAGGAAAGGGCTTCTCCTCTGCCTAATTAAGAAAGTCACTTTTTTATTCTTCTTTTCCTTCCTCCCACGTTTTACCACACACACACACACACACACACACACACACACACACACACACACACACACACACACACACACACACACACACACACACTTAGTTTGAAATTCCAATGATGTTTCCGAATCGCCCTCCTAGCTTTATTTTTGGAATTACGCAAAGAGACTCTTAAAAATATTTAAAGCAAATATTGACCGAAGAAACTTACTTTTTATAAGGATTACTTGGTGTCCCCCCCCCCTTCCTCTCCTTTCTGCCTCCTTCTATTGTCCTTAGCTCTTCCAAGACAAACTTTTCCTCATCTAAAGCTTCTTTGCTTGTCCCTGCCACGATGTCTGTACTAGCTGATACAAATTCATTCGCCCTCCAGAAACTAAATTACAGCTTCCGCTTCCAGCAGAGGTGAAAAGAATTGTTATTATCCACTTACAGTTCCTACTGTTGTAGTTCCAAAAAATCTAACAATATGATACACTTACGAACTTTCCATTATAATTTCACATGATGCTAATGTTTATGTTTATATTTGATACAGGGCAATATAAAGCTATTGAAAGATATTATAATATTAATCGAATTTCAAATTTGTGAGTCAACTAGTCAAGGTATGTTTCAATGTAATCTTTTTTGGATTACAAACTTGGTACGGTAACAATATTTTTATTCATAGTTTCACTCGGCCTATTTTAAAGAATATAAATGGGAAGTTTTCCTTGTATCATGGCAATGAATTTCTCTACTCCTTGTAAGTACAAGTAAGTACTTGTAAGACTTATAGAGAAGCTAATGTCATAATTTGTCAAATTTAATTAATGATTTCCAACGTTCCGGATAAGATTAACTTTTAATTACTCTAATGTTATTCGGAGACTATAATTAACTATAGGCTTCTTTTTAATGAAGACATTTTCTCTATGTCCGTGTATTCCTCTTTTCCCAAATACCTTCTGGTAATCCTTTCTGCTCCGTTTTGCATGACTACTTCCAACAATGGAATTCTGGTCTTCCTTTCTTCAAGCTTCCTCTTGGTATCTGTTCCAAAGCTTTTAGTGGTAATAACTCGTGGAACATGTCCAACTTTGTTTTAGCAAGCATGTCATTAATTTCATGTTGACCATCTTTGTGCCATCACAGCTTATGAGGAATTCTCCTATTTCTTAGAAAGTTTAGTTCTTGATGCGCAATTATCATATAGCTGGACTGTATTAGAAACGGTGGGGATTCGACACTGAAATAACAGAACGATTGTTGTGTCAGAGGAAGTAATGAGAGGTAGCGCTCTGCGTTGTGCCGGAGCTCCAGCTGGGGTGAGACAGCGTCCCTAATGTAAGCTGGGGATTCTACCTCGCGGCGCCGGGGTTCGCCGTGCAGCCGCCAACCGAGGTTCGATAGTGGGTCCGCCCAGTAGTACAGGTGGCAATGCTGCCGATACACCGAGAAAGGCAGTTACCTACACCCATTCGTTCATCATCGACACTTCGAACTAGAAAAGACCGTGAAATGAAATGAAATACAAGCAGATGAGTTCCCAGAAAAAGTAAAGTATCGCTGGAAGTAAAATATCCTAGCGAGCATTCAACTAGTGAGAAAGTAAAGCTGCGAAAAATTCGTTAGTCATATTGGTCGGTCACCGGGGATCCAACCCAGGATCTGCCGAATGAAGTCCCAAGCGTTACCACGTGACAGAGTCCATTCAGTTGAATGAATGAAAAATCCGTAACGCTCTTGAGGACAAAAGCTACACAGGGTATAGCAATTAGGGTTGCAACACCTAAGAGACTTGTGCAGTTGTTGCGCTCCAGTAATGGCGTACTGTCGTGTCCTTAGCACTGTCACTGTTTATTTCAAACACTTAACACATGCATTGTTGTACAGAATTAGCTATGATATACAGATACTTTTAGTTTATAGCATCTGGGTAACTTTCAGTGTCCTCCATGTAGCTATGTTCTTGGACTGTATTGGCCACTGACACATTGCTATATTTTTGACTCATTTATGGTCCAGTTCTGGAGTCCCACACTGTCATTCGTTGCGTCCATCAGAGAACGCCCGTCAACTGTTGCGCCCGTGAAGCCACGTCGATCATACCGGTCTTCCTTCTGACTTCCTCGTTTGTCATCCTGTCCTTCCTTGTCACGTGTAATATCTTCCGCTCCATTTTACACTGACAGGTTTGCAGCATGTTACTCTGTTTTTCTTTTTTTTTGGTTAAGGTCCAAGTTTAGCATGCATGTAATAACATTCGAGGTGCACAAGTTTCGATGACTTCGTTCCTTATACTTTATCTTTGGAATCTATCTTCCAGGGTAAACTTAAGACTCTGTTCAGTTGACATATCGTTACATATATTGATTTTTAGTTCCATTAGTTGAACTCTTTTTTAAATTTATAAGCACATAGCTTAAATCATCATAATCATCTTCTGTTGCTAATTCATCAATGAAAATAATGCTGTAATACACAGCATCTTCCGCTATGATGATCATACTGTTGCATCTTCTTATCCACTTATCCGTTGCGAAATAAAGGATTTCTGTTGTGTTGTAGAAATATAAAAAAGTCAGCTTTTCACTAAAAAGATCTTAATATAAACTTGGTTTTATGTACGTTAAAGAAGAGAAAACATAATGGCAAACGTACTTTAAGCAGTTTTGTGACAGTGACGAAAAAATAAGTAATTTATTACATTCACTATAGCATATCTGTCTTTTATTTAACAACAACCTTTGCCTATTTACACATTATTTGAGCCAAGTTTTGTAAAATCGCTTTTATCATGATTTCTTTATAGGTTCAACGGGACAAGGGAATATCAGTGATATTTACTTTTAAGAGCTTGTTCGCAGGGATGTCTTAGTAATTTCATTCTCTTTACATAAACGCATAATAATAATAATAATAATAATAATAATAATAATAATAATAATAATAATAATAATAATAATAATAATAATAATAATAATAATAATAATAATAATAATAATAATAATAATAATAATAATAATAATAATAATAATAATAATAATAATAATAATAATAATAATAATAATAATAATAATAATAATAATAATAATAATAATAATAATAATAATAATAATAATAATAATAATAATAATAATAATAATAATAATAATAATAATAATAATAATAATAATAATAATAATAATAATAATAATAATAATAATAATAATAATAATAATAATAATAATAATAATAATAATAATAATAATAATAATAATAATAATAATAATAATAATAATAATAATAATAATAATAATAATAATAATAATAATAATAATAATAATAATAATAATAATAATAATAATAATAATAATAATAATAATAATAATAATAATAATAATAATAATAATAATAATAATAATAATAATAATAATAATAATAATAATAATAATAATAATAATAATAATAATAATAATAATAATAATAATAATAATAATAATAATAATAATAATAATAATAATAATAATAATAATAATAATAATAATAATAATAATAATAATAATAATAATAATAATAATAATAATAATAATAATAATAATAATAATAATAATAATAATAATAATAATAATAATAATAATAATAATAATAATAATAATAATAATAATAATAATAATAATAATAATAATAATAATAATAATAATAATAATAAAGGTTACCCCGAAGGCCAAGGTTGCCATGTGGGGAGCGTTAGTAACTAACAATAATAATAATAATAATAATAATAATAATAATAATAATAATAATAATAATAATAATAATAATAATAATAATAATAATAATAATAATAATAATAATAATAATAATAATAATAATAATAATAATAATAATAATAATAATAATAATAATAATAATAATAATAATAATAATAATAATAATAATAATAATAATAATAATAATAATAATAATAATAATAATAATAATAATAATACACCCTCCAAATTTTCTGTCCCTCCGTTTCACCTTCATTATCATCTTATATCATCTCTTATTTGGAGGTCTCTTTTAGGGTAGAAGTGTCGGCGGGAGTCGCGGCAGTGCATGGCAGGATGATAAACTCTTGGTAAACACATTTCTCCTGCGGTGGGACATCTCCGGTATCAAAGCTGGCCTATTGGGCCGTTACAGGAAAGTGGTATGCGGGGTGTCGGTTGTGCAAATCTGCCGGGAGTATGCTCAGCTCTGGCGGTGACCTCCGTTATCTAAGCCAGACTGTGGACAGTTTTGGGGGCCACGGTAGTAGGGATGCTGGTTGTACTGCACTACCGGGTAGTTTGAAGCTGGTAAATGCTAGGTAACCTGTCCTCTGCACTGTCGTGACTCCTAGCGGCCGGCCGCCCTCTGACTGCTCTGACACCATTTCCTCCCGGGGATGCTCCACTTAAGACAAAGATGCCGAATTGTCTCCTTATAATGCTGTCCTATTCTATCTTTAACGGTTAATTCTCAGAAATAAAGTGCGGGTGTTTAACAAGGTTTTTCACTCAGAATTACGATGCGAGACTCCATGTGTGTGTGTGTGTGTGTGTGTGTGTGTGTGTGTGTGTGTGTGTGTGTGTGTGTGTGTGTGTGTGTGTGTGTGTGTGTGTGTGTGTGTGTGTATGAACAGCATTGCTTAGAAACGAAAAGTCGTTATGTATCAAATTTGATATTTAAATTGAGTACTCTCCATGGATGCGATATGCTTTACTAGAAATGTGTATTCTGTATGGTTTATATAACTGGTAGGTAAATGTAAAGAAATAGACAAAACGTTATTCCTTAGAAAATATTGTTCTCGTTAAAGCACCCATGTATGTTACATGTGTTGTATGTGTGTGGACCAATGCCGAGATATCCCTTTTATTTGAATTTTGCGCTAACACTTTTCTCAAGTGGGAAGTCATTTGTCATTTGAAATGCAGAGAGAATAGAGTTTGAAAGCCATCACATACCATTTAAGACTTAAATATTGCATAACCCCAAAGTACAATATGCCTCTAGGAAATACGCAGTAAGACTAGTTCTGCAAAGTACAAAGCCTACTTCAATTAACGTGAAATAGGTAGGAAAAATACTCGCTATAAATATATTTTGTGAGTGCATACATGTCATTTTATTTAAAGTTAAAATTTTGAATATTCTTACAGTTTACCAGTTTTGTGAGTCATTCAGGATGAAGATACAGATTTGGCTGGCCCTGTAGCTTAGTCGGTAGAGCAATTGCCTGCCGTGCTAGGGGTCCCGGGTACGATTCCCGGCGTTAGGGGTGGGGACTTTTCTCCGACCAAGATAATTCCCGATCCTCCCCAGAATTTGGAAGTGTGGAAAACAGTGCGAATGTGCGCGTGATCTAGTGATTAAAACCCAACGAATACGAGTTAACAGCTTCGATATGCTCCAAAGAGAACTGTCGCCGATATGACCATAGCAGTAAAAGGCGGGGTATAAATGGAACAAATAAAAAAAAAAAAAATACAGATTTCTTAAATGTCGTAAATTTACAGTACTTTAATCAAAATCCTTAGGAGAATTTTTCAGAAAGTGAAATACTTGAACATTTCTTATGTATGGAATTAGTTTCAGGGCAGAGAAGTTTCTTGAAAATCTCTTTGTCCTATCCTCAGAAGACGTTGAACTTACCACTAAATACCAACTTTGGCGTTTTTATTGACTTATTTGTTTTTTGAGATCAGTACTGACTGTGACTGTTTTTAAAATAATTTATTGTACAGTGACTTTGAGATTCCTTATTCTTTTCATCATATCTCCAAGAACAAAGGGATGCCGATTTAGAGCTGCAAAAATTTATCACAGAATTATTGTAACATTAAAAAATAATATCAGTTAATATATCGAAAATGGCCAATGCCTAAATAAGTGCTAATACATAATAATTTCATCCGCAACGTTCTACAGAGAAAATCATAAGTTGATTTTAAAGTTGGAAGTTAATTGTTCTCTCACATTGGCCGTGAGTAGGCAAAAGTATGGAGAGATAGAGTCAGACTGAAAAATTCAATGCCATAGCCGGGATTTGAACCACGGATCTTCTGGTTGCCGTCCAGCCGCTCTAACCCTTGAGTTACTATGGCCAACGTGCCGACATGACATTAAATTCTCCAACTGACTCGTGTTTTTCCCAGTAAACCACTAGAAGTTCTCATAAACATATGAGACAACTACCTTAATGGCGACTTACTATATTGTAAGTAGTTTAAGGCCCGGGCTTTATAGTTAACCACTATTAGGTATGGAAAGATTGAGTCAGACTGAACCATATTTTAGCCTACACACGGCCAGCGTGATAGAACAATTAATTTCCATTAATTGACCTTATAGTGGTTAACTATAAAGCCCGGGCCTTAAACTACTTACAGCATGGTAAGTCGCCATTAAGGTAGTTGTCTCATATGTTTATGAGAACTTCTAGTGGTTTACCGGGAAGAACACGAGTCAGTTGGAGAATTTAATGTCATGTCGGCACGTTGGCCATAGTAACTCAAGGGTTAGGGCAGCTGAACGGCAACCAGACGGTCCGTGGTTCAAATCCCAGCTATGGCACTGAATTTTTCAGTTTAACTCTATCTTCCCACAGATTTTAAAGTTGTTTAACAACGGAAAATGTTTCATGAAATGTGTACTATGGAGTGGGTCATGTCACATTTTCAGATATGGTGAAAATAGTAATTAATTTGATATTTATAAAACGTTCCAGTTTTTAGTTATAAAAAAAGAAAGAAATTTTTATACATTTTTTGTTTTTCTGCAGATTTAAAACCGATTTTCTGCTAAAGTGATACTAATAATGCTTGATCTTATTTCTAAGTCGATATTTAAGATGATGTGCAAACGATCCCGGTTTCGATTCTGGACTGGAGGGAATTTTCTCTAGTTATCCTATCCAGGGTTGGAAGAATGGCGTTAGTGTTTTCAATATAAAAATAGCAAAAACCTTATTCGATTATTCATTCTGATCGGGAATCGAAATGAAGACCTCTTGGATGAGGCAGACACGCAGTCACTACACCATAGAGGCAGGCCAAAACAATTGATGCCGAATACACATGCAATTTAGGTATGCCATAAGACGTTATAAGAAATTTATCTCGTCACAAACAATACTTCAGTTGGAAAAATCTTACCTTAAGTTTGACTCCTGAAAAATACTCAGCAGTATAGATTAAGTAAAATATTTGTGTTTAGCATATAATTTTAACTGCAATAATCAGGATATTATAAGGGAACATATACTTAAGTGAAATGAAATTTATTGTAAACTAAACATTTGTGTTGCTGTTTTTCTTCTTCAATATTAAAAATAATGTTCTCTGATGTATTATCTTACTGCTGCTTCTTCTGAATCCATGCTAAAAGTAAAGTATTCTTACTAGAGTTTAGAACATACCAACCTGCTTTATAAAATTTGAGTGTGGCTTCAATCTCCCATTACGTTCACAGAGTGAAGACTGACCCCACCTCGAACGACCAGGGAGTTACCGAGCTGTCCCAAAAGGGCGCCCGGCGCCTCCATGGGGCTTTCATTAGGGCAAGACCTAGAGACTATCAACCCCCCCCCCAACTCGTTCTGGGAGACGCGGGACGGCAACGAGTTCCAAAGGTCCCAGGCAGGCGATCCAAGCCCCAAGGTCCCTGACTGGCGGTCACGTAATGGTCCCAGCATAGAAGCGGAGATCGGCAATCGACCTACCAGAAGATGAAGTAGTTTTCCTCAGCGCATATCATCCTGCCATGCGCCGCCGAGACACCCGCCGACACTTCTACCCGGAAAGACACCACCTGATGAGAGATGATGTGAAACGATATTGGAGATGAAATGGATGGACAGGAAATTCGGGGGTTGTAATTAACCTACCCAGCATTCGCCTAGCGACCAGGGAAAACCTCCGAAAAAACCAATGGGTCAGACAGGTCGGTCACGGGAATCGAATCCGGGCCTCGGAATGCGAGCCACAGACGAAGCCGCCTGAATCATCCCGCTCGGTTATTTTATGGGGAAATTCTTATCCATCAGATTTTTCCTCTATATAATTGATCGTTAATGTGCGCAAGAATGAAAGCATGCTTCTAAAACAGAATAAGACGTGGATGTGCTTATTTAAGGAGATTGTCGCAGTGTTTGTCTTTGTGGTGCAAATGACGTTAGCTCTTCACCATTTGTTTTCATGTAGTTTGTCTCTTCTACACTCAGTGGTGCTTCTGTCGAGGAGCTTGACAAAGTATGCGCGTTAGTGAATCTAATACTATAATATAAACAATACTTTGTGTCTTTCAAAAGCGCCGACAGACGTTTAAAGAGGTACCACAGATTTACATTTCGAGTCCATATTTTCTGAGTGAACAGTACTTGTTTCAAGCATTCGTTAGCTTCTGTTCTTTGCAATTAACTCGGGTAGCTCAAACTCTCAATAAGAGGAATGAATGCTTCATCATGTATTGGCGAGGGGGAAACTAAGGAATTGATTGAGAAGAGAATGGGGAAGAAGCCGAGAGGAGGCCACGAATTAAGAATTCCGTTCATTAACTTTGTTTTCTGAGCAGACAGACGCCGCTCGTCCTGATGACAGTGGCTTAGGTAAAGCATTCCGTCAATTCATTAAAAAACAACGAGGAATGTGTTGAGAAAGATAGAAAATGGATGTTCAGATGGAATTGGAAAGTTATGATTCATCATCCTTCGCACTTTAAATATCGTCCTAAGTGAGGGTACATAATCAATTATTTTGCTAAAAGTCTACAGGACCTTAGATACATAGCGCCACTTCCTTGGGACAACTTAAATTTGTAAACGCTAAATAAAACTTATATAAGTTTTGACACGTTTAAGGTAGAAGGTGCTACAATCCCTAAAAAGTCAGTAATCGATATTTCACCAAAAACAAACTTTTTTTAGGCTTGCTGAATAAAAAAAAGTAATTGGGCGTACGTAGGTATAATCCAAAAATGAAATATTTCGTATATACCGAATTGGGTATCTGACTTCGGCATCTTCCGAAGATGCAACACAAATATGGAAGTTCTCATTCCAAAATTATCATCAAAAAGAAAGTTGTTCGACATTTTCGAGCTACTCTTTATTGGGGAGGGACGCAAATAACCTGCCTCATCATTAGGAAGGAAATTTGTATAATTTTGTGTAACGTTCTGTAGAGTATACTCCAAAACGTACCCTACAAATATTTACAGTTCTTTAAAACTCAAAATTTACTTAAAATAACTCTTTTTTCGCCGAATCAACCATTTTTGAAGTACCCATTGTTGTTTTTCCTTGATTTTTTTTTAATTTCAGCTATTTTTGAAGGTGTCTGGGAAAGGGAGGACATTTCTAGACCAAATTATAACAACGCCATTTTTCAACATTTGCCTATCGATTCGGTTACACTGTCCCACTCTCTATAAAATACGTCGAGAAAATATTTCTATAAGTTTTATCTCGATTAAAAATGAACTAGGGAGAACCTACATTAGAATAAGGCACGGTGATAAGAGTCAACGCGTCTATCCTAGAGAGCTATTTTTCCTATTCAGAGAAAGTATACTCTTTATTAAAAGCTGCTTTTATAACACTGTAAAATGTTGCATCTAGCAACTTGTGACTCACATGTATTATTATGCTGATTCTATTTTCTCTGCAATATGCATCAATTTTTATGGTAATGTGTCTTCCACGATGATGATGATGATGATGATGGTGGTGATAAGGGTGTGTCGTTAGTGCCCTTCCGTGATTGTTCGGTGTTAGGGAAACAGGTTCTGTTTTAGTTGGCTTTGTACTTCTTGAACTATGTTGAAGTTGTTCACGTGATCTAATTTTTGGCATAAATTAATAACATTTTGCCGGAATTTATATAAATAAAATATAAAATTGGAATTTATAACGAAGTAAATTTATAACGAAAGATGTTTGTCAAAGGTAACCATGTTTCTTCTCAAAGTATTAGAATAATTAAAGAGTTATACTATAATTTGTTGATTACATTATTAAAATATTTAGAAATAACATGAAATTTTTAATGAAATAATTATAAATGTGGATTAATTTTTAAAAACAGTGGAAAAAAGCTATAAAATACTTAATCTCAGGAACTAATTTTAAAATATGTGTATCATAAGAAGAGAAATGCTGTTGGAGTTAAATGTCTGAATAGTACTCTGTAGAGTGAACAAAGAATAACAATGCTCAAGAAACAGAAGAATAAATAGAATTGCTGCAGCAGCGGGTATGATGATCTAACTGGGCTTCGCTTCACGAGGTAAACCTGTTGTTGTAAATCGGTTTCAGATCAGCAGTGAGTGATAGAGCTAGGCTACCGCCCCTACCGTCACGCTGGGACGTGACGTGAATCGGTAACAGAGAAAAAAGGCCACTAAAATAATTACCTTGTAATTTCCTACAATCTAAACGACTTTTGTCTTGGCTACTGGTATTCTCAGTGGGCGGTGGTACGCGATAATAGCCACATGCACGAGAAGAAGTAGTTGTCTTGAGATAGCGCACACATTCCCGGCGTGCCACTGCCACCAAACAAATTGCGTATCTCTCCTCTGGGCCACTCTCCAAATGTGAATGAAGTTCCACTGAATCAATTTGTGAATGTGGACTACATCAAAGTTGAAATGAAAAATACCTCCCCTAATGGAAGCCAAAATCCTAAGTCCTTAAGTTGGAACACATTAACCACCGCTGATTTTAATAAAATCGTATTCTATATTTTGATTTGCTTTTCAGGGCCGTAGGCTACTATGCAGCATCTAATATTGGGTGGTTAAATTATAATCGAACCCATTCATGGCCTCTCTCTGCTGCGCGAGAAGGCCGGCAGTCGACGGGAACTTACACCGGCAGAGGCGGGCTAGAATACTTACCTTAAAATAGATGCTGGAAATTTTGACCTCCTGCTCTCAAACAGGCGGCATACCTCCTGCAAATGCTCTCGCTCACTCTCCGAAGCTCAGCAGTGGGTATTCTTGTGATTTCTGGAACAATGTTTTCCCTACGTTCCTATAGTGTGCAAGGATTGGAACGATACCTGTCTGTTGAAACTGAAGCCCTATCGTACCCACACGTGCGCAACCGTTAAAGCTAAATGACCCCGCTAAACATGAGAATTATTGTAACTGGTATTTCCAATCCGTGGAAAAGGGTTTAATTGACCCACAGCTTTTGCTTTTCACTAATGATTCTTGGTTTCATTTAACTGGACATATGAATATTCACAACAATCAATACCGGTCGTCCCAAAAACCTGTGCTATTGGATGAAACGCTTCATTATGATCAGAAAATTGGAGTGTAATATTCAATAAGTGCTAGAACAGTAATTGAGCCTATATTCTATGATAAAATAATAAATGCAGAGCGATATCAGAAATTACTTCTGAAGCCATATTTTTTCAATCGCTAGACAGAAGAAGAGAATACGTATGGTGGTTTCAGCAAGATTCTGCGACAGCATATACTACTGCTGAATCATTAAATGGAGTAAGAAAGATGTTTGATGACAGAATAATTAGTATTGATTTGCAGCTTCCCCGTTTTCCTGCACTAACGAGTTGAGAATTTTATTTATGAGGTTCCTTAAAAGACAAAGTGTATAATTCTAATCCTCACACGCTACAGGAACCTAGAGAAAGCATTGTAAAAGAAATCATAAGAATGCCTGCTGTTGAACTTCGGAAAGTGAGCGAGAATATTACACGAGATATGCTGCCTGTCTGAGAGCAGATCAACTGTTTTTTTTTTTATTTTTTTGTTTTTTTATTTTAAAGCACAGGTGAGGATTCCGGTCCCCCTGTGTCGGTGTAAGTTCCCCGGCGCCTGCGGGCCGTCTCGCGTAGTAGAGAGAGATCGTCAGTCCATTCGATTATAATTTAACTACGCCGTAGTATCATTTCTCTGCCTGTCTTCTACTCGCTAACTACAAATACAGGTTGATATGTCTTGTAGAAACGCAATAAAATTTATTTATCAATATACTTCAAATGTAAAATTACAGATTATTTTTAAGGAGAACTTCCACATTTGGAAAGTACGAGAGCTGTTCAATAAAGAATGATCATAATTTTTTTACGGTCATAATTTTTCGCACTAAAATTCAATATTATTATACTCTGTTAGCTTAATGTGAAACAAACACGCCGGAGTAGTTTCATTGTTGGTACTCCTGGTTGCCGCCTACCGCTGCAATGGAGATAACACGCGAGGAACAATATCCGACTTTGAAATTCTGCTTTCGTCTCAACAATCTTCAGTTGAGGCCTATAAAATCTTACAGGATGCATATGGAGAGCCTGTTCTACCCTACAGCACAGCTCAAGTGTGGTTTAAAATGTCTAAAGAGGGGATACAATCAATTTCAAATGAAGGTGGAACCGGTGCTCCAGTTACTGCTCTTACGGAAGAAAACATCAACACCTTCTGCCATTGTGAGAGAGGATCGACAAATTACCTTAAGATCACTTTCTGAAATACTGAACATTTCATTGGGTGCCTCATTTCCGTGAAACAGGCTGGATGCTGCACCACGATAATGCGCGGCCGCATATTGCCAATGTTGTTGCTGAATATCTTGCAAAAATCAACGTGAAGTGCATCCCTCACCCTCCCTATAGTCCGGATTTAGCCTCATGTGACTTTTTCTATTCCCTAACTTGAAGAAACGTCTTCGTGGGAAACATTATGCAACATCAGAAGCAGTGGTGAAGCCTGCAGAGGCAATTTTGAAGGATCTCTCAAAAAATGGTTTCCAGCATATCTTTTAGGACTGGCAGAAACGCTGGGACAAGTGCATCGCATTCAGGGGAGACTATTTTAAGAAGGACCATCAAAATTATGAGGATGAGTAAAGGTATGTTGTCAAAAAAAAAATTGTGATCATTCTTTATTGAACCATTATTCGTCCTAATGAACCGCTGCACTACGTCTTGAACTTTTATATGCAACAGTTTTGAACTACAACCATTAGCACGTTTCAAATTTAGTTCAAACCAGTGCAAAGTTAGGGGAAACTATCTGTAGTTTCTATAGATTAGACCAACCGCTGAAGTATGAATTTCAAATGCTGTACACAAGAGTTTGCATATTTCTAAACCGACAAAGAAAAAAAAATGCTGGAAAAAACTGAAATACATAAAATTCTAAGAATACATATATTTTCTGCATCAACATATTTTTCGTAAATACGCATGTCAAACAATATTAAGGAGCTTCTCACGTTTTATAATTGTTGGATAAGTTGTGTAGTCAACGGAAACAATGTTAAGTGAAACCTGTATTTTTATACCATCTCAGCATTTATTATTTTGTGGGGTTGTACCTACAACCTATCAATAGCTTTATATAAAAATGCTGCTATGATAATAAAATAAACAGTCAATTTTCTGGTGATATTGGTACAGCTTATTTGCAGACATTAACACAAAACAAAAGCTCACTTCTATAAAGTAAGCGGTGGCGTTTAAGAGGTCCCGAATTCCAATCTCGGTCAGAGCGAGTTATCTGGATAAGGTTTTATCCGGGGTTTAACCTTATAAATAAGATGAATATCGGGTAACCCTAAGCTATATGAACCCTGGGCTCATTTGAGCATCATTTCACCACTTTAAATAAATTAAATTAAATTGAAAATTGAAACCGTTTCAAAGTGAAACAGAGGGAATTGAGATTTTAATGATGACTGGATGTGGTACAGGAAACGTACGCTATACCTATAATGTATGTGTATTTTTCATTGACCTGCTATTTATTAATCTATTGTGAGCTGAACATAAAATAATGGAACATGGACTTGTGAAGGACGTGGAAAAATACGAGTAGAGCGTAGAGAAATGCTCCCAGAATTTATTGAAAGTTTTAAAAAGGAATTTGTTCTGCATTTTTCACATTTCACAGATTATAAATAAACAAATGTTTGAACATTTAATTGAAATTTGCATTTGTAATTTAGATTGATATACAGAAATAAAGTTCTCTTTCAACTATTAAGCCAATCACCGTGTGACTTATAAAACATGTTAGCTGTACTACTTTGGTGCATATTTATGATAGATAGCACCTTTGAGCTTTCTAAATGTCTCGGAACGAAAGAGCAATATAATAACTGCAAATGTCAACTATGTAAGAAATATGCTAAACCGCACATGTAATTTGTGGATGATACGCGGCGTATATATATACCTACATCAGTAGAGATATACCTACATCAGTATACGTAATAAAGACAACTTTTGGGTGTATAACCATACTAAGTTGATGCAACAGCTACAAAAGCACCTTGCACTTGGAATAATAACTACAATTTGAGATATATCTATCGAGGGCAGTACTCCCATCAGAATACTTTGCATTTAGTATCGAGATAAACGCAGATATCAGAAAGCAGGCTTTCTCTAGAACACAAGTGCCTACCATTATAACGCACGTATGAACCAGTCTGAGAATTCCTTCACCAATACCTACGTTTACACGTTTTGTCCATTAAGATGTGTAATGACCTAAATATGTTAATTAACTTCCAACAAGAGAAAAGTATTTGAGTTACACAGACGTCAATTATCTTCTAGAGTGTGGTTCTGGAATTTCTGAAGCCTCCCAACATATAACGCGGTTTGCATGCTGAGAGTTGCACAGGTTGCTGGAGTAGTGTCGGGTTTACTATGCGAGACGCAACCAACAGACTGTAAAATCCACGTCTGTCTTAGCTTAATCTAACCGTGCAGGAGAAAGTCTATTAATGCGCAAAATGTGAACAATTGAAATACATTACAAAAAAAGCTCGTGTCTTCTTAAAATGTGAAATTTCTGCTGTAAAATTTTAAATATTAGTGTTTAGAAGTGAATCTTCCCGTATTGGAAGCCAAACTTCGTGTTATTTATATACTCAGTATATAGGTTTGCCATATATTTTGTATCTGATGGATGAATTATAAGCTGCTATCGAAAAATTAAACGAAATTAGAACACTATGAAATGAAAGAGCGTAGTAATTAATCTTTTAAACTTTTAAATGTGTAATATAACCCAAACGTTTGCTGCACCATTTTAATGAAGTTTATATGTTGGAAATTTACTGCACGTTTGGTGGCTATGAAAATGGTATGTTATATGTTGTGATACAATGTAGTGTGGCAATTGTTATGATAGTTGCTGCTATCTTCTGTTTTTCTGGCCTTGCTGTTAGATCGTTGGTAGAGTTATTGTAAGAATCTGTAAACCACGGTGAATGAATGAACTTTTTAATTCTGGACTATGGTCAATATGATCAAGCTTTGTGTGTTTTAAAATTTTAATACTTAAACGATTGGACACCAGGTGTCCAACTTTTAAAATATTTCTGTTTCAAATTCTTGCCGAATCAGTTCTGTTGTAGCTGGCGATACTTTTTTGTAACTATTAGTCTATTTTCCATTTTTCGCTACATAATCTCGGTTTTTAATTATAATTATCTTTCGTCCTTAGTTAACCATACTTCACTCAACTAGTTTTCCGAAGAATGACTTGCTTTGGCCATTGCTTTCAATAATAAGAAACTTTGGTAGCAATTGTTCGTCAGCTGGTTAATTATTAGTTAACAACTGCATTTCTCTGAAATGATTATACATATAGTGATAATGTTAAATACACACACTTGCAATGTTTCGCATACATGTATTGGCGTTTAGCAATTGTATGCCTTGTAACAATGCGTATGTTATCGCCAAAACATCTCTGGGTCTGTTCGGCCGATCTAATTTTAAATAGTCCAAGAATGGTTTAAAACAAATATGTTAAAATAACATAATGTTGTATAACAGGAATACGTGCATACCAGGGCTTGACTGGCAATATTCAGTGGAACCTTATATTTCCTATGTTACTCCATTTATAGTAATAGTTAATGAACTTTATAGGTACATATATGATAAAATTTAATTATGATCGTTGGGCTTAACAAACTAAATCAAGTTATACAATGTTTACTACTTCATGTTCTAACTTTGGAGCTATTTAATTAATACAAGGTGAATTGCGGAATCGTAGGTCATTGTAAGATGAAGCCTGCCTTAGTAGCATAGATGGTAGCAGGTCTGTCTCACGTTCAAGAGGTCCCGAGTTCGAATCTCGGTAAGGGTGACTTACCTGGATAAGGGTTTTTCGGGAGTTTTCTCTTTTATTTATTTTTATTTTTGTGTCAATGTACATACTTTTTATAATTTCAATTAGTTGTAAAGGCATACCTCTGTTATTTACAATTTTCCACAGTATCATTTGTGATACTTTGTCAAAAGCTTTATAATGGTCAATAAATAGTAAGTGCGTCTCTAAATTTTGTTCTCGTCGTTTTTATATTATTTGTTTAAGAGTAGAAACATTGTCAATGGTGCTTCTTCCTTTTCTAAAACCAGTTTGTTCTTCTAGGAGTATTGCATCTGTTATTTTGTTTAACCGAGTACTTTTTATTTTGGCATATATTTTGTAGGCGGCATACAATAAACTAATCCTTCTATAATTTTCAGGTCTTGTTCTTTCCACTTTCCTATATACTGATATCATTTTAGCTGTTTCCCAACACTTGTTATATAGATACAGTAATCTGTCATGTAATTCTTTAGAAGCATATTTAATTAATTCTAAATTAATATCTCTTCCGCAGGCTTTCCTATTTCTACTTTTAGCTATACTTTCAATTAATTCTTCTACCTCTAACCGGTCTACTTCTGCTCTGTATAATTTATTTATTTCCCAATTTTGTTTATCTCCTGTGTTCCAGATATTTTTATAATATTCCTCTAATTATTCATCTTTAATGATTTTTATATTTGCTTTTTCTTTTTCCATTGAATTTAGGTTTCTAATAAACTTATAAACTTTATCTTGGCGGCCATGTAGGTTATGTTCTAGATCTGCTATGTGTTTCTCCCAGTGTTCTCTATTTAGTTTCCTTGTATATATTTTAACTTCTGCTCTTGCCTTATTATAATTAATTTTATTTTGTTCTGATCTGTTATTCAAGTACTGTAAATACATTTCTTTTTATTAATTCTTGTATTTCGCGTTCCATATTCTTAGTCCCTTATTCTGCTTGCCTGCTTTCTTAGTACCTAAAGTTTCAAATGCTGCCTTTCTTACAATATTTTTATGGTGATCCATTCTTCTTCAACATTTTCTTTATAATCCTCATGTTGTCTCATATCGCTCATTATCCTTTTTTATATAAATCTCTTATAGTTTCGTCTTCTAAGAGATGTACCTTATAATCTTCTTCTTTAGATGGTAATTATAACATGTAAATTTAACTAATACTAGGAATAGAACCCGTCAGCGCTGTAATAACTCTCACCGAGTATCTTTGCAATGTTAAAGGATTACAACACTGAAGAAAAACTACGGACGCAGTCGAGTACATTTTCTTCCGAGAATCTCCACAGCTCTTAATGCGATATATTGCACATTATTTTCTCACCATATTAAATATTGGAAATTAGTATTTATTAAACCAGGCGGAATGGCGCGGTCCGGGTTCGATTTCCATGACAGACCTATCTGCCCATGGATTTACGGGGGTTTTCCTGGGTCGTCAGGCGAATGCTGGGTATGTTAATTACATACCCCATATTTTCTGTCCCTCCGTTACATCTTCATTATCGTTTCATATCATCTCTCATCTCTTTGTCTCTTTCAGGGTAGAACTGTTGGCGAGTGTCTCGGCGTTGCATGACAGGATGATATGCTCTTGACTGCCCTCCAGAAGGGCAGTCTCCGAACACGGTCTGGTGAGATCACTTCTGGACCACAGTAGGTTTGGATGCTGGTTGCACTCGAATTTCCGACTGATAAAGTGAAGGGACACTACCTCTGCACTGTCGTGACTCCTTGGAACGGCCGCCCACTGCCTCTTCTCCGAGGATGCCCTCCTTAGGGCAAGTCTGGACCTCCATGTCGATTCCCCTCCGTTGCGTAGTCCAATCCAGTCAGTACTTAAAAGGTGATGCATGGCGTAATGGTCCAAAGTAGGCCTGTGCCTGCTAATCCAACTGGTGGCTCACGCCCACTACGTAAGGAAGTGGTGGTCGGTAGGGGGAGGAGATGTGGTCAGCATCTCGGTACCCCCAGCCCAAAAGTTGGATTTCTACATAAGGGTTCGCTACCTAGCGTAGCTCCTCAATTTCCTCACAATGCTGAGTGGGCACCGGTTCTACCTGGGCGCATTCCGGACGTAGGGAACCAAATCACACGCTCTAACCTATTAGCAGGATAGTCAGTACTTATAGGAAAATAACATTAAGTACGAGTAGGATTATTCCATTAGCAATGTTACCGATTTAACACTGTTGGAAAAGTTCGAAGTGGCAGTCGATTATCCACGTTTTATTTTATTTAACGTCTTTCAACGTAGACCAGGTAAATCGGAAAGTGATTTGAAATGATTGAAATGATACTCGAATTAACTCAGGGTTCGTAGAGTTAAGATTTACCCGACATTCATCCATCAGGATAAGGGGAAACCCCGGATAAATCTTATCCAGATAACTTACATCAGTGAACCAGATTCGAACTCGATACCTATATACGATGAATGGGTTACGAGCACTCAATACAGAAAATTCAACTTTACATGAATGCAGCATGAACGGGAAATGGATAACAAATCCTATAGTCAAAAAGTTAAATTCAGAAGGTTATCGGGATGACAGTGTTTCATACATTCTGTATAATGAATGTTGTGTGAAACCCAATGAAATTCCGTATGCTTCATTAAATAAGTAATAAGCTTTGGATGGTAATGTTTGAAACTAAATATGTGTAACATGCAGTATCGAATTGCAGAATGAAATCACAACCAACGCAACGCTCTGAAAACAGCGATAGCTGTTGTGTTTGCTTTACATAGATTGCTTCTATTATTCATCTTATATGAATATGTACACAATAGTTAAAGGCAGTTCAATGCATTTCTGTGAAAACCATTTGCATGCCACTGTTTGGTTTTGCGTGATTGGAGCTATACCCTTATAAGTTTCTTTCCTTACCTGATTGGGTTTGTTCAATTTACACACCAAAATATTTTGATATAATATTATGTACTTGGACTGCAGGTGATTATTACATATGCTGATTTACGTGGATTTCTGTTTATCTATTTATCAAACATAATTTATATAAATATACGTATTTGTACAAAACGAAATACCCTTTACCATTGTCAGCGTGTTAAGCTCAAACATCTGTTTTCTTGGCAGTTTTTAGGGACAATGGAAAAGAATTTAGAGAATAAACTACCAAAAGTTTTACAAACTATGCATAAGAAGCCTTATTTTCCTTATATTTAATGTTAATTAGGATAAACATTTGCACAAATAGCTTCATTACTCTTTGACATAGCGCAACCTGAAATGATATGTTTAAAAAGCGAGTGGCCATATACTTTTTAGGTTAGATAAGACTTTTAATCAATTCACGTATTATTTCACACTGACACACTTTAATTCACACATTTGATGGTTGCACTACATATTCTCTACGTATTTCTGAGTATTTTTAATGAATAACAGCAATTTCTCAGTAATAACTACTGCAGTTTCCTTAAAAGTGTGTATGGAAGAATTTTCTATTATCAGGCGGTTAATTTATTTTATAATTTAATGTAGTTGTACATAACGCTCTTATTTTATAATAAGGTTTCTATATGATGGCTAATTCTTAGATATTCTTTATATCTTGCGTTGTATCTATGTTTACCCTATGTTTTTATTTTTATTTGTCAAAAATTCAGATGAATGTTTTAATGTATGATAATGAACCTAATCTAAATATACTTGGAAACTGTAAAACATTTGATATGTGAGCAGTGTCTTCGTGATGCTGTTTTGTTTCTAAACGTAAGGTTTTTTTTTCATGCTCGCTTTGGAATTTTACTTTTTGCATTACCATGAAAAGTAATTGAATGTCTACTTAGCCCTTCAGAAAAATTGACAGTTGACAGACAGTATTCGCAAATTCAGCAAATACATATTTGGAGTTGGCAGCGGATGCTACAACAATTTATTTTAGATAAAGTGTGCAGTTTCTACGAGTAACGTTTTCTCCTTTCGGTTTACCAGTTGCACAAAGTTATCTTAAACTGATTCAGAATGGAAGAGATTTCATAAGTAATTTCCATAAAATTCAAGATATACCTTCTAATTGTTACGGAAAATTTTTAAACATTTGGTTCTACCATAACAGTTGTTGAGCCATTGTTGAGGAAATCAAAGTGAGGAACAATTCTCCACATAAAGAGTAATTTGGAGAATTTTCTTAAAACTGTTGCTGTCGAATCCTTGGCAGACGCTTAGTTTAAATACCAACTTTGGTATTTATCCAATTTAGACTTCTCTTGTCATCTAGTTTCTGGGTAAGAATTGATGTGCTGCATTCGGTGGAATTTGCTCTATAAAAATTAACCTTTTCCTCGTGTCCGGTTAATTAGAACACTTATTTCTTAGTTACGCCACTTTTCTTGAATGAGGTACCTATTCGTGATAGCTTAGCGCGGATAGAAACAGTCTGGAATGCTTAGTGATTTCCGCCTTCGCTTAGCGCGCGTCGCTTTTCTCTTCCATACGCAGTTTCACGTAGACACAAAATGACCTTTGATGACCTTATTGTGCGTGTTTTAAGTTTTCTATTTCTGTGTAGAATTACTCACCTATACACTAGTTATCGGTATATAATAATTATTGTTTGTCATGAATACTTATATACTTCTTTAGACTTCTTCTAGGTTTCATGGCGTATGGCGGTGCCGGGCAAATGGCATGTTGCTCAAATGAAAGAGTATTCCACGTGGACAACAGAGGGCTGCTTGATCGCTAATCGCCCAGTCTAGGGAGCTCCAGTAGTGGACGGTATTCAAGTCTGGAACCGTTAGAGACTTCCGCTCGTTTGTGTGCCCTGCCACTCTGAGACCTGTATCCTCCTGTAATTCCTTCACTTGCTTACTTTCTCCCAGAGAGAATGATAGTCCACAATGTGTCTATAAGATCCCAATGCACGTGATGCTCCCGTGTTATATAACTTATATTTACCAATAGACTCTTTAACAATTCCATACGCTCCCTTTCCTACTCAGTTTGAAATATTTGAATATTAAAAAGAAGATCTTTGAATACGGATTGAACTATTTATAACTTTCAAAGAATTTTTATTCACCTACTCTTTAAGGACAAAAACGTGAGAATCTTAAAGAATAGTCCTATCCCAGTAGACACAAATAGAGGATTAATGTTGGTGATAGAAGCAGGTCACAAAACGAAACCAGATACCAACGAGAAAATCCATGGAAATGAACGCGGTCTTTTGATATCGCTTTCTTGTTGCATTATATACGTTAAGAAGGGGCAAGATGTAGAACATCATTAAGATCGTATAACGTCATTGCATTTTAAGTAGAGCTAATTACTTCAGCCTTTTAATGGAGGCTCCGTTTTCTTGTGTCTCTTCTTGTGAAAATGTTCTCTCGCTCCCCACCCTAAGAACCTGAAGACCATCATTAGTTCATATTAATTAGCGGGACCTAAGTTCTTTCCCGTACCCCTCGCCGCCATCACTTAACACAATATTTTAAAGGGGGCATATGGCGAAAATGAATTTAAAGAAAGCTGCCTCCCGGCTCATGATAGCGGCGACTAGTTATGATATAAACCGAAACTGATGAAACTATTTATTTAAACGCGCATTAAACTGGGTAAACATGTCTATTTATAAAATGTATTAACAAAATAATATAAGTACTTTAAGGTAGAACAGTAAAGTAAAAATATTTACTCAAAATTAAATGCATTTGAAACAGAGTTGAAATTTTACTTACGCCTTAAACATGTTTATTTCATGGTATTTAACCATGAATGGTAAGTTTTAATTCAGTCTTAAAGTATTTTATCTATCAAGAAAACGAAGTAAAACCTAGGTCTAGAATTTAAAACGAAATACTCCACGTTATAAAATAGATTACGCCAGCAAATATAGTTCAAGGTGTTTTGTAAGTGATTTAAATGTATATTATTTGTAACTTTTCTTTTATTTTGTTTAAATAAATAATTTAAGTCTGTTGTAATTCGTATTTGTAAAATCTACCTTCTCTCCCTCTCTCTCTGTGTTGTGTGTGTGAGAGAGAGAGAGAGAGAGAGAGAGAGAGAGAGAGAGAGAGAGAGAGAGAGAGAGAGAGAGAGAGAGAGAGAGAGAGAGAGAGAGAGAGAGGGAGGGAGAGGAAGAGAAAGTAATTGAAAACTAAAGTTGAATTACTTATTTTCAAATTAAAGCTTTTGTTATTGCTTAAACGGGTGTTAAAGATGTTGCTTTATTAAAAGGTGTATTGTATTATTAGATTGGAGAGTATTATTTATAAGCTTTGATATATTAATTTCGCAATTATTAGGATAGAATAGTTATTTCTCATCTTTCTTCATACATTAGGATTACTACGGAGGGGATTTGGCACCGAACCCTGTGGTTTATTGAATCCAAGCCCCAAGTGGAGCATCCCCGGGAGGAGGGATGAGGCGAGAGCAGACAGAGCAGCCGACCCAAGGAGTCATGACAGCGCCGAGACACCTGCCGACACTTCTATCTTGTGAAACGATTTAAATGATTATTTAAATCTATTTAATAATTTAAGTAAAAAATAATTATTTAGAATATTGAATAATGATATGAAAAGTTATTATACAACATTTATGAAGAAATGCATAAAAGTTGAATGATATTGATTTGTCGTTATGGCAACGGCAAAAAGACTATATAAGCATCTGGACTGGAGGTAATTTCTTCTTCTTCATTTGACTTCCATGGTGAAAGATCGTGTGAGTAAGTCCGCAAATAGGCGCTCATGGGCAATGGCAATTTTTTTTTTTTTTTTTGTGTGTGTAAGAATGTATGTATCAGTATATTTTACTTGGTGTAACAGAAAAGTGACTATTGGTGAACAGTTAAAAGGATTGCACCAGAGAATATTAATATGGATTGGTTTATGTTAAAAAAGTTTAATTCTTAATAAATCTGAAAGTTTGGAGATTCGTTGGGGAAATTTTAAGTAATCTTTTATTTAAAACAACATTATCCTTCCATATCCGCGACCACTCCTGGAAAGAAGAGTCCATGCAGATACCAGAGCTGCCGAGGAACTCCGAGAACTTCGAAGAAGTCCATCATCACCCAACTTCTTTCTACACCCCACATTGGAACATTTTGTTTCACCTGAAAGAGACACCAAATGAGAAATGATATGAAACGATAATGGAGATTAAATGGAGGGACAGGAAATTTGGGGGATATAATTACCCTATCCAATATTTGCCTGGTGACCCGGGTAAATCCCCGAAAAGGTCCATGGTTCAAGTAGATCGGCCACGCGAATCGAACCCGGGCGTCCCGAATGCGGTCCACAGACAAAACCGCTTGAGCCATCCCGCTCGGTTTTTTCATACATACATATAATCATTAACACATTATCATTAAGAACATTCCTAACCCATAATAACAAACTTTCTTCCTTATTCCCACCGACCTACCTACCTTAAATTTCGGTCCCTATAGACACAACTGCTGGTTTTCCAGGGCCTGGTCGCTTATATCTCTTGTTCTCGTTTCTCCAAACTTACTTGTTGATTATTCATAACCATTCTTAACAATTCCTCTCTGACCTTCCCCTGGTAAGCACCTACATTTCTTATATTATTTTCTCCATTTACAGACATTTTCCTGATCAGCGGTACGTTTCCCCTCCTTAAAATTGTTTCACTGTTGTTGCCAAATTTGTTCTCTCCATACCTTTGTTTATAATTAACATACTATGCCAGTCTGTATCATCTTCTCGACACATTCGGCCGTAATTACTAAATTATGACATATTTATGTCTTACGACTTAGAGATAGTAAGCAGCAGGAAGCAAGAATATAAATTTATCTATAAATATCTCAGTTTCTATACCGAACATTTTACTTATCGATGTTATAAACAAACTCTTAGTGACAATATTTTAAAAGATTGTACAAGACATATTTAGAAATTTGTAATACATTTAATTGCTATTTTTCTTACTTCTTGCTCTTAGGTTTAATTTTCTGGTTACCATGAGGAACAATATGTAAAGTAGTGCATTGTTGAATGTTAGTGAAACTAAGCTCTGCTCTCGTTAGTCATAACTTGGCTTTGTGTGTGTAGTGTTTAACGCCCGCTTTTACTACATACGGCACCGCAGGCGGTGACACTGATGATGCATGTGATGAAGATGGAGCACCGGTGGAATGAGATGGTGGGGGAAACTGGAGGTCCCGGAGAAAACCCGCCCCAACGCCGTGTTGTCCACCACAAATCTCACTTTGCGGTCGCCTGGGATCGAACCCGTGCCGCCTTGGTGAGAGCCAAGCGGTCTAACCACTGAGCCACGGCGTGGCCAACTTGGCTTTGTTTCCAAGTATTACACGTATCTGGAACTCTTACATAAAGGAGTTACATAGCAACAACACAACTCAGCTCTAAGATGATGTCTCCATGAACGTTTCCGCAATATTGCTCCAATTTATTAGCAGAACCATATCGAAGGAATCAACGAATGTATAATAAATAACAATTTGCCCAACCAGTATTATTTCACGGGCATACCTTTACATCATTTATATAAATTGCGGTTCTTTTGTACACCTTATTAAACAGCATAGAAATTACTTAGTATGGCATTATATGAAATATATGGAAACAATCCTGGAGTTTTATGCGTAAGTAATTTTCATTTTTTGTTGTTGTACTACGTACTCTCAAAGTAAGAAATTATTGTATACCAACGAAATGTTTGATAATCAGGAAATACATATTTCACCATGAAACGTGATTTTTAAGTTCAACGTCCTCCTCGGTTGCGACCCGAATGTTTTGAAGAAAAAAAAAATCCATAGAAAATTTGCAGATATTTTTTACTATCTCAAAATTGACTTAAGATTTGGATTAAAACATAACACGTTTAAGCTATTCTCAGAACAAAAAATTGAACATCTTGAACTTTCTGGGCTTAGCCTTTACAAACCTTTGTTCTCAATGTCTTTTGAATAATTTATAAACTGTAAGAGATAAAAACTTACTGCACAAAAACAATATTGCTTGAAAATAAACATTTTGTTTGGCTACGTCAGTTTACAGGATCACGATATTGTCCCAGGTGTGCCGGAATTTAGTCCCGCAGGAGTAAATGCCCCCCCCCCCAAAAAAAACAACTAATAACATGTCTGGGTTTGGCGAATTTGAACCGGCAGCCTTGGATCAGATTCCTTAAAACACAACTTATATCGAAAATTCTTTATTTTTTAATTTTCTAGATATTTTTTGCAACTGATTTGATTTTTTTAGATAACTTATGCTTTTCTAAACTGAATATGAATCACTGTTCCTTTTGTATTGTTATTCTATTAATGCAAAATAAATCATTTCAAAATGAAACAGCACCGTTTTTGAACAGGTTTTACTATCACTTTAGCTTACCTTATTCCTCCATTATGTAAAAGAGAAGTATAAATGAGCAATAAGGTTTAAAGTATTAACAAGTAGAAGTAAGAATAAGCTTTCCGATGATACTTTATGGCAGAGTTACCAGGGGAAAGTCATCTCAATGCAAAGGAAAGTCATCTCAATGCATCATATTTTAGTTAATAATGAGTTCATAGGGAAATAAAATTCTGAATTTTAAATACAATACATAGAAGCGATATATCAAACTTCAAACTAGGAATGTGACGAATTAGTCCTTAGCAAACGCCAATCACTATAAACAGGGAAATTAATATATTTAGTTAGGTGGAGTCGGTGATATCAGGTCTACTTTATGCATTATCATAAATACAGTGCCCGCCTCTTTAGCGTAGACGGTAGCGTGTCTGCCTTAGGTTGAAGAAGACTCGTGTTCTAATCTCGGGTAAGTTATCTGTGTAAGGTTTTACCCTCGGGGGTTTCCCTTATTGTAAGCCAGGGCGTAACAGCCCCAAGTGGGCCTGAGCCTACCAACCCGACTGCCGGTCTCACGCCCACTTATGCACCGACGGTGGGCGATCATACAAGCTTCCCTTATTATAAAACATTAATATCGGAAAACTCTAAGTTCTATGTATCCTAGGCTCGTTTCAGCATCATTTCTCCATTTCATTCATCCTCAGAGATGACCAGAGTTGGAGAGTGTAAATTAAAAAAAAAAAAAGAAGAAATCATAAATACAAATAATATGAGCGAGGTTAAGGATATTTGCTGTATCTTCAAAACGGGCTGAAATAAATATGAAATTTGAAAATTATCTCAGTTTACGTTTTTGAGTTATACTGTACACAGGCCAGCGTAGAAGTTTCGAAAATCTGTACTATCTTTATATATATTCTGAGTTCCTCAAAAAGTGTATTACCGAAGAATGTTATTTTAGACTTTTAGTGTGAGATACAGCACCTGCTACCCCTACCTCAGGTAAGGGGGTTGGGAAACTACATGAACAAAAGTCATGATTTTGGCTTTAGAAATGGGAGGGTCAGAAAGGAAAGAATCTGATAGTAATTTCAAGCTGAAATTATTGTTTTCTTTCTCAGATGCTTTGCTCCTGTGGAACAGCCCAATGGCTGCTATGGTATGCTATGGTATTTCCATGGGCTTCTATGCACTGATGTGTAATAAAAGAAAAAAGAACCCTAAAGCAGCATTTCCATTGGTAAGTAGGTTAACTTATTTTTGCATTTAATTTAAGAGATGTTAATTGTAAACAATCTCTATGATAACAGATGCTCTATGCACATTCTGAAGATGAACCTTAAATCCGAGCGGGTCCACTTCAACAAGTACTTTGCAGAATAAAACAAACGTATTTGAAAGTGTTGTCAATGCAGTACGAATGCTGGTCCCTCTCTCTCCCCGCTCGACACCCTCTCACAAAACCCCATGTGCCATGTTACTGTCGCTGCAGCGTGTGATTAATGACCCTCGCAACAATGACACCCACACCCCTTGCCACCCCAATAACAGTACAATGCTTTATTGGCCAACAATGGAGCAGACACGCTACCGCTAAATCGCTCGCTATTGGACGGTTACGAAGCGCAAAATTGGAGCCGTTCGACGCCTGTGCTCCGAGCCATTCAAGCGTAGACAATGGGGGAGGGTTGGGGGAGGGGGTAAATAGGTAGGGGGCCACTATATTAGCCTGATGAGTGCAATACTCCGTTACTATAATATCGGCCCCTTGTTCTAAATAGTTTATTTTATATTTCCCCTTCTCTGTTGCACATAAGAGTCACGCTCGAGTGCGTAAAGTAGACTAATTTACTACCATTTACTGTTATTTTCAAATTGACTAAATTGGGCTGAAATTCCTTGGGAAAAATGTTTGTAACAGCATTGGAAATTAAAACTATACCAAAAATTGTAGGTCCAGTTTCGTTTTTAATAAGTGCGTCCTGTATATTAATTATATTAATGACGTAAGTGCGTATTCATTAGAAGCATTAAGACACAAGGAGTGTGCGTTGTTCATTAGTTCAACAACTTATGTCTTTACTTACTAAAAAGGTAATTAATATAAGTTTGGAAATTAATTGTTCTTGCACACTAGCCGTGTGTGGGCTAAAGTATGGAAAGATTTGAGTCAGACTGAAAAATTCAATGCCATAGCCGAGATTTAAACCACGGATCTTCTGGTTGCCGTCCAGCCACTCTAACCCTTTAGTTACTATGACCAACGTGCCGATACGACATTAAATTTTCCAACAGACTCGTGTTTTTCCCGGTAAACCACTTAGGTAGTCTGACTCAATCTTTCCATACTTTAGCCTACACACGGCTAGTGTGAAAGAACAATTAATGTCCATTTCCCGGGCCTTAAAGTACTTACATGTTGTAAGTCACCATTAAGGTAGTTGTCTCATGTATTTATGAGAACACCTAAGTGATTTACGTGAAAAACACGAGTCTGTTGGAGAATTTAATGTCATATCGGCACGCTGGCCATAGTAGTTCAAGGGTTAGAGTGGCTGGACGGCAACCAGAAGATCTGTGGTTCAAATCCCGGCTATGGCATTGAATTTTTCAGTCTGACTCAATCTCAACATAAGTTTGACAAACATTCATCTGGTAGGATAGCCTCTTGCCGTGAGGTTTACTTTTTATGGCACACTATTATGGTGAGTGGTTAAGCTAGGCCTCTAGTATACTTATGAGTTACCAACCGAGTTTCGCTGCAGTAATATAAATAGTGCATTTCTTTTTCTTAATCTTTAAACTGTTAAATTTTTCAATCATTTACAATTTTATCGAAAATCATATTTACTATGCTTTCTATTTTATGCATTGCCATGACGCTCTAAATATGTCAGGAGTACCTGGTCTTCTTAATTAGTGCAGGACTACCGTTAAATTCAAGTAATATGTTGAGGAATCTCATAGAATTTTTAAGCATCCTAGCACATAAAGAAGCCTTCAAACCTTTATACTGATGGATAGGTAGGGAATTGGAAAATATAGTAGGCTACATATATTCGCCGAGATCTGATTTGGACTAGTAGATAATTAGTTTATGAATTTGGGTTGATTTTCTGGTCCTATACGCTTGCACCCACGTTCCCACGTTTGTGTGAGGATATTTGGCACCCAGTTTGAATCATTATAATTATGTATTCATAATTGTTAAAACCACTTAAACGTTTGTGCGTTACGATGTGAAACACCCATCATGGACTGTCTTCTTCTGTTTACTTATGTTCTAAATTCTACTTTCATTTCGTCATTGAAGCTAAAGGCTCTACGTTATTTTTGTGTAAATTAAATATTTTTGAAGAATTTGCTTAAATTCGTCTTCTAAATTATTTATAAAATAATACATTGCTATCAATATTACACTAGGTGCGTTCAAGTTATAACATCCCGACTTTCTTTTCAGGAGTGGGACCAGATAGGAACTTCTGTTTTTTTTTTTTTCAAATACATGTGGAATCTTTGTGAATGCGTGATAGAGATGGCAGCACTGCAAGTGAAAGGACTCTAGTGTCAGCGACGAGAGTACTGTGTTTATGCTTAAAATGGCGAAGTTTTGATTGCAAGAACAGCGTGTATCATTCGTTTTCTCCATTTTCGTGGTGGGACACTTATTGAAATTCATCGCCAGTTGAGTGAGGTATGTGGTGATGGTACCATGGATGTGTCTAATGTGCGTTCCTGGGTGCGACAGTTCAATGAATGCAGAACATTGTGTGACAACAAACCCAGACATCTCACCAAGGCGGCCCGGGTTCGATCCCAGGCGACCGCAAAGTGAGATTTGTGGTGGACAACACGGCGTTGGGGCGGGTTTTCTCCGGGACCTCCGGTTTCCCCCGCCATCTCATTCCACCGGTGCTCCATCTTCATCTCATGCATCATCAGTGTCACCGCCTGCGGTGCCGTATGTAGTAAAAGCGGGCGTTAAACACTACACATACATACATATAAACCCAGACAGTTGCAAACATCGCCTTCAAAATTGCCATTAGCGTGAAATATGTGCACACAATCCTGCATGAAGATCTGAAAATACTCAATCAGTAATCTTCCTAAACAACGTTCTCCACTCGCTGGATCGTGTTGTCAGACCGGCTGGTGCGAGGCTGTGACTGTTTTGGTTTATTACACGATGTTCTCCTTTTATTGAACTGTCGCACCCAAGAACGCACATTAGACATATGCATGGTACCATCACCACTTGCCTCACTCAATTGGCGATGAATTGCAATAGGTGTCACACCACGAAAATAGAGAAAGCGAATGATTACACGCTGTTCTTGCAATCAAAACGTTGCCATTTTAAGCATAAAAAACAGTACTCTCGTCTCTGCCACTAGTTCTATGCACTGTACATTACTGCCATCTCTGTCACGCATT
Organism: Mantis religiosa; assembly: GCA_030765055.1. NCBI lineage: Eukaryota > Metazoa > Arthropoda > Insecta > Mantodea > Mantidae > Mantis > Mantis religiosa. The sequence goes on along the minus strand of CM060952.1, from coordinate 136,274,082 downwards.
CACAAGGAGTTAACATGTATTAAAAAAAAAAACAGAAGTTCCTATCTGGTCCACTCCTGAAAAAAAGTAGGTAAGCTATCCATATCCCAATAGTGGTATCCCACTATTCCATGTACTTTATCATCTAAAACTTATATTTACATTTTACATTTTCAACTTACATTTTAGTGGAATACAATATTTAATAAGTAATAAATGTGTTATAGGTCTTTCTCGGTTAAAAAGGTTTCGAGGTATAGAATTTTATTGTTTTTATTGTATTTTCCTAGACTTACACATTTGTATATAACTATTTATTTGTGTGCTTATCCCAGTTTTACTTAAACTGCTAAAAACTAAGGAAAACATACAACCTAAATAGATATTAAAAAGTAAATGAAAAAAGCATAAAATATAAAATATGCTACATAAATAAAGAAAACAAAAAAATCATAAAGTCGTCTGTAAATGTTTATCTGATCATAATAAATTTGTGTAATATATATTGAATGAATGAATTCCTATAATTCCTTAAGTGGAACATAGGGCCTTCTGAACCGCGCAACCTCGAGGCCCGTAGGCAATGGGTTGCGGATCAGAGGTTTCCTGATCAGAGAGATTCCGGGATGAGGGATCAGCCCATCGCCGGAAGTGAAAGTGCGAGAGATGAGGTGATAGGAAAGATGATGGAGGAATCGATGGAGTGCTGGCGGGGGAAGCCGGAGGACCCGGCGCCGTGTTGTCCAGTGCAAATCTCACTTTACGGTCACCTGTGATCGAACCCGATCCGCCTTGGTGAGAGCCAAGTAGTGTAATCACTCAGCCATGGCGCGGCCGTAATATATAGTACTCATATAAAAATAATTGATGCTTTAAGTCACTTATGGCAAATTATTAATTAGGAATAATTTTAAAATTAACGGGTAATCGCGAAGGTACATACAACGTAGGAAAAACATTTAAAGATTACGTCGTGATAAGCATATGAATTAAATTATGCATATAGAACATGCAGATAGGCATCAGGGATTATGTTAATAGTTATAAAATGTGTCGTTAATATGTACTTAAATCAGTTATACGTCTTCCATATAGTAAGTTTTTGTCTATCTCTGTATTTTCCACTTAGATAGAATCATACAAAATTCATTCAGTGTGAAGAAGACTTAAGATTATTTATAGAAGATTTAGGACAACATTACTCATAAAATATCTTTAAATCTATAATACTTCAATTTAAATCGCTAGAAACATTTTAAAAAAAAAAAAAAAAGAATAGCGAAACAATAATTGTGTATTGTTTTCGATTTTAGAGTTAGTTTGAAGAAGAGAAATTTTCTTTAAAATATTCGTGCCATATGCTTGGATGATGTTGAAATTAAACACCGGTTTGAATTATTTATCGGACTTCCCCTTTATGATTTATGCTGCATATATACATATCTGCCTGGCTACCCATCCACCTGCCTCCCTATGTGCCTTGTACATTCGTATGAATCTGTTAAGAAGTATAAACAGAGTGTGACTCAACGCCATATTCTGAGAGGGGCAGGGGTGCAACGAAAAAATCTATAGCCCAAACAGGTACTACTCTATCAATTATGTCTTATAAATTAAAGCGGCGTTAAATAAACAATTTAAAACAAAATTCGGTCTGGCTGCTCAATCCAGAGATTCCTCAGCAAAAAGAGAGAAACCTTTATAAAGAGTACAACATACCGAACACTGCCATCAGGTCCTTCAACCCTGAAACAATGATTATGAAGGAGAACCAATCTAACTTTCGCTAATGTAACTAGGAAACGCCGCCAAAAGTGCATGTTCAGGGTGAAAGGTTGCCGTGAATGATTTTATTTGCTTAATTGTTTATTATTTATTCAGTTTTCGTTCATTCTTAAGAAAACATTGGCAGTTTTCAGCACACTGCGCTTCTACTTAAGGTAATTCAGATGCTAATTAGGTTATACATAATTTCTGTTGCTGAAATGATTGGTATGTAATCTGAAAATATCCTACAAGCATCCTCAAGAGCAATCTTAGAACTGTTGTCACAGAAATCAAAACTGCAATATGATAATCGAGAATTTTCCTGTAATACACTTTGAAGAAAAATATAAAAGGTGGAAATCATTAACATTTGGGCCAATTGTGGTAAAATATGCATGTTTGAATGCTAAAAGTAATTTTCATCCCTTTCTGTTGAAAAGCTTCTTAGTTCAGTCTAAAAATTAGCTTTGGACATTTGACGGCTTTTAAGAGTTTTGATATGCAGCTGATTTTTATGATAACAAAATCTATTTCGTAGTGACATCTGAGCCTATATAGGATTTAAAATAATGTTTGAGCAACAAATAAATATCTGATAAAGAAACCATCATCACTTAAATATTAAACTGCTGTGCTCTGTTTTCTCCTTTGAGTTAGATCTAAATTTCTTAGTTACTGATAATATTCTGACAATGGCAAAGAAGTAAACACATTGGGTATTCATAAGATGATGTCTCCCCACTACCAAGATGCTAGTCACCAGGTCTAAATGTGAGTTAGATACTTGGGTATAAAAAGAAAGCTTCTCTATTAGTATTGCATGGTATATTTAATTTCGCAAGTGTAACTTATTCTGGTTAAGAACTTGAATCTATATCGATATTTCATTACAAGCTAATATAAACATCAGAATATATATATATTGATGGGGGAACTGAGTTTTAAAGACTTGAGAAATTAAATTATAAAAAAGCATTTCTACCATAAATGCGTTCCTTCACAAATCATTTTAAAATGTGCTACTTAGTTGGAAACAGATATTTGTTTATAATTATTATGTTTATATCGGAGTTAGCTTAAACCAGCGATGCGTTTGCCTTATGGAAGGAATCGTGTTAAATGACGTCGCTCTGCAGTAGCCTAGCTTACGAAGTGACATTTATAGTTCAGTTCAACATTGTTTCACGTATTATATAGTAGGAATTCTGTTATATGAAGCTCTGTAGTGCTTCCATTTAGCCTATGTAATTATCATGGCGTGTACTACAGGGCAGCGTTTGTTTATTGTGTTAAGTTTTGCTCGAACGGAGTTTACTATGAACAGTCAGCTAAAGTTTATGCAGGAAATCTTTCGTGTCACTTGTTAGAAAAATTCAAACTCGTGGGTCAGAGTTACAGATCACGAAATGTGGATGTCAGTAATCTTAACTCAGGATAAATTAGAAATAGGAAAAAGAACATCACGAAAGTTACTGCCAATTATTTTAATATACAGGTAAAATAATTGAGTGCTCCGTTAGATATTCAGATCCTCTTAGGAATGTTTAAATGTAAAGTTTATCAAAATTCCAAACGACTAACATATTAAAAGAAATTATTTGGCCTGTGTTTTCCAATATTTGAAATTCGTCGAGTGAACAATAATGTTTCCAACTGGTACCGAGCAGCGTAACACATATCGGACACCGTTGGTGTATTCACAATATATCGCATTGTTGCTATTATCTAGGGAAGAAACGGCGAGTCGTTTGTCACCTAGTTAAAAAACAAATTCATACTGCAGAGTAGTGCTCTCAGTCAGGTCATTCAATAGAAACCCAATATTGTTGTGCAGTGGTAGACCAATGTAATCTGAAGTATTGCGATGTTACATTTTTAAATATGAAGTACTGGCAGAAAGACCTTTACCTTCTACTGTATCTTGGAGATACTAAAGCAAGGTTGACTTCAAAATCTCACAAGTTATCACTAGCATCTGTAACATATCACTCTTTTCAAACAGGGCGGCATTTATGTAACCGTTATAAAAAAACTCAAATAATCACTTTAGTTCCATGGAACATGCTGTTTTGGAATAGTATAACTGAACCGACGCTTTCCCGTAATGATTACATTCTCCGGTACCTCCGAAAATAATGGCTACTTATCTTCTGCCACATTAGATTCATATTAGTGTGATCTCAAGTGAAATGATCAATAATAAATTGCATAAAAATATCTATTACATATGTTGTTCTTCCCAAAATGTTGAGCGGTAAATAATTCAGTATTATCGTGTTGTTCCGAGTAGAACTAATTTATCTTCAGTATTTCCGGGCCATGCAGATTAACTTTGCTCTTTCACCTGTCATTTTGAAATCCAAAAAAAAAAAAAAAAAAAAAAAACAACCATCTTTGAGAATTTCAAGATCAAAATAAAACAAGTTAAGCTAAATTATGACAATTTATTATCCTGTAGTAAGAAAATACCGGTTTCAGCTTGGACTACCCACGTACCTCGTGAAATGCCAAACATTTATTATTGCTGTTGCCTTAATTTTTGTGCGCGAAGCTATGAGTAGTTGTGTATTCTTGAAAGTTTGCCAAACACTTGCCGCTACTTCTGTTCTGTGCCAAGTGTTTTCATTAAGCCAGCTGCTTACTGTTATAAGTACGAAACGTTGTTTTGATATATGCAGAGCATTTTGGGGGCCTCCTTAATTTATCGCTTTATAAAGGGTATCAGCTCTTCGGTACCTATAAAATAAATTTTTAAAAATGTTGATTTGTAAAACAAATTTGACTTAAACGAAATAATAAGCTGTATTTTAATTACTTTTCTGGCACATGATAGCCATGTTCCCTTTGTGCTTAACTGCTACTCGTTTTTTTTTTTAGAGATGTGAAACTATATTGTTTCTTTTTGGACATTGAGGAAGAACTCATTTGGCCATCAAAAGGATATGTTTTCTCTAGTTGTACACATGCACACAAGACACAAACACACATAAAATACACCCATGCGCAAGGAGGACTCGAACCCGCGAGCCCCTAAGCGATGTGAAACTTTTGGAATGTGGATTTGCTAATGCAATGTGTTCTAATCATAACTACATGTCATTAACTGTGTAGTTTCTATCCTATAACATCTGTAAGAGCTTAGTTGAAGATTTCTCTTGCTGCACTGTTATTTTATTTGGTAGTTTTAACTTAGAATTTAATCAATTATTTATTACCCGTCGACTGATATAAAATATGAGATATATAAAAAAAACCTCGGTTAGATGTCCAATAACTGAACTTAGGGCTTGTCATAAATCATACATGCTATTGTTGAACCACTAAATTCACCTATTTTATGAAGGATATTCAGGAAGTAAGAACCGTTTGTCGCAACATACGCAATATATATATTCAGAAAGTTGAAGTCATTTATCACCTTTATTATTTAAGCATTCTGTCCACAGTTTTAGAATTCCCTTGTGATCCACTTAGATGATAAGCCAAAAATGTTTGGATTATTCCACCCAACAAAGAATCACAAAACTTTTTGCAAGATATCTAACTTATCTAACTTTACCCGTCTATCTTGTATGCTTTTGTAGCAAACTTACCTAATTGTTGAAATCATTTGTGTGAATCGAGTTTCATCATGCACACGTTCCATTGTTAAACATTTTGCACCAAATTCTCGTATTTATTTTCATTACTGCATTGCTATGCAGCTCTTTTAGGTGGCTATACATTTCTGCAAGTTTCCTCGTTTGACCGTACGAGTATATTTCTGTAAGTTGCTACATCTCAACATTAAAATATCTAACACTTGTCACCTCACAATTGGCGCGACGTTTTATCAGAAATTGCATTTTGAAAAATCTTAGAAAGCATACAAACAACTAGTTTCCTCTGAGACTTGCACCACTCTCAGAAACGATGTTGAAGAAACCATTCGACTTTGATAGAAGCTCGACTGCGATATGCGGAGTGCGAATGCATAAATGGTCGTTACTTCCTGGATGAATCTCATACACAGCTCGTTAATCTAGAACAGAGGCGGGATTTTTATTTGGTTAATACTGTGCACAGCATTTATTAGTACTTACAGAGTTTCGTTAATATATGGACAGGAGAATTGATTCAAACAGCTCTTCCTTTTCTTTCTTTCTTTCTTTCTTTCTTTCTTTCTTTCTTTCTTTCTTTCTTTCTTTCTTTCTTTCTTTCTTTCTTTCTTTCTTTCTTTCTTTCTTTCTTTCTTTCTTTCTTTCTTTCTTTCTTTCTTTCTTTCTTTCTTTCTTTCTTTCTTTCTTTCTTTCTTTCTTTCTTTCTTTCTTTCTTTCTTTCTTTCTTTCTTTCTTTCTTTCTTTCTTTCTTTCTTTCTTTCTTTCTTTCTTTCTTTCTTTCTTTCTTTCTTTCTTTCTTTCTTTCTTTCTTTCTTTCTTTCTTTCTTTCTTTCTTTCTTTCTTTCTTTCTTTCTTTCTTTCTTTCTTTCTTTCTTTCTTTCTTTCTTTCTTTCTTTCTTTCTTTCTTTCTTTCTTTCTTTCTTTCTTTCTTTCTTTCTTCTTTCTTTCTTTCTTTCTTTCTTTCTTTCTTTCTTTCTTTCTTTCTTTCTTTCTTTCTTTCTTTCTTTCTTTCTTTCTTTCTTTCTTTCTTTCTTCTTTCTTTCTTTCCTTCTTTCTTTCTTTCCTTCTTTCTTTCTTTCTTCTTCTTTCTTTCTTTCTTTCTTTCTTTCTTTCTTTCTTTCTTTCTTTCTTTCTTTCTTTCTTTCTTTCTTTCTTTCTTTCTTTCTTTCTTTCTTTCTTTCTTTCTTTCTTTCTTTCTTCTTTCTTTCTTTCTTTCTTTCTTTCTTTCTCTCTTTCTTTCTTTCTCTCTCTTTCTTTCTTTCTCTCTTTCTTTCTTTCTCTCTTTCTTTCTTTCTCTCTCTCTTCTCTCTCTCTTTCTTTCTCTCTCTCTCTCTTTCTCTCTCTCTCTTTTTCTCTCTCTCTCTCTTTCTCTCTCTCTCTCTTTCTCTCTCTCTCTCTCTCTTCTCTCTCTCTCTCTTTCTCTCTCTCTCTCTTTCTTTCTTTCTTTCTTTCTTTCTTTCTTTCTTTCTTTCTTTCTCTTCTTTCTTTCTTTCTCTCTTTCTCTTCTTTCTCTCTTTCTTTCTTTCTCTCTTTCTTTCTTTCTTTCTTTCTTTCTTCTTTCTTTCTTTCTTTCTTCTTCTTTCTTTCTTTCTTTCTTTCTTTCTTTCTTTCTTTCTTCTTTCTTTCTTTCTTTCTTTCTTTCTTTCTTTCTTCTTTCTTTTTTATTTCTTATAGAACGTAGTTATTTCATTCGTCTGTTTAATAAGAATGGAAACAGTGTCTATTGTCTTGCAATTTTTCTATTGATATAAAAACTATGTTGTAGGGAGTCACATTTTGAATGGATGTCCATTACGTCGCGGTTGTTCCAACTTTTATGTCCATCCCATACATACTCTTTTCATTGACAGACCTGAGCAAGAAAGCACTTTACCTTGGACTAATTATCAATGAACTTATTCACTATTTTTTATAAAGTTAAATATGCCAACATATATTTCAGTGCCTATAGAAATTGTTGAAAGGTTTCACAAATGGGATGGAGGGTTTTCCAAGGAAAGTGATTGAATATTGATTTTGCTATAAATATTGAAATATTACGTTCTTATTTTTTTCAACAGTTAATTTAGTAACATCATTGTCTCGTTCAACATGAACCAGCGGAGCTGATACTAGACAAGCGTTGTTATTTGTGGAGTCAACGCAGCTCCAACGGTGACATAAGGAGGGCATCATACTCCAGCTCTGTCCTTCGATACTCTGTGACAAAACTTGGCCATTGAGCTCCCCCGGGTTTTATTCTTCCTGGTCCTGATGTAAAAAGAGTGGCAAACAATGGCGCAGCGTATCACCCCATGACGTAGTGCCACTGTGACCCCCTCACTCTTTTCATTTTCATTTCTGGGGTGCTCCCAGCGATAACATGGAAGAATAATTGTGGCTGTATTGCAGTAAATCCTAGAGGGAGGTGCGAGTGTTAGGGGGATAAAGTTATTGTTTGTAAAAAATATGACGTTTGTGAGTTTTGTATGTGTACACAGACAGCGGTGTGCAACAAGAGATGTAAGGGGTGTGTATTTGTGTCGAGTAGTTGTACGTGCTATTTGCTGCTAATATCAGCTTTGTTTATATCTTTCTCACCAAGAAGATATCCGCCCATGAGGCATTAAACATGCACAAAACTTACACTACAGATCAGTATACTGTGAACAGGTACAGCTGGAACGGTTTATATTATTATTTTCTTCTACAGTTTTTATCGTAATAATAATAATAATAATAATAATAATAATAATAATAATAATAATAATAATAATAATAATAATAATGATGATGATGATGATGATGATGATGATGATGATGATGATGATGATGATGATGATGATGATGATGATGATGATGATGATGATGATGATGATGATGATGATGATGATGATGATGATGATGATGATGATGATGATGATGATGATGATGATGATGATGATGATGATGATGATGATGATGATGATGATGATGATAACATGGCAGAATAGGATGCACCTTATCAAATAAAGTTCGAGGGTATCTATAGCAATTCAAGATGGCTGATAATAAGGCTCCTTGTATATGTTGGGTGACAAGGTTTGCTCCCAGGCAGTCATAACCTTTTCCTCTAACAGAACAGTCTTAATTTAATTTTACTTTACACATACTTTGTCCTCTCACTTCTTCTCTTTTAGTTGTTCACAGGATTCTTTCCATGTTTTGAGGATTTCGCTTCTGGGAAGTTTTCTGACTGAGTTGATGATCAACATTTGGTGCATTTGTGTTATCAGACCACTGTCAGGTCATAACCTATCTATCCCGAAACCGCAGGTATATATGGGATTATGGAGTGACTACAGATAAATGAAACAAAAAATGGATAAAATGGAGTAAATACAGATAACTGTTGAATTTTTTAAATATTATTAACTCTATTTTATCAACATTTCAAATATCGAAACAATATACAGGATTTATTAATTGGAATATTATAATAAGCTGGTTTAAATGACTATTTCGCCAAACTTCGGAATGTTTGATGGCAAAATCGGTTTAGTTTTTTGCTTGACATATGTTAATTGTACGAAGAAAGTTATTTGAAAATTATGACTATTTTACCCGAACTTAATGTACCAGTGTTTTATAATATTCTGTTTTCTATCTGTCCGCATATGCTCGTGCATGTCAGTCCCTCGGTCTGGGTTATTCCCTGCCTTTATTTTACGTGACGATTCAGTTGCTGTTGATGAGACAGTACAGTTTGTCACCAATATTGGTTTTAATGCAAAGTTTAACTTGTCTTTTAGTTTTGGGAGATTTATAGATTTTTAATATTCCCTATGTTATTTTTATGATTTTGCTCTTTTAGATCAGACCCTTGCATTTAGGGTTTCAACTTTATATTTTAAACTTTTAAAATTATCTTTTATACTTATTCTGAAGTTTTAATTATGACATCCGGCTCAAATGAGCTAGCTGTCGAACCTTCCTCCCTAGCACGTCTCTCCCTTTCTTTCAACCTCCCTCACTCCATACCTACCTCCCTCCCTTCTCCTTCCTCCCTCAGCCACCCACTCACGATCTCACTCACTCCTGTCTTCTATCAATACTGTCGCCACATATTTACATATTGTCTGAAATTCCATTTACTGGGTAAAATTTGGAGCTGAAAATATTGACTGATACGTCTTGAGTAATGATTTGGGCCTAGCGGAAGAAAACTCCTTCTTAAAATATGTGTCTTGTCAGTGTTTGAAACAGTTCTTGTTAATTTCCTTTCTGTCTGCAAGAAATTATTTATAAAAGAAGGAAACATGTAATAGAATTCGTGAATTTGTGGCGAAAATACTGAACGTTTACATTCAAATATGCAAAATTTGGTAGTAGGAGAAGCTAGTGCAAAAATGAAAAAATTGCAAAATTTGCGTTCATTTTCTTAAAGAGTTAGTATATTATATAAACTCTATCTAAAGAGCAAACACATACTTTTAATAGATATAGTCAACATGAATAATTCAATTCCACGGCCGGGACTTGAACCAGATCTCCTGGTTTCCGTCCAGTCGTTCTTACCCTTTGAGCTACCATGGCCAACGTGCTATCCTGGACGGAACCAGGAGATTCGTGGTTCAAATCTCGGCCGTGGCATTCAATTTTTCATGTTGTCGCTGTCTATCAAAATCCATAGCTTACATACGGCTAGTTGTGAAGAAATGATTAATGTCCATCAACTAAATAAAAGTATGCTTTCAAATTATTCTATCACTGTTCTTACATAAACTTACTATAGTTAATAGCTTAATCATTCATCTGTGTGTAGCGTTAGTTCGTTTCAACATGGTTCGTGATAAAGTGTGAAACTCCCATTCAGGAGGATCTGGGTTCGAGTCACATCGAATTTCCACCCTGATCTTGAATCCTTCATGATTTTCTCTCATTTCTCATGGTTAAGGAATGCTAGGTTGAGTTTTATATCTACCATGATTTCGTTTCCATCATTTTATTTCTATTATATATTTCATGTGTGCTTCAAGGTTTCATGATGTATGGCGGCACCGGGTAGATAATGAATGGGTGTGCTTGCTCAAAGAAAAGTGTTTCTGTTTTCGCTAGAGGATTGCTTGGTCGATAGGTTGTTCGTTGGCCTCTCTAAGCAGTTCTAGTAGTTTGAGCCTTGAACGTAGGAACTTCGACGTATCTTTGTGACCTGTAACCTTTTATGACACTTTCACTTGATCTTCTTTCTGGAGAGTCATAGCCTTTATAGATCTACTAAGTCACAGTGTGCGAGGTGTTCTCATGTACGAGACGGCTGCGTTCAAGGGCCAACACGTTAGCCCAGTTTATAAGAGTGGAGATACTAAGGATGAAGTTTATATTTAATTGCCTCCAAATCCGTTATCATAATTAAAAGAAGAATATGATGATGATGATGATGATGATGATGATGATGATGATGATGATGATGATGAAGATGAAGATGAAGATATGTGGTTTAGAAATTGTGCTATTTGCGTTAGAGATCATCAATATATATGATTAAGTATTCTGATCTCAGAATCTTTTGTGTTTAGTTATACCAAAATGTAGTCTTTATTTCTTCAAATTTCTTTAATTTATGCTGTCATTAAACATTTTGTGTTCAGGTACGTACTCAGAGTATAGAAAATGAGTAGTTGTCAAACATTTTTATGATTACTCACTCAGATGAGATGTTCTTCATATCCCCAAAAGCGCTTTTCGATCAGGTTTTGACCATCTTCAGTGTGTGTTGACCAGCTGGTCAACACACACTGAAGATGGTCAAAACCTGATCGAAAAGCGCTTTTGGGGATATGAAGAACATCTCATCTGAGTGAGTAATCATAAAAATGTTTGACAACTACTCATTTTCTATACAAGAAATATCTCACTTTTAATAACTTGACAATGTCTTCTTTAAAAAATAAAAAAAAAAAAAAAAACGTACTCAGAGGCTTAAGCGATATTCAAATGTTTAAAAGGTGGAACATATGGTACTATATGTTTGTAATTTCACGTCTTATATAGCCATGAAAATGAAATAAGAATCTAATGACGCCTTAGTACTTGAAAAAAAGCAAAATATTTAAATATTCAAACCTGTGATGAATCCATAGATAATGTTGAATGCCACAACATTTTTTTGTGTAGATCATAGATTGAAGAGGATTTCACAAGCAATTGGCTGACAATTATTGTAGATGTGCATCTTATTTCTTATGCAAATATATTTCTTAAACATATGATATTTTAATCGCTAGAGAAGACTCTGAGCAAATAAAAAGTAACGATTATCTTTTTCATTTGTATAGTGAGGAGGTTTGCTTAAACTCTTCAAGGAAGTTGCTGAACCCAAACAGTAACTCTGTTGTGTATCCGGAATTTTCCTTATGAGTTAAGCTGTAGGTGCACTTTTTAATGACATCTTCTGTTCAAGGATTCTGAAAACGTGCAACTTTATAGTAACTGCAGAAAAAATCTCAGTATTTACATATTAGCTAATTCGCTAACATGCCCTAATGAAGCAGAAACGTTTTAAGATCGCCATATTTACTAGGTGTGATGACGTACAGTGTGCAGGGCTACGTTGCCATAGGTGCGTCCGAAAAATACGTATCTACCAATTCTTTAACAAACTATCTCTAAAAGTGCTTATTCCTCTTGTATGCTTTTATTAAATAGAAAGTCATTATTCAGTTTTGTGTCTCAGGTTATGCAAATAGAAGGAGTTTCAAAGTCATTAATTCATTACATAGCGACCGTCTATGAAATATGTGACTATCTATTAAATACTTTACATTCACATTTTCTCCTTACACTTAAACGAAAATTATCGAAAAGATAATTTTTGCAGATGTTTATCTCTATTACCAAGAAATAGATAGAGGAATAACCATTTGTAAGAATACATTGTACAAGAGTAGAAGAAGTCATATGATGGCAACACCAAAAGTCTCCTGAATCAGGATGCTGCATGGTTGATGCGATAAGGTCATTTCAGCCCATCAATTTTACACGATGTCTCTTCTGGCTGTAGTTCCAAATAGTGCAATGCAGCGGAATCTATGTTATATTTTTGATCCTGTCTCTTATCTGTTTCTATGCCCCTTCCCCCTGCATTTGCCACTCTTACTTTACACTGTACATTCTTGTACCGATTGAATTTTTTTCTATTTCTCGGGGTAACTGGTTTGCGATTAGGAATAACAGTAACTACCTAGTCACTCTACAAACATTCGCTATACAAAAATATACATTTCCTGTATACATTTTCATTGTGAGCTCTCAATATACAAAGCTTTAAAAAGTAATAAAGCATGTAGTATTTATTGATTTGTATTTTACGTCCGCTAGAAGCCTATAGTTATACACAATGAATGAAGTCATACAGTAAAAAGCCACTTAAATCTGCAATATTTTTTGCCCATATTTCCGTAGCCAGTTATCATGTGCCCACCGCCTATTAACGGTACATAGAGAGAGCGGGCGCAAATCTGCTATTAAGTAATTCTAAAAATAAAACTCTCAGTTTGAATATGCCGAAAGCATCATATTCCAGTCTACGTATTTAGGTGTTTTAGCTTCATGATATTAATTGTATTTTTTCGGGGGCTTTGGCTAAGTGGTTAGACTACTTGGCTGTAACCAAGGTGGCCCGGGTTCGATGCCAGTGAGATTTGTAGTGGACAACCACAAACCTGCTGGGGCAGGTTTTCTCCAGGTCCTCCGGTTTACCCACCAGCGTTCCACCAATTGCTCCATCATCACCTTTTTTATCACTCATCTCGTCCTCGTACAATCATGCACTTCCTTCACCCTCACACCATCACTTAATAATATTAATTATTCAATCTTTACTATGGCTTTATGTAGTTATAAAGGTAGGCTAACTAGAGACTAGAGTCAGCTAAGGAAAACTTAAGCTGTGTTTTGCACAAATACCGAGTGAGCAGAGCATCCAAAAGTATATATAGACGTTCGTCTCTTCCATATAATTAGCAAGAGTGTAGGGAAGTGACACCCCTGATTAGGTGAGGGAATAGGGTCCATTAGCTCCGTGAGAAAATTTCTTTTGATATCATGCGAGGTCACGTGCTTGCTCAATGTGACTTACGTATCAAAGCCACTTTTATATCTGTAGCTTAATTTCGGTATACTTGGTGACGCACCATGAGAAAGATCTGAAGTAAGCAAACAATATCTAGTATTTTCCAACATAATTCATAAACTATACATTGATTTTATACTGGAAATATAGGAGTGAAAAAATCACAAATTGTGGTCAGTCACCTTAATAAATAAGGATTGAATCAATTTCTCAAAATTGCTAGAGAAATCAAATACCCCAACATATTAAATCAATTTAGAAATATATGTTCTGTGATTAAGGATTATTATTTAATGTTTTCACGAACGCCTAAACATTAAGATTTTATTTACAGTATATACTGCACATGTTCCTAGATATGTAATCTTAGAATACATAAGAATGAACTTCATTCTAAATACTTCCTTATTTATGTGTATACCTTTATTGCTTCTCAAAATGTTATATGTTAAATGAATTTCATTATCAAAGAGTTTACAGTTATACAAACATTGTGCAATTAGCTATTATTTATTACTGATTACTCTCTCCCCCAAAAGAAATTGATGTTGGACCATACGAAGCTAGTAATGGCTTGGTTGTAACACACTAACTGTATTATTGCGTAACATTATATGTAAAATAAGTGTGCTTTATTTACACTCTCATTGGGGGCAATTGTAATATAAACTCTGCAATTTTGGGATTTTTTCATTAGGGAATCATAGTATTAAGAGATTTCCTAAGGTACTCTCATATTCTGAAAATTACGTGAACAATATGTACGAACAATAAGCCATTTAAACACGAGGGCTGTTCAATAAAGAATGGTCACAATATTTTTTTTACTTATCCTCATTTTACTTATCCTCATTATTTTGATGGTTCTTCTCAAAATTGTCTCCCCTGAATGCGATACACTTGTTTCAGTGTTTCTACCAGTCTTCAAAGACATGCTGGAAACCATTTTTGAGATATCCTTCAAAATCGCCTCCGCAGCCTTCACCCTGCTTCTGATGATGGATAATGCCTCCCACGAAGGCGTTTCTTCAATTTAGCGAATAGAAAAAAGTCATATACGGAGGGTGAGGGATGGACTTCACGTTGATTTTTTCAAGATATTCAGCAACATTGGCAATATGCGGCCGAGCATTATCGTGGTGCAGCATCCAGCCTGCTTCATGGAAATGTGGTCTTTTGCGCCTGATATGGACTTGCAATGTTTACAGGACATCCCTGTACTATTGATCAGTTACTGATGTGTGTGCAGGTACAACATGCTAATAAACCATTCCATGAATATCAAAGAATGAGGTGACCATAACTTTCCCAGCAGAAGCAGCCACTTTTGCTACTTTGGGGCTGTTGATGAAGGAGATTTCCACATTGAGTTATACTGTTTGCTCTCAGAATCAAAATGATGTAGCCAAGTTTCATCGGCAGTAATTACTTTTGAAAGAAACTCCTGATCTTCCTCTAACAACAAATTTAACTGCATGCTACCTCCATTGCAGCGGTAGGAGATACTGAACATGTCTGAACTTTCCTAGTTCTCACAGGCGGGAACCAGGCGTACCAACAAAGAAACTACTACTGCATGTTTGCTTCACATTAAGCTAACAGAGTATAATAATATTCAATTTTAGTGCGAAAAATTATGACCGTAAAAAAATGTTATCATTCTTTATTGAACAGCCCTCGTAGCATATTTTGCTATTAAAGCAGAACGTTTGTTTAACATAACCTTTTGATAATATAAGACAGCGAAGGAGATGGACATTGATTATGCATGTACTGCGTTGGGAATAATTTAAAATGACATCTTGAAAGCAAACGTTCCAGGCCTAAGTTTGGGATACTTCCTGTTTGGCATATGTATACTATTGAAAGCTGAGGAACTTAAAGTTCATGATTATCATGATTCCAGGTCTTAACGACCTCGGCCACCTATGTATTGTTGCTGCTAATATAGAAGATATTTTGTTATGGTGGTGGCCAAATTACGAGCGCCTTTTGGGTTGTAGTTTTTCTTACGCTGCTCACAGCTGTACTGTTTATCTAGCACACTCCACTGCACTGGTCCAGAGTACGCCTCACGATGCTACTTTGTTTTGATCTGCGCACGTGACTCTTCTCACTCCCATCCCGTCACGTATGAGGGTTCTAATATGAAATGGACAATAGAAAACTGTCGGATGTTTTGCCCGAACATGAAGCCAGTGTATCCCTTTCAACCCTCGTGTGCCTTTTGCGAGGCGCATGCGTACATAAATAAACAAGGAACAATGCCTGGGTCACGTGTAGCCATTGTTGCAGTTATGACGTGCGCGAGAGATTGAGAAAGGAAGATTGATAGGTAGGGGATGGGGGAAGAAACTGGGCTTATCACAACGCCCCTGCACTAAATTAGGCAGCAATGCGCTGCGAAAGAAAAGAGAGTGTACTGGAAGCAGTAGCTTTTGCAATGTCAACAAACTGTCATGAAGAGATTGAGGATTCTGAAAGTTTAAAATGAATCTGGTTTGACGAGTAGGTTATTGGATGCAGGGACCGTCAAACTGCACGATATGAGGCTTTCTTTGTGTCATAGGTGGAGAATATTTTTCCTGCGCTTGGTTATTATCTGGGCAACTGAAACACTCTCTACGTAAAGGATAAGTATATAACTTGGGATGACGGGATTGTATCTTTAAAGGGCGCTAAACTTAAACGGTATACGATATATCACTTTTGAGTTGTGCAATTCACAAACTTGGTCTATTGTACAAATGCCTCAAGTGGCGCACCTATGGGAGGAAGGATGAGCGAGAGGAGACAGAGGGCGTCCGTTCTAAGGAGCCACGACAGTGCAGACGGCAGGGATCCCACACTTCACCAGCTTTAAACTCTCCGGCAGGCCAGTAAAAGTGGCATCTCACCCTACTGTGGTCCAGAAACGACCCCATCAGATCGGGTTCAGAGGCCGGAAACATACCGAAGTAGGAAGTTCTACCAAGATAATATCATCCTGCCATACAACGCTGAGACTTGCGCCGACAGTTCCACCTTGAAAGAG
The DNA here is from genome assembly GCA_030765055.1 of Mantis religiosa. Lineage (NCBI taxonomy): Eukaryota > Metazoa > Arthropoda > Insecta > Mantodea > Mantidae > Mantis > Mantis religiosa. Next base: position 136,257,611 of record CM060952.1, on the reverse strand, counting down.
ACCACGAATTGAGATGATGTGAAATGATAAGGGAGATAAATTGGTGGGACAGGAAATTCGAGAGATGTAATTAACCTACCCATCGATCTGGGAAAACCCGAGAAAACCCCTGTAAAAACCCATGGGTGAGTTAGGTCAGCCATGGGAATCAATCCATGCCACAGGCGAAATCACCTGAACCATCCTGCTCGGTACACGCACGGAACTTTCCCTATGTTTGTAGAGGCCTCAACACATCTATTTCAGGCGAAAATTGAAATAATTGTTGAGTGGAAGACGATATTTCCCATACTTACTAGAAGAACACGCGTGAAGCATCGCGAGTCAGACGCAAACACGCTGCATATAAATCGTGCAGAATATTTTGGTCTCCCGTCCGAGACATTTAATGACCTACCTTAATTTTGGTCTGCGTTTCTGTTGTATTCTTATTTTGGATTCTTCCTGATTCACCCTTCTCCTTCAAATGTTTTACAGTTCTATACAGACACAAAAATACAGCTATTGTTGGTACTTTATTTTGTTCTTTCCACTGACCGTTTTGTAATCATACTGAAATGTTGATAACATCTCCTAAATTAACTTTTGCAAAGTTTGTTTAGAAAGAATTATCAAGCCTTATTCAATCAGGAATCAATCCTATCCATTTAAAACTCAAACTGCGTTTAAACCCTCAAGCAAATATGTGTATAAATAGCGTCGAAATTAAAACGTTGAAACTTATTTTCTTGTATGTTGTTTTCTTACACGTCGTTTTAAATGCTTCCCGTGATTAAATTTAATGTTCACTTCCTGTTAGAGTTTCAGAATTTTTTTTGACGTTGGGACGAAGAAAAGTAGCTTTTTTACGCTAAGTTTAGCTTTTAATTCATAATTTCGATAGTTATGACTCTTAAACAATTAAAATTTGTACCTATTCTCTTAGATTTTAATGAAGATTCAATGTTGCGCAATACTATTTCGTTGGTTGCAGAGTTACATTCCAGAAATAATGTGCAAAATTGAAATATCAACCACTTCAATTTCATATTAAGCTACATTTTTGAATCATGAACATTATTATCTGGAAAGTTAGGTACATACCTATAGTCAATTAATTTTGTATGACTATAACACTTTGGTGAAAGTCCTTTAATTACACCTTGATATTTTAAAAGGCAATGTTTCCAACATTTATGTGGTCTAGTGGTCAGTATTCAGCCTTCTCTTTCCAAAGGTCAATTTCCATCCTAAGCTGTGCCCGGAGACTTTAATTAGAATGTTTCCCTATCGTCACAGGATGAGTGTGTGTGTGTGTGTGTGTGTGTGTGTGTGTGTGTGTGTGTGTGTGTGTGTGTGTGTTCGTGTTAAAATGATTAAGAAAGCAATGATAAAGGACCCCGACTCACGACTTTATTTTTAAATGAAAACTCCCAATGTTGGTATAAAAGTTATCCCCTTCTATATGTGATATATTAATTCAATTTTTAAAGGTAATCTTTACGTCATTTAAAATATCCATATACTAGAGTATGATGTGAAAAGGATGGAGAAGAGAGCTAACATACCAAAAACGTACCAGTAGTTTTAATTGGAAGTCGATACCAATCCTGTGCATTATTTTTCCCATTTGGTTTAACTTATATAGATATTACGTAAATTTCCTGTAGCTACCTCAATAATGTATCGCATATGTACCCACACGTCGGTAACACCAGTCCCATTTAATTGGACAAAGCTCCATCAACTCGATGCCTGTCCTTTAGGTCGAGGAGAAACTTTGTTTACAGTGTTTGCTGAGCCACTTTCGTAGGATTTTCAAGAAATAAAGCTGTCTATCTAAACACACAAGTGTTTATCTGTGAGTGCAGGTGACCAAGGAATCAAGAAGGTAAACACATTAAGAGAGATTTGTCCCTGTGTTTGGAGAATCCCAGTACAACGAAAATGGCAGTGTAAACAAAGGAAGGAGTGAAATGGACTGCTAGAATCGCCAAGTCTGCTTCGGTTCAGAACAATATAGTTACTGTTTCTCTCCGAAATACTACAATTACTGAGGTTCCAGAAATAACAGACACGTTTCGGTAGTGATGTGTGCCCAAAAACAAATTTGTATATCAACCTTCAAATTTTAACTTTTATTTCCTTTAGCACCTATCTCTAGCAGGCAAATGTATTCCACTTAAAAATATTGAGACTACATAAGAATATCATATTGGACCCTTCAATGTGATAAAGAAGTTTTAAAAAACTTGTGATCGTGTGTGTGTTTGAGTGTGAATGCACGTGTGTGTTAACGTGCAGCATCTTCTAAAGATGCAGCACAAAGATTTTACAGGAAACATTTTTAATTTTGATTTTATACAAAAATTTTGTTGCTGTAACACACATTTGCTATATTTTCCCAGCAAACATATTTCTGGGATTAGCTTGTGAAGTCATCTTGATTCAGAGGGCACTTAGTATATTTTTATGTAACTGACACTCAGTGGTAAATGTAAAAATAATTCCTGTGCAGAAAATTAATTCTTAGAAACAATGTTAAAAATGATTGAGGGATATGATGTTTCTTGTAATATCATACAGAGGTTACCAAAGCATCATAAACGATTCTGATTATGATTCAGTTCCTGTGTTCCTTTTATGTCTAAAAGGATATGTAGGTAGTGCATAATCTATTTCTGCAAATGTTTATCTCTATTTACTGAAAACAGCAAATAAAAAGCATCTTTTGTAAGCATAGTATTGCTCCAGCGTCAGTAGTCTTCCATGGCCAGGGTATATGTCGGCCCCTGGTTCTCACAGTTTCTGTTCGGGCTCAAACCCATCCTTCGGAAGGGAAGTAAAGGCAATGGTACTAGTCATAGATTTACGACACGTAAAAGAACCTTAACTCTGATAAAAGAGGCAACAGAATTAAACAGTATTTCACACCAAATATAGAATTGGACGCTGAAAATAACTGCAGTTAAGGAGAGTTCATTAGCTCCCTTAGCTGACCGCCGGGTTCGGCGTGTGGCTACCTGGGACTGAGAGCGGCTAAGAGATCTTTCGCGGAAGAGTTGCCCGTGTGGGTCAATAAATAGCCCTTCTGCTCCCGAAAATTCATTCTGTCTGTTTCCTGTAGTTTTGCTAACGTTCCCTTTCTGTCCTAGACCTATACCCTCATATAAGGGTGTGATTAACCCTCGACATGAAGTCGATGTCAGTCAAGTTGAGATGAGCTGAGAGTAAACAGTTCTTTTTTTAGTAGACATTCACAATGAGAGTTCAGTTGTGAGTTGTGACTTCACATTTGAACTGTGATACGATTCGACGGATCACTTATGCTTTCTTCTGAACGTGTGCAAAGTTCCACAAACAGTTATGACATTTGCGCTGTTCTAAGCGCCTAAATGATAAATAAAGTAAGCAGGTTGTTTGTTGCAATAATTTTAGAGGAGTGGGTATGTGAGTGTAACATCAGATATTTTTTTCTAATATGTTCGTTCTTACTGAGTAGCTCCTAGAGTATTTCATCTTCCAGTACTCTTAGAATTGCACAGAGAATAGCGAGAGAACTCTTGGACATATTCTACAATTTCTTCGAACGTCTACTAGAATTGTATTTATAGAACCTCTTACTATAAGCATTCTGAAGTGCTGCAGTCACGCAATACCCTCTACGCATATTCATTAGTGTATACTATACTTCTCGTGTACTATTTATTCTTCTATTTCCTGACATTTCTCAATATATATTTTTATCTAGAAATTTCTTCAAAATAAATAATTTGAAAAAAAAAATTCAAATTTTCGCTCGTGATAATAAGCTCTTGTGATGGAAAGCCAAATATAGGAGTGAAAAACAAGAGTATCAGTCATTCACGCTTGACCTTTATATTACGCATAGGAAAGGTCAAAACTTGTAATATTTCGAAAACTACTAAAGGTACGAAAATATTATGATAAAAATTTGTATTTCAGTGAACATTTATATTTGTATTTTAATGTACATTTTTCCTATTGTAAAGTGTTGCTTATCTTTCAAGGTTCTCTTGACATAAAAATCATAAAAGTTAAATCATTTACATGTAATTTAAGGGATTTTGATGAGATACTAAACAAATAGTTTGGCCACCATTTTTAAAAGTATTTTTACTAATTTGATGATGATTCGTCTTCACGTAGATTATATTGAAGTCTCAGGCTGGGAAGCCATTTTGAGGACCTGAATTACGATGTCCGGTTACTAGCCGAAGTTTGTTACCTTTCAGTTATCGATTATTGGTTAGTTTCAGTGCCTCGTATTACGAACTCGATTTACCTGTAGGTTTGTTAGCCTGTGCATTATTGTGGGATGTGAACGGTTGGCAGTATTTTCCACTAGAATTTTAGCTTGTTTGCAACGCTATCTTGTGTTTAGTTTGTGTAATTAGTAGAAAAACCAAACACATATAGCAGCATCAGGCGTCTTGTTTTAGCTTTTCATTAGTCGTTTTCTGTATATTTTCGTTATATTTTCATTAATAGTTCATTCGTAATAAGGTTTAGCATAGTTCTGTATATTTATTATTATAGTTCGTTTACAATTTAGATTTTTCCATAGGTTAAACAGATTCTTTTTATTAGCGTTAGGTTAGTGTTATAGGTTATATAGATTCCGTTAGGTTAGTGTTGATATAGATAAAACACGTTAGATATATGGAGAATATATTGAATGTTTTGCTAATTTATGAACACTAGAGATTTCCAGACAAAAAAATTAAAAATAAGGCCACATCACTGCTATTAATTCTAATAATGGTATTGCACAAATGTTATAATTTGGCTAAAATTTTTGGGTAAGTAGTTTATCGTTATGGATAAATTATCTCCTTATATGAATTAACATTTCATAGAGGTATATGCAAAGAGGGAAGCTCAAAAAATTATAAATAATCCATGAAGAAATGTAAGGTTATAAAATATGCATTCTGGCACCTGAAACTTGGCACCTGAATTTTTTAACACAATATATGTGGCTAGTTATGAAGCAATAACTATTATTTTCTTTAAAAAAAAACAGGTTATAGAAAACTTATATTTCTTCTTGTCACTTCATAATCAAACGGCCACATTTCAGTCACAGCATTGTACCCTTGATTGAAAAACCTAACTGAAAAAATGAACGGCTTCATTTAAATACCACAGGGTACAAGATGGGTAGGTTTCAACATTTATTTACCTATGCAATTCGCAGCAAATATATTTATGTACTTAATTTGCACCATCTATTGCATAAATTGCAATATAATTAGCAAATGGTGTTCATTAAGGCACACGGTAGGACAAAACCATTATGGAATTGTACCTGTAGCTAGCTACATTACATGTATGAACAGTGCTTGCAATAACGCTTTGGACATAACCGCTACTGGAGGTGAGGGTTAGTTTACCTCCAGAAATAACTCTCAGTTAGGTCTAAACCGAACGTTTTAATACCGACATCTGTGTGTAACTCCAAGTTAACCGTTAGCCAATACTTTAACCGGAGATCGTAATACAGGCCCTAAAAGAAGTTTTACTAATTTGAGGTATGAAGCATAAAATGTGAGATTCTGCAACACATTGCGGTGATATTTGAAAAAGAATTTTTACTATTTTGAAATTTGGTGATGAAGTTACCCGTTGCTGCAACAGCCGGTGCATGAAGATGATATTTCTCAGGTATGGTCTTGGACCAAGTTCTACTGGATATATTTTACCAAATGAAGAGAAAGAATTGTTCAACTTATTCTTAAATATTCCATTTCTTTGATTGTGGATAAAGGCTAACAAGACGCACCGTGACATAAATTAATAAATAACTTTAGAAGCGTCCGTTTTTTTTTACAATATTAAACTACACACGTAGAATGATTTAGTAGGATGACCCTTTCTTTTTGCAAAACCAAAATTATTGATTTTGCCATCACTATAATAACTAAACATATCATGTGTGCCACGTCTTAGTGACGACCAATACATTCATTCTATTTAGGTATTTAATTAACTTTATATTTGCTTTTTCCAAACTTAATTTAGACAATTTAACATTCAACCATTATTAAAAATAATTTTAGGCTCCTAGCAACATCGATAAAGGAAATTAACATTATTCATTTCCATTCATAACTCACACTATCGTGCGTCTTTCTTTCACTCATTAATTAATCCCGTTCATTTCACCAACACTTCAAACAATTCATAATGGTTTATTTTTAAATATTTTAAAAATAAGGGGGCTGCTCAATAAAGAATGAACACAATTTTTTTGACAACGTACCTTTACTTATCCTCATAATTTTGATTGCCCTTCTCAAAATAGTCTCCCGTGAATGTGATGCACTTGTCCCAGCTTTTCTGCCAGTCTTCAAAGACATGCTGAAAACAATTTTTGAGAGATCCTTCAAAATCTCCTCCGCAGCCTTCACCACTGCTTCTGATGATGGATAATGCCTTCCACGAAGACGTTTCTTCAAGTTAGGGAATAGAAAAAGTTACATGGGGCTAAATCCGAACCTTAGGAAGGGTGAGGGATGCACTTCACGTTGATTTTTGCAAGATATTCAGCAACAACAGTGGCAATATGCGCCTGAGCACTATCGTGGTGCAGCATCCAGCCTGCTTCATGGAAATGTGGTCTTTTGCGCCTGATATGGACTTTCAATGTTTTCAGGACATCCTGTAGTATTGTCCAGTTACTGATGTGTTTGCAGGTACAACATGCTGATAAACCATTCCATGACTATCAAAGAATGAAATGACCTTAACTTTCCAAGCAGAAGCAACCACTTTTGCTGTTTTGGGGGTTGGTGATGAAGGAGATTTCCACACATCTTTGCTGTTTACTCTCAGGATGAAAATGATGTAGCCAAGTTTCATCAGCAGTGATTACGTTTAAAAGAAACTCCGGATCTTCCTCTAACATCAACTTTAACTGCATGTTACCTCCACTGCAGCGGTAGGCGATACTGAACATTTCTTAACTTTCCTGGTTCTCACAGGCGGGAACCAGGAGTACCAACAATGAAACTACTAGAGCGTGTTTGTTTCACATTAAGCTAACAGAATATGATAACATTGAATTTTTGTGCGAAAAATTATGACTGTAAAAATTATGGTTATTCTTTATTGAACAGCCCTCGTACATTTAGAATCAATATAAATATAATAATATATTTTTTGGCTGAAATTAGACACAACTGTTTCAAAAAGTTAAATCACTTAAATGTATTTTATGGGATTTTCATGGAATATTAAACAAGTAGTATTTTAATACAATCCTCAGATTTGTTTTTGGTAAAATTAAAATATAGGAAAAATGTTCAACGTAAAGGGGTAATGAGACGTCCTTGAAAGTGTTAACATGACATCTTGAAAGATTTTGAATTTAAATACCAGGAATTTGGTTATGCTGCTCACAGAGACAAAACTACACCGACCGAAACACACGCACGCACACACACGCACACACAAACACGCACGCATACATACACATTCGAATGCTTTTCCCAAAACGCTAAGAGCTGTTTACGAAATTCCAAAACCTATAAAGATTTCTAGTCAAATTTTGATATCAAACTGTTGAATGGAATGCAGCAGATATGTACTTCAGGTTACATACTAAGGTAGATGGTAGAGCAAGTTTTAACAACTCTTCCTATTTGTACCGTTTTTCTTACATATTTATCTGGAACGTATTAGGTATCGATGACTAAGCGCGTATGGAAACTGGTGTACATATATTTAGTGTCCTTACTAATGAGGTGAATCATTGATATTTATAATACATAAAAATCTAAACTCCCCATTTACATGCCCACAAGAAGAATTAACATACTGAACTGAATAGAAATATTTGCCATTTAATTTGATTGCCAAGCTGCATCAAGTTCTTGCCACTCTACTCGTAGCCTGTGCCAACTGTCAAGGTGTCTGTACATAAATCAACGATAGCAATTAATGGTGACAGCGCATGTGTACCAAATGGTTTTAAAATTACTCAGAAATCGATTATAAATGGGTGCAATAAAAATAGTTTGAAGTGAAATTACGGGAAATATTTTTCATGTTCTGCCTGAATTTATTTACTGTGCAAGAAAGCAAACTTCATTAGTCATTACACAGAAGAGACAGTTCTAAAGCAAGAAAAAAGACTTAGCTACAAAACTGGTATCGTGAGTAAAAACTGTCTTTTTCTATTGATAGAACCGGTATACAACTTAGGCTCTCTATATGGAGACAGGGGAGAAAATAAATGTGGAATGTTTCCTTTCGAAAGCTCAAACATACAAAATGTCAGTGCTACGCAGATTCATTTAGCTGCAGGAGTCAAGCAGTGTTTTGTTATACTAATACTCGCGTGTATATGTACCCTGAAATATCTGTAAAGTAAATTGCCAGTGACAATTAAACCGCTGTAGTGGCTCTTTAATTGCCTCCAGGTGGTATACTAATGAGTCCCGTTTTGAAATACAGCAGATAAATACAACATACAAATCTGAGAATGACGTAGTGAAGTTTTCACTCTCCGCTTGGAGAAAACATGTGAAAGAAAACTTCCTTTTTTACAGCAGAATATCACGGTCATTTCTTTTTTCTGTCAATATTGTGACTTTGTGGGTTCATAGAATTAAAAGTGCAGTTTACAAAAATTACAAAATGCTCTTTCTTTCCGTAGAAACACACTTTTGGTCAACCCTACAGTAGCAGAATTACGTAACATGCACAAATACAATCTTCAAGGTCGTCGATACAAACAAAAGAGTTCACTTTCAAAACACAGCTGCACGCGCAGGATTATTAATTTCCAATTACGACTGACTCAACTGGCGATCCTCTTCATTTATAGCTCCACTCATTGTCCTAGAAATTTGTGAAATGTTCTCTAACAATCAAGACGGCTCTAGAAAGACGAACCGGTTGGCCCCGTAGCTCAGTAGGTAGAGTACCTGTCTGCCGTGCTAGGGGTTCCGGGCTCGATTCCCGGCAGCGGAGTTGGGGAATTTTTTCCGATTAAGATAATTCCCCATCTTCCCCAGAGTCTGGAAGTATGAATGTGTGCGTGATCTAATGATTAAAACCCAAGGAATACGATTTAACACAAAGGAGAACGGCCGCCGATGTGACAACGGGAGCTAAAGGCGGGGTATAAATGGGACAAAAAAAGGATGAACCTTCCAGTTATTTATATTTATGTATTTCGGCAAGTTTTTTATCTCCGCGCTGCACTATCTGTCCCTTTGTGCGCGCCAGTCGCAACAATAGGTTCGCGACAATATGAAATATCTCTTAAGAAATCTCATATAATTTTGTGTGGTCATTTTATTAAAATCATTAAACATTTCAGGTTTCAGGTTTTTATTTCGAGTTTCATGGCCTGGTGCCGGTACAAAGGGTTCCCGGCTTACAGGCCATTGAGGTTATAGTTAGGGATTAAATGCTTATTGTCTACGTGGGTGTAGACCATACGGTGATCTTTCTTAGCCCGCCGAGAACAGTTTTATTAAGTTAGTGTGTTTCAGTGTCCTTTTCTTGTTATGTACAATATTGACAAGCGCTTATGTTGTGCTTTTATTTACAAACAACAACAACACACACACACACACACACACACACACACACACACACACACACACACACACACACACACACACACACACGGCGGCCTCTGCATATGGGGAAAGGTCTGGGCCGAAAGGACTTGGGCGTGCATTATGGTGTAACGGTGGCATTAGAATATTTTTATGCGGGCATGCTTACGGTGTTTTGGTTCACCTTTCCCAATGTTGTTAATTTTTGAATTGCCATGTTGTAGTATGCGCGCCCAGAATGAAGAGGCTCGTTTCATAACGGCCTCGGGGATGTAGGGGATATGGGTTTCTTGATGAAGGCTGGCAGTCGTCGTACGGATAGGGACAGATAGGATTTTACGTAAAGGAGAGGTTTTGTAAGGTTTGGAGGTATTTTAGGGCGGTTTAGGAGGTGTTGGCCCAGACCACGCAGGCGTACAGGACCACGGATAAAATAAAAGATTTGTAGAGCACAATCTTAGAGCGCAGCTTTGGCTGTTTGCTCCTAAATATGGGGGCGCACATCTTTAATCGCTGCCGCCCTTTGTTGGCACTATCTTTTAGGTGGGTAGTCCACCGCATCGTGCGGGTCAACGTCACGCCGAGGTACTTGACCTGCTGACGGCAGTGCAATACTTGACCATCGACTGTTAGGTCCATTGCCAAAGGGCGCCGCTTTGTAGAATGTATAAGCTGGCATTTGTTCGCATTAATTTTGATTTTCCAGTCATGAAGCCATGAAAGGAAGCGGTCAGTGTACCGCTGCATCCATAAAAGTCCATAACGAGGATTTTTATTATGGTTGTATATTGCAGTGTCCTTAGCATAAATTGCAACTTTGCATCTGGCGTCCACGGGAAAGTCGTTGGTGAATAGTATGTACAGGAAGGGAGACATAATGGCCCCCTGTGGTACGCCAGCCTGCATCACTCTCTCCTTTGAGGAGGAGTGACACACTTGGACGTAGAAGCGCCGATTTTCTAAGAAATTATGCAGCAATGGTAGAGAATTTTGGAGGCCGGGAAACTCTCGGTGCAGTTTGTAAATCAGGCAATTGTGCCAGCACCGATCAAATGCGGCTTCTACGTCCAAAAATAGCGCCAACGTTGAAGCCCCATTGTTTCTGCCAGACAGTCTGCAAAAACCTCGGCTTTCTCCTCGGAGAAGTGTAGGCCGGGGCGAGTGTGCAGCGCCTCAGTGCCGGAGTTGGTGCTCGAGGAAACCTTAAACGCCCTTAATAATTTCCACAAAGAATTGTCCGAACGTGTGGTGTTTAACATTTTCTGCTCCCACTGTTCAATTTTGTTAATTTTAATTTGTTGCCGAATGATGTTGCGTAGCCATTTAGCTAGCACTTTATACTCAGGCTGACGGATAAGCCGCCAAAGTCTCGTCAACCGCCGCCTCCTGGCAATTGTCATAAAAAATCAATTTTTTTAGCGAACATGGTTTCTGAAAAGATACACAAAAATTTGAAATTATAACTGTAGAAAAAAACTCAATCAAAGATAAACAGGTATGAATCTCTTCAAAATTTAGGAAATTCGTTTTCTCAGGAGATTGTTATGCAAACATGTTTTCGAAAAGGATACATATATATTTTATTTAGAGGACTTCCTTTCTCAAACACAGTTATCTATTCGTTCAATATTGTCTCAGTATACATAATAGCTATTGTTTATTTGGGCACAATGAAGGACAATTTAAAACTACGTTATATCTAAACAACATATTTACAGTTGCCTACAAATTGTTAAGCATAATTACAAATATTCTTCCACATTACAAGATATTGCAGGTACTGCCCTCTCTGGACAGCAACACGCGGTCGTTAAAAATTGTATTTTTTTATCTATTATTTTTTTAAATGACCGGAACGGGTACAGGGTAAGCCGTATAGAGAATTTCTGGTTTTATTGACTTGTACTGTGGGACAATAGGAAGAGTTTTATAAATGATATTTGATGTTTTGTAATTTACGTCCTCCAACGTTGTCATATCGGACGATGAATGGATTGGGTGAAATGATGCTCAAATGAGCCCAGGGTCCATGTAGCTTAGAGTTACCCGACATTCGTCTTTTAGGATAAGGGAAACCCCCGGAAAAAGCCTTATCCAGGTAATTCGCTCTGACCGAGATTCAAACTCTGGGCCTCTTGAATGTGAGGCAGGCACGCTACCGAGGCGGGTGATGGTACAGAGCCCCCATTAACACAGAATTAGTTAAAACAGCAGTTAGGTTAAAGCTGCGGAGTTGTTCTAGATATCTATTATGATATTAACACCCGTAGCTTACTCTAACGGCTTAAAGTCACTGGTCATTATATAAACTTTGAGATTACTCTATAAATATTTGCCTTATACGAGGGTGGTCTGAAAAATTTCCGACCTCACTCGTAAATAAAAGCTAGTGAATTTCGTTGCACACGTGTTGACAGTTACTGAGCAAAGTTCCAGCCATTTTAGACGCTCATTGTTATGTAACAGTTGTTTGAGTTGATGTGAGTGTTTTTATGAAAATGGACAAAATCGAGTATCGAGCTGTCATTAAATATTTGTTTTTGAAATGTAATACGCTTAATAAAATTAAAGATGAGTTGGATTCTGTGTATGGGGACTCTGCACCATCATTTACCACAGTGAAATTTTGGGCAGCTGAATTTAAACGTGGTCGTAAGAGCTTGGGAGGCAATGAACTACCGACGAAAGCTTCGCCAAAATTCACCAAATTAGTGCCAGACGACCGCCGAATTAAAGTGAGAGAGACAGCAGAGTCTATGAACATGTCAAAGGAACGTGTTTGTCACATATTAAATCAACATTTAGACATGAGTAAGCTGTTTGCGCGTTGGGTGCCACGTTTACTTATTTTAGACCAAAAACATGCTCGAATGAACATTTCCAACGCTCTGCTGGCGCAGTTTAGGCGTAATAAATCCGAGTTTTGGCGCCGATTAAGTACTGCAGATGAAACTTGGATACACCATTATACGCCCTAAACAAAAATGCAGTCCAAACACTGGACTGCAAAGGGGGAATCGGCTCCAAAAGAAAGAAAGAAAATAAAAACATTTTTTTTCGGCTGGGATAGTGATTGCGACTGTTCTTTTTTTGGGGGGGGGGGAGTTAGTCGTGGTGTTACTTTAATCGATTATCTTCGAAAATGAAAAAAAAAATTACAGGAGCATACTACGCATCATTACTTAAAAAGCTGAAGGCAGAACTCGCGGAAAAATGGCCCTGTTGCACCAAGATGCAAGTTGCAGTGGCGAAAATCCACGAATTACGGTTTCAACTGCTTGACCATCCGCCTTACTCACCAGAGCTAGCCCCAAGTGACTTCTTTTTGTTCGCTCCTCAGAAAATTGCGCTCGGAGGACAGAGATCTTCGTCAAAGGAAAAGGCAATCACCTTTGTGAACAATTCATTATTTTGCAGAGAAAAACGTCGTGTACTATTGTACTATTTGCATCGCTGAGAGAAGTGTGTAGAGTTACAAGGAGACTATGTTGAAAAAATGTGAAAAAATGTCTTGTGTGTTTATTAGGTTGGAAACTTTTCAGATCACCCTCTTATATCTGCACTGTAGTGAACAAAATGACAGTACTGAATTTAAAAGTTACAGCTGAAAAAATTTAAATAATATTACTAATTTTACTTTGCTCAAGTTTAAGACTAAAGTTATGCGTTTTTTATATTTTAATTTCTGAATCGTAAGTTGTAGAATGCTTTTGTTTCTAGTTGTGCATCCTTGTCTCTACGCAATACATTCTGTCAAGAGAGTACAGGAATTGATTGATCATATAGAAAGTCTCGTAAGAGGGGATTAGAAATTATTGTTGTCGCTAAGTCCGCACATCTTTCTTCTATACCCACTCGGAGTTTGTCATTTGTCATTTAGTTTTTTTTTTTTTTTAATGGCGCCATTTGGTTAGTGCATCTCAAGGGTGTGTTGCGATTTTACAATGAAGAAAAATATTGAACAGAGAATCTGTCTCAAATTTTGCATTTCACATGGTATTTCGTGTGCCGAATCGCTGAAAATGTTACAGAAAGCTTACGGTGAATCGAGTTTATCAAAAACACTGATGTAAAAGTGGGACAGTGAATTAAAAAATGGTCGAGATGTGGTGGAAGGTTTGCCTCGCTCTGGTCGGCCATCAACCGTTTCAACTGAACTGAACATCGATAAAGTAAAGGAAATAATGTCTGAAAATTGTCATTTAGGTCTGAGAAAGGTTGCCGCTGAACGTTCTGTGTCTCATGAACCGATTCGTATCATTTTAAACGATTTTTTGGACATGACACCTGTTGCCGCTCGACTATTACCGCCAGACTTGAATTTTCTGCAAAACCTCAATCGCGTATGTTACCTGCTAGAACGAGGTAACTCCAATCCCAGATTGATGAAACGCTTTGTAACTGGTGATGAGACGTGGGTTTTCGAGTTTGACACGCAAAGCAGTCAACAAGCTTCCGAGTGGCGCCTTCCAACTGAACCGAAACCCAAAACTGTGCGTCAAACTCAAAATTGGAACACATGTTGACAGCTTTTTTTCGATTATCGTGGTGTTGTGCACTCGAATTCATGCCAGAAAGTCAGACGGTAAATAAAGACTATTCTCGAGCATTATGCGACGTTTGAGAGAACACATAAGGCGAAAAGACCAGAATGTGGAAGGACAACGATAACGCCACAGCTCACGAGGCTATCATTGTGAACAAATTTCTGGCCAAAACCTCATCAAATCTCATCGAACAATCGGCGTATACCCTGATCTGGCTCCGAACGACTTCTTTCTCTTTCCAAAACTAAAGTTACCACTTCAAGGCATCCGTTTTCAGTCGATAGAAGGCATGAGGAGAATTCATTGTAAAATCACAAATGGGGCCCTACAAACTCCGCGTGGGTATAATGGAAAGATGTACCAACTTAGCGACCAAAATAATTTCGAATCCCCTCTTGTACGAGATTTTTATATGATCAATTCCCAGTACTTTCTTGACACAGTAGTATGTAGATGATTCAATACCGGACTATATAAAATGCAGGCTTTCCTGTGATCTATATCGAGCGGTTGGATGAGTCATGTTTAAGCGGTTCTGGAGTACCGAAATGGACATTTGAAGTGCTTTTTGAAACACACAGAATTACAGAGGTGGAGTAAATGTGAATTGTATATTAACAAGGATTAATTTTTCACCATTAATTAACATATCGTTTCCAAGCTGTGTTTCTAAATGGAATGCTTGCAGTATTTCTGGCGCAGTTGTAAGATTTTATGTACAGAATGTAGAAGTAACACTACATCAAATTATAAACAAAGGTCTAAATAATTATGTTTTGTTATTTTTATCTACACTTCATATATGCTAATGACGATATAAGAACAACATATTTTTGTGGAGAAAAATTAACATGCGGGAAACAGCCTTCAAACAACCAACAGCGGGTTGGCCGCTTTTTCCTCATCCTCCCCTTGCAGTTAGTGTAATACATAACTTATGATAGGAAACAAAGGAATTCAGCAACATATAAATAACGTCTACACGGGATTACTTGATCACGAATGGTAAGCCTTTAAATAATGTGTAGCGTACAGCATGGGTATTACATCTTCAAACATATTTGATTAGAAGAGCTTCGTAAAATATACATTCCTAGAGGCTCTTTGAAGGCATGAGACAAACTGTTACTTTGAATAAAGAATTGATACATATCGAAATAGTTGGTCATCTATCAACAACAACCAATGAGAGATAAGCATATAGCAAATGATGACATGTGAGGGGAAATTCTGATTAAAAGGTTTATATTAATCATTAAGAGACAAATATATATGCCTAAAATGGAAAATATGCATGCATTTATTACTTAAATGTGACCTAAAAAGAGTAAAAATGACCCTTATAAATTCATGAATTTATGAATTATATTGCATTATTTGGCAATTAAACTTTAATTAACAATCCATAATTGTTTATGCATAAACATTTTAATTGTTTCTGTAGAAAAAAAGGACTTCTTTACTCCTTAATTCAGCATTTTATGGAATTTATAACTCAAGAAAGAATAATTAAGGGAAATAAAATATTTATTACTGGGGGTTAGTTTTCACCAGCAACAAAATTACCTGAATGACAATGTGCATTTTTAGGTTGTCAAACTGGAATTCTCTTCTATTGTCAGACAGAATTTTCTTATATCTGGAGAAAATACGTTCCACGTCACATGAGGTTATAGGAGCATATTTGAAGTATGTTAATTCATGTGGATAAAATTCCGGCTCAGAATCTTCAAACTTAGCTTCAAGCCCACCCAACGCTTGCTACCAGCTAAAGGAACCTTCTAAAAACAAGTGGCAGTGGTACTGGCAACTTTCATGTAGACATAATGTTGATTTGTTTTATTTCTAATGGCTGCTGACTACACTATAATAATCCCCAAATTATGACTTCATCATAGAAATGCATAAAAATGAGCAAAGAGCCAATAAAGATTGCATAATTTTCATCAAAAAATGTTTATATGTTTTTACTTATTTTAAACTCAAGATTATAGGCTTCCTTAAAAATATAACATGTCATTGGATCTGCCCCTTATTAATCACTATTGCATCTATGCTCATAGACAAAACGTATTTTCTAAAATAAAATTACCACAAGTAATTAGCTAAGTAATTCTACTTTGGGTCCACAAGTTTCATCCTAAACAAGAACAAAAGAAAAAAGCAGTCTTCAGAAGGACAATTCAGGCAGAATGAGGACAAAAGAACTGGACGAACTCTTTGTTCAATTTTTTCTCTGCGTGCATTCGCGTGCTTGGTTGTTCTAAACGTTCTTCATTCATCAAGGCTCGCATAGTTTGTGGTAATTTTCAAAAATACTGCCGTCTTACTCAGTTGTGCTGCGAACGGATGTGGTTGTTTTGTTTCTACCGGAAGATCCTTGACAACATGATGAATGGTGATGGATGGTCCAGACTTGATGCAACATATGTGACGTGCTGCCACCACTCGGACCGATGACCACAGTAGAGGTAAGATAACGTTAGAAGAGTGCTTGGAATATTATAGGCGACTGGAGAAACGAAATGTATAATATAGAGATACGCAGTGATTGTCAAACATCCAGTATCCTGGCAACAGCGTTCAGTATTTACTCAAATCTCCCACAAACTGACGCAGTACAAATACAACATTCTTCTGTACATAATTTACACTTCTCTCCGTGTTTAGTGTGCCTGGTGTTGCACAGTGGCCTTTCAAATTTGGAAATATCACATTTCCCCGTTTAAATATTGAATATACGTAAATCATCTAATTTACACTATGGATACAAATTTCACAAAGTGCTGGTGATATTCATGAAAAACTAAAACGTCTCTATTATTCTATATTAATATACTTCAGGCTCTGTTTTGACCAAGTATCTTTTGAGCAGTGTAGAGCCATAATTTTTGGAATCAGGAGAAAACGGATATCAGGATTCATAAAACATGAGTGATATACATCTTATAAGAACCGATAAACATAACATTTTAGTCATAAATTAAAAAGTAAGAAAATAAAGGAAAAGCGTTCACAATGTGCAAACAGTTGCCCCAATCTCACTAAAAGTATCTATGGAAACGGTATAAAGCTTATTCAAACTTTTTGTGTTAACTTAAACATAACTGTGTACATTTAAAGCAAATACATCAAGTATCACAGATTTCGCATGTCATTTGTCAACAATTTTATTCTGTATTCGGTTTACTGCCCCCATCTGTATTGTCTACGATAGCATATAGTTGTCTGCTGACTAATATTTGCAGGAGTGAGAGGAACTGTGTTTCACCCAAAAATTCGATATTAAGGTATCAAATTAAATACGGGTTTGAAGCTTCCTGAATTAATAAAAAGCAGCTTATAAAAATCTCTCTCTCTCTCTCTCTCTCTCTCTCTCTCTCTCTCTCTCTCTCTCTCTCTCTCTCTCTCTCTCTCTCTCTCTCTCTCTCTCTCTCTCTCTCTCTCTCTCTCTCTCTCTCTCTCTCTCTCTCTCTCTCTCTCTCTCTCTCTCTCTCTCTTTGACTCTCGTGTGTGTGTGTGTGTGTGTGTGCGCGCGCGTGGGAACAGCATTATTAAGAAAGAACAACCAGTTTGGTATTTGAGTTTAGCGTCCTCCAAGGTTGCGAGGATTTTAAAAAGAATTTTTCCATTCCAAGTTATCCCTTATATGAATATATTTCGCAAATTCTGATATTACTAAAAATGACGAAAACAATTTTGATTAAATTATCATATGTTTAAGATATTCCCATGACAAGTATTATGGGAATAGCAGTTGAAGTTCTCCTCATTTCTCTTATTTTTATAATATTGTTATTATTATCATATGTTTTTTTTATTTTACCATATCACTTTAAACCTATAATGAAATATAAATGCGCTACATTAATCAACAGCAGGAAATAATTTGCAAAAGCTGTTAGTTAAAAGTAGCTTAAAGCAACATAGCTTAGATACTCGGTGTTTGGTGAGCAGGTTGCAGGATGGGTAACTTACTGATCATGACCGCTTTATTCGGTACAAAATCGGCCTCATAAACGTACCAGTGCCACTGGTGACGATTTTTGGGCTCTTATTTATATCAGCACTTTTCATTAGTCATTATTTCATAACAATATTTCCACAGTCATTCTGTTGTTACTAACGATCTGATATGACAGAACAAACATAGGAAAAATTAGCTGCACAGTGTGAATGCTGTACTTAGCGTTGGGCAGATCTTACAGGTACTGCGTCATCGTGATCCAAAACGAACTTCAGTTCTTTTTCTATAGCTTCTTGTTACAGTTATTTCAAGTTTAATAAATCATTCTGTCGTAAGTTTAGCTCATTATCTGAAGGAATATAATGACAATGCAAAAGGATTTCTTTCTACATGGAATGTATCTGCAAATTATAGAACAATGAACAAGTATTACAGCTTTACATTCTATGCACGAACCCCTAAACTATATAATGACTACAGAAAATACAATCATATCAACTCACAATAGAAAGTAGATTTACTTAGAACCTGTTCATGATAAAGTGCTTCACTCAAACTAAATTTTGATATCCAGGATTCAGTAAAACTTTGTATTCCACCCAAAACTTCGATATAGATATCACCGGAGATGCATGTTCTAAAAATTTTTGACTGAAGAAAACATTTCTAGAAGAAATGGCCTATCCACAAGTATGTCTTGCTTCTGTGAATAATAAACTAAATAACGAAAAGTAAGATAAATAGAAAATTTGAAACTTAAGTTCAATATTTTCCAAAAAATCGCCGGAAGGATTTTAGGAAAATCCTCCATCATAAATCTTCACTCTAAACTACCCCTTACAAGAAACAGTTTTTCAAATGTATTTCCTCCAAATGGCTGTAATAATTTTGATGGAAAAAGATATTTTAAGACAAGTCTTTTATTAATGGTTCGAATTCTTGAATGCCAATTTCATGAAAATAATGAGAAACTTAGTGGCCAACATATAAATAGTATAATTTCTTAAACATTTGATTACTATTATTCCTTTTATAAGCATTACGCAATTACTATGTGAGCTAAAACGTAAATATGAAGAGATTTCAAAATAGATGTGTGTGTGTGTGTGTGTGTGTGTGTGTGTGTGTGTGTGTGTGTGTGTGTGTGTGTGTGTGTGTGTGTGTGTTTGTGTGTGTGTGTGAAAGAAAGAGAGAGATAGAGCAGGGAGAATAAAGAGGTCGGACATATGGAAATACCGTGTGTTTAAATTCAGCTTCTTTCAATGATGTTAAATGGACGTCTACAAGTAAGTGTACTCAACCCATACTATCCTTCATACGGAGCATTTTGATTTATTTTCTCTGTCCTTTTTTAACTACCATAAACATCTCAAAACGGTTTCAATTAAATTGCCATATATTTAAAGTACCTATTTGTTTGAGAAACAAAATGCATAACTTGAATTTTCTGCGAAAAGATGAAAGTTTTTAGAAATAGATACGAATTTACTGCAAAAAGTAGACATTATTAAAATGTGCAATTCACGTCTTACACTGTTTTAAATATATCGTTAGCCATTTTCGAAAGATTACGTGTAGTAAGGTTTTTGCATGAGTGAGCCTATTATCTAACGGACATGCTCGAAAGCCTGTGATTCGTTTCTGTTTCTTTCTTCACACATATTTTTCTGCTGAAATCATACAGAGAAAGTACAGTCTATTCTCTGTGTGATGAATTCAGAAAAAATATCTTATTTAATGCTCTGACTCCCTGGAATTATTATTATGCTCTGTGAAGATGGCATTGAAAGAAAGAGGCCTTATTAGCAAGTAAAACTTTTTTCTCTTTGTAAAGAAAGATGAAGTATAAAACTTGGAGAGTGCAAAGGTGTGAAGATGGATGCATAATTGACAAACGCAATGAGTCCTTTGGCTAATTTGCGAAGGCATCTTGAAAGTTTCTTAGATTAGTTATGAGTAAGGAAGGGAAGAAAGCTAAAAAATCTTTACAGACCTTCGGGAAGTAGTTCAAACATCGTTATCTCAAGAACAGTGCAAATGTTTTTAATGCTCATCTAAGATAAAGTTGAAAGTTTGTGCCCGGACTTTCACCCTCAATGATGGTAGTATTGATATTTCTTTATGAATAACTAAAAGACACAACATGGCCCAAAGGAGTTCAGTTTATGTAAAAACCGCGTGAACTATAGAGGTTAATTCTCTACCTCGCCTAATCACTCTGCCTTCCTCATTCTATGTCTATACTTCCATTCTAGCTTTTCCCTCTAGCCCCTCTCTCACATCCCATCAACATATGTCTTAACTTCTGTGCTTTTCTCTTTTTGTTACTATTTATTTTTCCATCTTTCTCGTTGCTTTCCATCTGTTTGTGTTCCCCCTGCTTTATCTTCGTACAAGGCATTCTTTCAAGTGATGTCTTCAAAACTGATAGTAAAGCTCTCTCATGGACAGCTGGCAGCTATTTACTATTTAGTAATTGTTACTGTATTTCATTAAAATGAACCATCTTGTGCTCTCTAACATCAAGATTATACGATGAATACAACTGCGAGGTACATTAGATAAAAGCATTATACCTTTTAAAGTTATATTTATATGCGTGTTGTACAAGTAAAAATTATATAAGTGCTATAATGACAATCTATTTCTTTCTTTCTTTTATTGTTGCTGTAATTTTATGTCCTCCAACGTTGAGTCATATCGGACGTTGAATGAAATGGGTGAAATGATGCTCAGATGAGTTCGGGGTCCACGGAGCTTAGAGTTACCCGACATTCGTCTTTCAGGAAAGGGAAAACCCCGGGTAAACCCCTATCCAGGTAACTCAGTCCCGAGATTCGAACTCGGGACCTCTTGAACGTGAGGCAGACACGCTACCATCTACGCTACCGAGGAGGGCAATGACAATCTAGATTAAGCATATTATCCATTGAGCATATTTCCGTAAGGATTTACTTACGCAGTATTATGTAATATCTGTATTTTCACATAAATGTAATTATGAATAATAATTATTATAAATGCGACATAAGATCATGTGTACCTGGTATTAAAGTGTTAGCTTATCTTAAGAGTGTTGGCCTTATGTACTTCCTAGTTAATCCACGGAATTTGCTTCACAATATATTTGTATGACTTTTCTGAATCTTTAGCAAATGTACTTTAATAATCGATGTCATTGTAGATACATTTTCGAGTTTCTGACTCCTCAGTAGAATTCAGCAGTGGGAATAAAGTGAGATACGTAGTAATGTAGCACATTAACACTTAACAACAAATTATTGAACGTGTCCTAACAAACTGGCACCGTGATTCCTCTCGTTTCCTTGCTTGGCAACTGTCATTTTCTCTCTTCGTTGCTGATGGTGTCTGTAGAGGTGATGGTCGTACTAATACATTTGACTGGAAAGAAAACGAAGAGATAAGCTGCGAACAATTCAAGTTTTAACTGCAGGCACCTAAAAATGTTACTGTCAACAGTTGGTGCATTAGAATGAGAATACCATGTCTTGAGAAGTGGAGCATTAACTGATACGTTTAGTGAAAGTATTTCGACGCTAATACCTCATTGTTCTTAGTAAATTTGTATATAAATATATACTATATAAAATAACCAATGTCAGGTCTGCTATATCAGTACACGAGTATAATACAAATACCTCTTTACCCCCATTTTACCTCTTTTACACTCTTTACACCATTTTGGATTCACCATGTTGCAGTATTTCAAATCAATTTCTCTTTTATTTTTCATAACCTTTGTAATTCACACACATTGGAGTGCACACAATTCTCAAATATTTTGAATTGCAGTACAACATCTTCACCTTCAAATGTATCAAAATATGCTGGACTTTCACTCTGCCAAATATATATTTTCTTTTTGTAATATATTATGTATATTATTATATGAAAATTAAGGAAACGCTCAATTGTTAAGACGTCCAAATTTGTTGTGCATAGGAATAGTAGAATGTTCCTTATCAATCTTTCGAAAAATAAATAGCAAGCATTCACCCATGATGACAGGGCTATTTGTTTTATTCAACCTTTTAAGAAAATTCTGAGAACACTAAGGATTTACTCATACAGCGAGAATTACTTGTGCTCAAATTGTCTGAGGAGGAACAGGAAAAGGAGAGGTAGGAGACGGAGGAGGAGGAGGAGGAGGAGGAGGAGGAGGAGGAGGAGGAGGAGGAATATTGGCGGAGTGTATGGATATGTAAGAATGGAGGATAACATTTTTCGCGATTTTTTATCGCTTGAATAGAGAATTAAGTGCATATTGAACGCTTCTGGCAGCCTGGAAAAACGGAAAAATTCTATTTAAGACAGGATAACTGCTGACTGTGAGGCTCTAATTGTGAAGCAAGTTTAAATATAGATTATCGTGTAGCCTATTAGTTTTGTTATTCTCCTATTTTCATCCTATTTTATGGCATTCACACGTTGTCATTCTGGTTTTTTGTGTGCTTTTGTACATATTTAAATGACTATGCTTAGAAAGTTTCTCTTTCTTGGCATCGTGTTTTACCTCATAGAAAGGCATGCTCCTTTGATCCAGTTCGATTGTTAATGATCAGTTTTTTATACGTAAACTTGGATAAACACACTCATTCATGAATGCAACCGGTTTATGTGATAGGCTACACAAGAATAAAACGTTTTATTGCGCAGTAAAATCAAATGTTGAGTTTTTTCAACAAGACAAAACACAAAGTTACCATTACAATAAGACGAACTAAGCAGTTGAAATTACGGACTGATAAGATGTTTAAGGACCTATGTGTAACAATGATAAACGAGACTGCCATATTGCCATATTCCATAAAACATAACAATGGTTCTTTATTTATAGATTAACTCTCCTGTCTATACTAAGTGTTCATAAAATAAGACCTGATCTTATTTGCAGGTTAGCTAAAAAAGAAGAAAAGTAATATTGCATTATTGCTAAGTGTTTCAAGAGTGAATTTTTGCATCATTGTAGTTTTCTCTCCAACTTTCTTGGGCATGAAAGGTCTTTATCTGAACACAGTTTGCTCATATATTATCTCACCATTTATATACTTCAGAAGTATTAATTTCTAAAACAGAATACTTCCCTTTTTTCATATCAGTTGCAGTCTTTGGAACAACTGCACTCACTTATGCTTTCCCTATTTTTTTGTGTGCTGAGCTACATTTCCTTCTGCAGCTATCACTCTTATGTGCACAGCGAGGTAAGATAGTGTTTGCGTTGTAATTTAAACAGCGGGTTTCTTCACGGTGCAGTATCCATGAGTATGTTTTAAGATTTAAATTTTAAGCTTTCTAAGCTTGGTATCACTCGAAAACAATATGGCGGGTACTTCAACAGCTTCATCGTTGACTCCAGTAGAATCCAAAATAATGATGCATTTGTTATTGCCTAGATACTCCATTTTATTAATCTGAAAAGAAAAGACAGTATATAAATATACAAAAACTAACATAGTACTTGTAGAGCACATAATCCTTTATAGAATAACATAAAACGAATTGTCAATTTGCAATTTGCATCTAAAACTTTAGTTTAAAAGCACAGAACTTACTGTCCAATTTATCAGACTTAGTGGAAAGGCGAGGAGGCTCTGTCATGGACTGTAAACTGTGGGCAAGGAATCTCCGTTTTGTCAGCGTAAGGGAAGTGTTTGCCCCCAATACCAAATGCACTTGATGTAATTGGCTGTTTGCTAAACAGTAACTATAAGCTTTATCTAATGCAATTACGTTAATGAAAAGTGGCGAGAGGGTTTCCACATACATTGTGTCCAAGGAAAGGACTTGCCCTGGGTTATAGGTCGAAAATTGGCTCTCGGCTTAACAGGATTGCATTGCAGACCATCCCTCGCTCGACAATAAACATTCTGTTCAGTCCATTCTCTAGCCAGCGGTCCACCACAAGAGGGGAAAAACCAAATCTCTTTCAGTATATAAATGCAAACCCTGGAGGATTAAGTAAGTCTGCTCCGTTATGTATTGACTCTTTGCAAACGTCCAGGATATACACGCGTTCGTGATCGTCGTATTTGTTGTGGGCTATATAAACCACCTTTCTTAGAAATCAAGAAATCTAAAATTTGGTAGAACAAGCTTCAACGAGAATGGACATACGAATAATTAATTTTCACTATAGAAATTATAACTAGGATGCACTTGTTTTTATTCTATATCAATGCACACCGTTGCACTGATTGAAGGGAAATGTACAAAGTAACCACTTACAAATGTTGAATCTCCTTTTCTGTTGTCCGATTTTTTGGAGAGAAAGATAAGAATTAATATTCAAAGCTAGACTCTCTAGGAACTGAATTGTCTGCTCCGCTCACATCTTTGCTAATGAAGCCACAACAGTATAAGTACTTCATGATGTTTATAAACTCAGTGTTTAAACGTCTGAAATAGTTTAAATTAATATGCATTAGATTGAAACATCATTTCTTCCTTCTAGTATTGTAAATTTTTTTGTTAAAATTGTATATTTTTATGTATCAACTAATAATACAGAACTCAGTATGTTAGTACCCTGCTACCATGAATTAATCATACAAACGCAGTTGAGAGTGCTAATTAGTATCGTGAGTTAAAAATACCAAAAGTGAAATCGATGTACACGCACGCTTGTATCAAAACGTACTGGACTTAAAAATCAATTTGGCCATGCTGGCAAAATACTATTGTGAAAAAAAAAAACAAGAAAAATCTCTTCTTAACTCACCTTATATGTCGCCAATGATAATTATCCACTTTTTTTCTACAACCAGTGTAAACACATTCCTTTAATCTTTCTATATGTATCTGTTGTACACATCAACTTGCGCTGCTTGTAATTCCACCGACCGACACACGTTTCCCTTTTTCACTATTCTGCTTACCCACTCTAACATAACTTCGATATTCATTGATGAACTGGTCCTATGCAGTGCACATACAGCCTGCAGACTCATTACCACGGAGCTGGAACGTACAGCTCTCCTGCAGACCGACTTACAACTTTGGACCGTACTGCACTCTCGACTCAACTCAACTGTTTATATCCTGACGGTCAGCAAGAAATGTTCTAGAAGCAGTTGTCTTTCAATTTTTGGTATTCAAACGGTCTAGAACAAATTTCTTACCGTAATAATGCGACTTACGCTTCCGGCTTTGTAACGTCAGGTAGCAGCGGTGCGTAGTTTTTCGCTTTTTCTTGCTTATCTCGCTGGTAAACAACAAAGGTGTGGGATGGTTTGACTCACTCAATGACAAGACACCCACCGTCATTTTTCTGCCAGCCTTGTACGAAATCTGCTAATGCGAATCAACATCCCCAGGTAGTAGAACATTTATCAGGAAGCATGTAAGCAGCTGTATGATGCCAGATTGGTTTTTCGAGGCAATTTCTTATGAGAATCAACAACCAGTTCTTCTTCTGGCATATTTTATTTAGATTTGTATAACAATTTTATTTTAGTTGAAATTCCCCTTTTGCAGGCAAAAAATCCTAAGTTCAGAAAGTTTCTTACTAAATATTCAACTATAAATCTTCCTGATGATTCGATGCTATTCAAAGATTATGCTCCAAATTGATGTGAGAAAACGTTAAGTCACGCAAGGTCCAATTGTAAAAATGAGGAGAGAAAGAGAGAGAGGGTGGGGATTTCTGTTGCAATTGATGAAACTATCAATGCCAGTGGTAAAAGAAGTCCAAATGTAACCGTAGGTTCATAGAAAAATAGTTCACATAAATAACCAGTTCTTGCTAGCCTGTTATGGAATGTCATCTGCAAATCATGTAACAGTAGTTAGAGTGGAAATTAATTGTTCTTTCACACTAGCCCTGTGTAGAACGAAATATGGAAAGGTAGAGTTAGATTGAAAAATTCAATGCCTCACCAGGGATTTGAACCACGGATGCACGGATGCACGGAAGCACGTCATATTGGCATGTTCGCCATAGTAGCTCAGTGGTCAATAGCAGCTGGACGGAGATCCGAAGATCCGTGGTTCAAATCCCGACTATCGCATTGAATTTTTCAGTTTGACTTTACCTTTCCAGTAATTAGTGTTTAATGAAGCTTTGGAAATATTATGGCCAAATGGCATCAAATATGACGATGTGTTACTTCGGCTTTCGGACTCGCAGTATGTATGAAGAAACCTACCCGGAGTCTAAGTATGCAATTTACCGAATACAGTTCATGTAACTTGCGTCGTTCACGCTCTGTACAGATTGGGTGAAGCCTTTATCGTAACGTAAGTCAGCTAGTTTCCAAAAGTTTACATAAGACGCATCACGTATTAATACTTCAAAAGCATTAGTACCGATCTTCCATTGCCTCCTAATCGTGAGCCAGACGTTGGGGTTCCTGCCTTAAAGCCGTGGTACATCATTTTGAAACATTTGTATCTGCAGTAACATCTGGACCCATAGGACCAAGGATCCGGGCCTCCTTCGACCAGGGAGTTACCGAGCAGTCCCAAAAGGGCGCCCGGCGCCTCCATGGGGCTTTCTATAGGGCAAGACCCAGAGACTAACAAGCCCCCCCCCATATGGTCCTGTGGACTCAAGACGGGATGGAAGTGGATACGTCACTTACGCACGCCAACTCCAAAATGGAAAGGCTACCGATATGACCTCGGTGCACCCACCTGGTGATCTAGCACACCTTCTACTAGCTATGCTGGCTAGTACGCGGAAATATTAATGGCTTCCCTAAACCGCGTCTGAAAACGTATCCGATCTCCCACGGGTATCGGCAACCACTGCCCCTCGAGTCCAACCCAATCCGAACAACTCCCTATAAGGGAAGGGCTCGAATGTTCGGGCCGAGGTTCCTCTAGTAACGCCAGAGGTACCACGAGTGCTAGCGGTCCTCAGCGCCCGCACCATGGCAGCTGAAGGGGACGGAGAGATGTTACTACACCTGAAGTTATCCAAAATTGAATAAGTGATGATAATTGCCTTTTGACTTGCCCAAACCCTCATAAAGTGACTGAAATTTTGAAAAGCGAACATCTAAGTGAACTTGAAAATATGTCCGTTAGTGATATTCTCCTCTCTTAGTATGCTACTTCATGTGGTGTCCCAGTATAACACATTGTCTATTCAAAATGATAGGAAGTCTATATATGTAAGTCGCTATGTGGCGATTACATTTGTTGCGGGTTGCAAATTGACGAGCTCCAATGTTCACTGTCGTACAAAGCTAGATGTTTTCTTATGTGTTGTTCTACTTTTTTTAAAAAATACTTTTGAGGTTTAGAACACATTTTTAGAATTATTAGCACACAAAATAAATATGTCGGTAGTTAAGGTTTTTAGTGCTTAAAACTTCTGGTCCTACTAATAACAATAAGAGTGCTACCGAGCTTGGGCATTTGGCCGCCAGGAAAACCGTGTTTTACAATAGCGGAAGCACGGCTTCATGAGGCCCAAAACGGATTTAGAAAAGGAAGATCATGCACGGATAGTATATTTATAAATCAACAACTAATTGAAAAACACAAAGAATTTAATGTTGACATATTTATGCTTTTTGTTGACTATGTTAAAGCCTTCGATTCGGTTTTAAGGGATAAACTTTTGATAGCGATGGAAAATTGTGGAATACCAGAACATTTAATAGAGACTCTACAAAGTATGTATAAAAAGATTACAATAGCAATATTAAAGAATGGAAGGAAAACAGAAGCAGTGGACATAAATAAAGGAGTACGACAAGGATGCCCTCTATCGCCTAAACTCTTTAATATCTATATTGATAATATGGTACAAGAATGGCAGCAAAGTATAAAATAAAATGTACTGGATGGAAACATAATTTTAAATACAGTATTATTTGCTGATGACCAAGTGATAATATCCCACTCAGAAGATGACATGCAAAGAGCAGTATATAGTTTAAACAACATAGCGGAGACATAACCTTTCAATCTGAGAATACAAAACTAAAGTAATGGCTTTAAGAGGAATGAACAACATAAGAGCAAAAATAGTTATAAACAATAAAATAATAGAACAGGTTAATAGTTTTAACTATCTAGGCTACGCAGTAGCAGTAGCAAATAACAACAAGGATATGGAGGTGAAATTAAACTGATTCAATCAAATGTGTGGGATGCTGAACAGGAAAACACGAAAGGAAACACAGATGAAATTTTATAAGATAATGGCAGTCCCAACGTTAACATACGGTTCCGAAATATGGACACTGGCAAAGAACCAACGCAAACGGCTAGAATCGGCAGAGATAAGATTTTTGAGAAGCGTGGCAGGTTATAAAAGAATAGACCATGTAAGAAACGAAAAATGAAAGAAGAGCTTGGGATTTTTAATTTAAACAGTAAAATAACAAAGAACAAAAATGAATGTAAAAACAAATTTTAAGAATGGACGCGGAACGACTTCCAAGAAGAGTTTTAGAGTGGGACGCCCAGTTCTACGCTAGAAGGATCAGTAGGCTCTTGAAGAAACCGGAACGGGTCACAGGGCCCAATCCTTGATGATGATGATGATGATGATGATGATGATGATGATGATGATGATGATGATGATGATGATGATGATGATGATGATGATGATGATGATGATGATGATGATGATGATGATGATGATGATGATGATGATGATGATGAAAACGGTGTTGCTGCCGCCCAGTAATACGCCCCATTGAGGATGGAACTCCTGCAAGTACTTTATCTAACCTACTGCTAATATCTATCCAAGATACCCGTACAAATGTTAAAATTTTCAGTATTACTTGTTTTGTAACACACACACTATATATCTAATCTGGGAGTTTGCTGGAGTAGTTATTTCCGTACATATCAAGTCACTGATTTCTCCTATCTCAACTGAATAGTAATTTAGATTTGGTCCTGTATTTCCTTTGAACATTGTAGCAGGATTATGGTGATGGTGGTATTCTTAGAGTCTGCGGCGATCAGGTTGAACGGCAATGATGTCGTCCCGCGTTGTGAATGGGATTGTGGGATGTATTTAGCCCTCCCGGATGATGACGATGAAGCCACGAGCTGCTAATTCTTCTTGGATCAATCTGGAGATTTAAGAATGTAAGGAGAAACAGCAATTGATTTTAAAGATTAAAAGAAGAAAAAACACTTCTGTGAAATCTACTTCTGTGGCCAAGTGCACAACGTTCTGATTTCTCAATACCCAGATTCGATTCCAGGCTAGAGTAAGGAAATACTTTTGTAACTAGAATCGTTCCCTATGTAGGTCTGCAGAGTTTAAACTGTGTATTAGAGATGAATCTGAAAGTATTTATTCGTGGTAAGAAGTGAATAAACCAGTGAGTTACACTATCACTTGTTTCTCAACTAAAGTGTACAATATGATCAAGTACAAATTAATGGGGAAGGGTGTCTCTGACGTAACCTGACGTGTTACATTCATACTTTTCCACACACTTTTTGAAAACTACTTTTGTGAAAGCTTTCTCTTTGATCTACTTCTTGTTAATCATGTGAAAAATACTTTTATAATACGTTTCATTATACGTTCTAAGGATTACAACAGTCTTTAGCGATAGCTATTAAAAGGGGTCTATGTACAGGCTTTGGAATTCTGCTTTTTGTATAACAATCTGACAAAAATCTATGAAATTTTCTATTCTCTTCCCGAAATAAGAAACACATTTGAGGTAAACAAGGGCGAGATGCAGTTCCAAGCATGTACCTGTATAAATATCCTTACTGTCCCTGACCAGAATACTCAGCCGGATACACGAGGTAGGCCATGACAAGCTTTGTTGACTGCGTGTTATAGCTTCGTAAGTATTATTTGTTTCTCCTGATTCTAGAAGAATCACAAGTTTTGTAATAACACCAAACAAATATACACGTTTTTCTACATCGCAGTGATTACTATCAAGCAAAAGGGAGCTACAGGAGCACCGGTAAGTTGTTCACCCGTCTACTCTCTCAAAAGGAAAGATCAAGTGATCATCTCACGTCTTTGAATTGGTCACACTGGATTAACCCACTCACATATCCTGGCCAAAACCAATCCACTTTACTGTGACGTTTGCAATACGAAGCTCACCGTTAAACACCTCTTCACAGAGTGCAAACAATATGCTAAACAATGACGGATTCATGGGATCGCTAGAGACTTATCTGATACACTTACTCAACAAACCCTCGAATTTCAAGCAAGCACTGCTCTTCCTCAAAAGTACAAGAATGTATATAAAAATCTATTGTTCATATAATTAACATGTAAATATATAATAATTTACAATTGTAATTTTTATATTATCATATGTATATATACATGGTCTCATTGACACTGTTTTGTATTGTAATAACTTAATATTGCATCTCTTTGTGTAACTTCAGTGTGTAACTTCTGCATTTCATATATTGTATGCATTATGCATATACTGTATATTTTGTATAACGTAGTCGTGATATGATCTTGATGTTAAACCGACTTTAAATAAATTAAAATAAAAAAATAAAAATACTCAGCCTAAGAACACAAAAGAAATTCCAAATTTCTTTTGGATATAGGTTTTAGAACACCATAATTAATACGTTTAATAATTTGCTGTTATTTTCAAGTGGGAAACAAACGGTTTACTGAAAAGGAGGAGTTACCGAAAAAAATTACCCTTGATGCACGGAGTAATACAAAAGTGTTTCTTAGAAGGGATCCAGTGTAGCTACTATCATATATTTTTATACTCATTCTACAAGGTATGCTTATTAAAATTTAGTTTTCTATCTACTTCAAGTTAAATGTCAGGGTGGTGAGATCCTTATATGCTAGTCTTGAAATTTCATCACTCGCAGGAAAGTGAGAGTATTAAAAGTGATAAAGCAATAAAGAGTTCGAACCAATTACAACAAACGTCTCGGAAATTGCTGTTAACACACAAAAATTACTAGAAATACAAAATATTTTTAATCAATAACTATATACTTTTTGTAGAGTAAATTTGTGTCTGTCATTTACATACCAGTTATAAAAATAATGGAGAATTCATTTAAAATGAAGAGAACCTCAGGCAATTCGTGGAAAATAGAAGATTAACATTTTATTAGCTAATTTTGAGAGAATAAAAGCTTAAAAATATATTCTGTATAAGTGGTAATTTGGGAAGGGATATTTCCTTGAGAATCTGCATGTTTTATTCCTGGAAGATTCAGAATTTAAATATGAAGTTCTATATTTATCCAGTATAACTTTCTGAGTATGCTGTTCGCTCTCTCTGATGGAATTTTTCTAAAACTGCTTGATACTTAGTGAATTTTTGCATGGAATTTAAGTAATATTTCTTTTACCATGGGAAAACCATGACGATGAATATCTTCGACTGCTAATTGGATGTAGTTAATGCTAAACAGCATTAGCCTTCCATACAACAGTATGCACTGCTCTGTGATGAGGTGTCCTTTCAGGGGAGTCATTTCAGCTTCCTGTTATACACCTCAGATCTTTCACCATATGATTTGATCATTTTAGTGACCTAATCTGGACTATAGTTCTTTTAAAGAGTTTGATACCGGTACTTCAAAACTAGACGTTTGGTTTTAGAGCTACACTGTGCAGAGTTTGTATTTCTGTGACGAACGTCGTACTTGCTCTAGGTAGAGGGGTCTATCAATGTGTAGTGAAGGTGGCATGCAGTAATGTTAAGTGAAACAGACGGAGGAGTCTGTGCAAGACATATTGCAGACCAGCTTGTAATCTCAAACCACTACTTGGTCCATCAATGACCACTGCACTCTTGATCCCTCCTACAAGCTACCACCTGTGGGTAACAGATTGTCACACATTTGTCGTTCTCACCCTTATAGCGTTAAACCTACCCCCATTAGTTCACCCCTTATAAATCCTGAAGCTTTCCTCCCTCTCCTTACCGCTCCGCCCCCCGATGTGACAGACAAGCCTGATGAATTACCTTGGTTCGACCCACAAAGTGAGCACAAATGCTACAGCCAGCTCCACGGTCGGCTCAGGCATCTGCCATTTGGTCTTTACGTTTAATTAAACGAGGCAACTGGCCCAGTAAAAAACAAATCTCCATCTGAGAGCCATTTCATCAAGTGAATAACTAGCATGATTAATAACTGTTGATTGTTGACGTTTGGGCAAGTAATATCAATCTTAAGGGAATACACCATTAAATTTGGTGAAAATCTTAGGGAAATGGACACTAGGATTACGGATTTAACAATAAATATTCAACTGTTATTGTTTCAAACTTAATTTTCACTAACAAAGAAATAATGGGAAAATAAAATCATTTCCATTTAAAAATTTGAAACTTTTGAAACATTTTTCTCTGTACATTCGCTCAAAATGTTCCATATGGTGGTGTTATAAGACTTTTAGCTTTTGAAATGTTTCGTGTAAACTCGAAAAAGTAAAAGAAATGCAATTTCTATAGGTTTTTTCTTTTTTAATTATGTATTTCGAAGTCTTTATTAGGTATTGCGAATGGTAACATGCTCCATCAGCATTTTCCTTGAAAACCAATTTATTAATGAAGACAGTTTAAGCCATGTTTATAATTATGAACGGTTGCACATGAAAAACATTACAAAAATAGGAAATAGCTTATAACTCAGAAGTTTTTACCTGTGGTGCTAGATAAATGAGTAGCAAATAAATATTTCAAATGTGGAGGAAATTTTAATTCATTTTTTTCGCTTTATTTTTTTTGGAGGGGGGGAGAGGAGATTGCGGTTGAAGAGTGATTCTTCTTATCTCATCTTTTTAAGAATTGCCATGACTTTACCTAGTTGCTGCTGAATAATTCAGGAAGTGGGGAGCCCCGTTACAAATTAATAGACTCTTTCCTTTCCCTTTATTGCCATTTGTTAACTGATCTGTGGTCACCACGCACATAAAGGACTGAATGTCCTAAGGATATGGCTCGGAAACCATTCAACCCTGGGACCTGTATTTAGGCCAGGTTTAATTTGGTAAATGGAGGGGTTCTCCATTGTGAATCAGTCGCCACATGTTCACTTTTACTGCGAGCATGTGTACTAAATCTGCCACGATTTGTTCCACTCATTATTATTCCTTCCCTTTGCTTCAAACTTCATCTTCACTTCTCGGCGATGGATTCGTTTCCTCCAGCTTGAGCGTCGCTCTTCATTGGTTTAAGTGCAACTTTATTGCTTGTCTTTGTCTTGCAACTGATGCCTGAATATTTGCTAATGGTGATCTGAAATAATTGTTTCAATTAGATTTGATTACTTAGTATTAAACTCCTGTAACGCCGACTACAAAACCATATTGTAACACGACATATGTGTTCACGGTTGAATGTGGTCCAGTGTAAAACGAGACAAGCTCCTGGTAGTTTTATGAGCTGCTTTATATGCATGGCGTAAGAAAAATTTTGTTGCAGGGTGGATACAGAAATAACGAGTTAAATTACTTCTTATAAAACATGTTTAAGTTAGTCATGTCTAAAATACTTATCAAACTCATAGGTCTCAAAATAGCAAAAGTGGTAAACGTATCTGTAAAGCACATAAATGTGAACTTGATCAGAACTTGATGTCCTGCTCCGTGGCGTAGTGGGCTAAGGCGTCATGCTTTGGTTCCCTGCCACGGAATGCGGCCCTAGAATGATTGCACCCCTGGGTGGTGCGTATTGTAAGTCCCGGGTATAGGACCGGTGCCCACTCAGCATCGTGAGGAAAGTGAGGAGCTTACGACAAGTAGTGAACCCTGGTTGCGAAAAACAACTTTCCGGCTCGGGGTGTCGAGATGCTGACCACACATCTCCCCGTATCGGTTAGATGATCGCCCACCTCTGCCGTGTGTATGTGGTTGTGAGGTCGGCAGTCGGGTTGGTAGGCGTTGGCCCACTAGGGCTGCTATGCCACGGGTTGGATAGTCTTTTCATCAGAATTTGATGCAAATTATAAAGCAAAAACAGAAGGGTGGTAATAAGTGATGTATTGAGCGTAAGATTAAGTTACTGAAATTAAAACTAATAATGCTTAGAAAAAACTGATTTTCATTAATATTGAATGATTTCAGACAATAAGTATTATTCCCGTATTAAAGAAAGATGTACGTAGCTAAGATTTAAGAAAGAGATTTGAAAAATGCATTCGTTCCAAAATACTTTCTCTTATTTTCGTAAAAGTTGCGTTTTTTAACTTTTCACTATGAATTTTAATAGCAAAATTAAACTAAACATCCAGTCAACTAAATTATAACTGAAGAAACTATTTTCTTTCTCTAATACTTTCCTATAACAATAAGAGAATGTGTGGAAAGATAGCGTCAGACTGAGAAATCCAATGCCATAGCCGGGATTTGAACCACGGATCTTCTGGTTGCCGTCCAGCCGCTCTAACCCTTGAGCTACTATGGCCAACGTGCCGACATGACGTTAAATTCTCCAACAGGCTAGTGTTTTTCCCGGTAAACCAATTAGGAGTTCTCATAAACACATGAGACAACTACCTTAATGGCGACTTACATCGTGTAAATTCTTTAAGGCCCGGGCTTTATAGTTAACTACTATTAGGTCAATTAATGGAATTTATGTGCGTGTGTGCGTGTGCGTGTGTGTGTGTGTGCGCGCGCGTCTCTATATAACAAAACTAAACAAAAATTGAATGTCTCCGAAACTTCATATGTAAGTTCAGGATCTCCAGAGATGCGACCCCTTTCCCTACACCACCTTAAAATGGAAACGTTTTACTCGTTTATGAAATAAATGACGCCTTTAATAAGCTTCATTAACTTTGTAGATCAAATAAAGTAGTGGGCACTAGCACCTCGACCCACAATTCCTTTTCTTCTTCTTCTTCTTCTTCTTCTTCTTCTTCATCATCATCATCTTCTTCTTCTTCTTCGTATATCCAGCCCGAGGACGAACGGGTGTGAGGAAGGAACCGCAGGATATATGGGCTGCAGGAAGGGACAACGCTAGCAGCAAAGATGTGCAAAATTTCGTAACATTTACTAGGTTGACCACCCGACTGGAAGGCATTCGCGGCGACCTGCCAGAAGCTTTCCCTCAGTTGTAACTGGGGACAGGTCAGCTCGATTATGGAAGACCAGACGCCAATCTCAAGGGCATAATAGATAATTGGATGCGAGGTTCCACCTGCTGTGAGCGTGATAACTGCACTGTTGTATATGTGACTGCATCAGAGTTAATACACTTCTAGTACCTTGCTGCCCCATCACTCTCAACAATTCTCCTCTCTTGCCCCAATGGAGTGACACGACGGTTCACACATGTGGTACTTATTACAAGGTAAACTTAATCATAGTATAAAAATACAAGCTGCAAAAACTATTTTGAACTACTATGATCTTTCAGTAAGCTTGTCATCTATCACGACATACCTTGGAGTGGAAAGCCGGTTTTCGGATATACTCAGCTGCTTTTGTAATTTATAGAGCTACTGTATCACAAATTTTAATTTATTTTCATCGTAGACACGAAACATGATACTTTTAATAGAATACAAAATTGTACAACATTTAGGCTAGAAATTTCTTGAACTGTTCACAGAAATTCAAGATATAAATGTTATTAGGCACACAAATATATTAAACTTATAGTAATATAATGTAAAAAAAAAAAAAAAAAAAAAAAAAAAAAAAATTGAAACAATATTTCACAAAATTAAATCAGAATACCACTTTTCCCCGCCTGTTGCAGGGTTTTAAAATATTTCTAACCATTCTGAAAGGCTGGATATATCCAAAATTTATTATGTATCCGAAAACTTACTTTTTGGTTATTTTGTTCACACGAACATACAGAAGGACATTATAATTTTTTTAAAGGATGCTCGAAATATGTATTTACAGCGAAATCTCCAAACTCAATAATTTATATGAAACACAATAATCCTTGAACAAAGTAAAAATTACTGAAAAAGTAACACGGTTTTAACAACGTGATAAATTGTTACAAGGGGAGAAGAGATTTGAAAATCTAAACAGCAATTCTCTTTAGTATTTTCTTAACATTTCTTGCTTTCATTTCTTCATACTGTATACATATTATATAAAAGCTAAATGAGCGAGAATTGTGGACACAAGCTGGGGACGGAGTACGGCTTGTGTCTCGCATTTGGAAGATCACGGTCTTTCGCATTCCATTTATCATCTTTTTTCGTGGTTTCCTTCAGTTTTCAGATAAATTTTGGGTTGGATGATGTTAAAGTTTCATAATATAGCTAAAGCAATAGAAATACAAATAACTGGTTCAAGAAACAGTCTAGCAACAAAGACCATCTGTTTGACATCATAATGATTATGTGTACAATTAAAGGAAGGCCAGCGCTTCCACGATCCCAAAGTTCACATTCCACCACCCACAACTTTGGCTAGTAGTAAACCGAGACGTCAACAAGAACCTTCAACACGCGAACAAAAATAAGTTAAAGTTTTGCTAATCTATTAAAGTACTGTATTTGTTAATTTTTGATTTACTTTGTGGTATATATTATATTAACTTTTTACTTTTACAGCGGTTAGATTACAGCCAGTGGCCCTCTGTCACAATAGTAGTGCCCCCCCCCCCCCTCGATAGCGTAGATGTTAGCATATCTGTCTCACGTTCAAGAGGCCGCGAGTTCGAATCGCGATCAGGGTGAGTTACCTAGATAAGGTTATTTCCAGGGTTTTCCCCTATCCTGAAAGACGAACATTGGGTGGTATTTCTAAGCTCTATATGGACCATGGGCTCATTTGAGCACCATTTCACCCATTCCATTCACCGTCCGATATGACTTAACGTTGGAGGACGTGGGAAGATACAACTGTTTCTCGATACCCGATCCCGATACTGATGATTAAACACCGATACTCGATACTCACTTAAAAAGCGCTGTAAAAACAACAGCTTTTCCACTGAATTAAGAGATTATTAGGAATTTACCATGTATAAGGAGGCAACAAATTTTGTTTCTGCTCATTTTCTAATCGCAGGATCGTATTCTGATAAAGACGAGAAACCACTGGTGTTTCAAAAAGCAGTTCCTTAAACTTCGCTCCCAACGCGCTTCTTTAAATTTCTTCTATTATGTGATTAAGCAATAATAGAAAGTGCATCTTTGTGTATTTACACACTACTCTGATATTATTACTGAGTACCTACTTGAAAAAGTTCCACCCTTCACTCACGTTTCGTTATAATCAATTGTATATTGATAAATTGAAATTAGTTCATACTGGTGACCCGAGTTTGACTTAAAAGAAAGTAACACATGGATGGAAAGAACAAATCTTTCCATCGTCTGTATTATCTGACGTATTAAGTTTCGATTTGTTTTTTGTCGTGTGCACAGGTTGTGATCACCGGAGTAGGCAGATGTAACGGCCGAGAGAGAGAGAGAGAGAGAGAGAGAGAGAGAGAGAGAGAGAGAGAGAGAGAGAGAGAGAGAGAGAGAAAGGAAGGGGGAGGGAGAGAGAGACTAAGAAAGGCTAATACACAGTCATTCAATGCTTCATTCACAACTTAATTAACGTGCTTATGGCATGATAGCTGTACCCTTTCTTCATTGTTTTGCGTGCTTTCATTTAAACAAAGGCTCTATATGCAGTGTTGCATTCATTCACTCATAGATAGCGCAGTCAAAGTTTATCTAGAATTCTAACAACAGTTAAGGGACAAGTGCGAGGCAATAGTCTAAAGTCTCCGATCTTTTTATTGCTTATCTAGCAACAACTTCCAACACTGCAGAACTTGAAAAAGTAATCATTCTTGAAGGATTATCTCAAAATATTATACGTACTTTGGTATCATCGGGTATGGATGTATAGATGGTATCGTGAAATATATCCCAGTCACAATAAATAAGAATTTAAAGGAACAATAATTTCCCTTTTTAATCGTCATAATGCCCATTCATACAGCGTCAGAAGATGTGAATAGGGATTAAATAAGGGAAAAGAAATTTTGGAAGGAAATGTTCGAGGCCTAGGACTGGGGTAAATTTGAACCACTTGCCAGTTATAAGGACTGAACAAGAAGACACATCAGCCAGGAAGGATAGTCACGGTGGGATTTTAACCGTCAATTTTTCATTCATAGTTAGTGTCCTAATGACTTTGACTTCTCGTGTCGTTGAACTATAAATGTGAGGAAATTAATTCTTCTTTTGCACCAGCCATTTGTAGGAGAATATTGGAAAGATAGATTAGAACTGATAATCGAAGTGCTATTGTCAGGATTTGAATCAGGAATCTTCTGGACTGCGTCCGGTTGCTGATACCACCGAGCTACCATGGCAACATGCCGTTAAATATTCGTGTCGACATATTGTGTAAAGTGTCACATTGTAGGTGGTTTTGCATTCGGTGTTCGGTATCCACGTGGTTGATCTTATAATGGGACAACTGCAGAAAGCAGGTGGTGGACTTCACAACAAGGGAATTACACGGTTGACGTGAAGCAACACAGGGTGGCAAGTGACACTCTTCACACAAACACTAGGCACTAGGCGGAAAATAGCCTGCCTGCCTGCCTGCCTGCCTGTTATAAGCTTGTGTCGCTCCTCAATACAATGGTTTCATTAAGAGTAGATGCCGCGAGGCAATCGCTATCGATCGGCTTCACAACAAATTGCTGTTTATTTACACCGTCACGGCTATGCACATACCCATTCATTCATTTCAATGGAGCTCCGCCGATAATTATGACCTCATTTTATGTACCACCTAAATGCTGACGGAAGGCCTGCTTTTATTCCCTTGTAAATGAGCTTGTAGATTAGCTGTTTAAATATTTGCGATAGAACGTGTAGAAATTTTAGACAAACCTTGATGTAATGCCGTGCTCACAAACCCATGCTTTGACAAGGGCGGTCTGAAAACCTCCCGACAACATTATTATGGTAATCCAACGCCGAGATAATCATGTTTCTACTTTTCTACCACCTATATAGAATCAAGTACGGCTTTCGGTCTACAATTTTTCTTATCGATATTTTACTAGAAATACACCTTTTGATATTTGCTATAGCAAAACTAACTGTAAACATTGAGAGCATTTTATAAGTACACTACATAACAGTCTTCTACAAATTCTGATAAGTTGAATGTTACGGTAAAAAAGAATACAGTTTTCTTATGTTTTTAGGTCACTGAACACAAAAATGATACTTACATTGATTGGTTAGCTCTTCTTTTCAAGATAATATCACTTATTATATGTAATTTACAATAAAATATGAAAAAATGAAAACATCCGAGAAAATTGTTACCTTGACGCGACTTCCTTTGGGCTGTCTGTGATATTCCGTTTCAGGAGCATCCCTTTTCACCATCCATAAATAATCGGCTAACATAGCAGCATTTCATTTCCCTTTGTACCTTTGTTCCATCACTGAAATGTCCTGATGAAATTGCTCACCATGTTCATCGCTGACGTCACCACAATTTGGAGGGAAGAAGTCCAGGTGGGAATTCGAAAAGTGAATTTTTAGTGACATATTGCTTCCCAGCTGTTTACACGAGTCCATTAGATTTTCTACAGGTTCTTCAACATTTTCAGCTTTAGAATTTCCCAGAAAATTATTCAAAACATTTTTAAAGGATTCCCATGCTGCTTTCTCTTTTTTACTTAACACTGTTTCAAACTGTGATTTCTGAAAAGTTCTCTGATTTGGGGTCCAACAATAATGCCTCCTTTCACTTTTTCATAACTGGGCCTTGGGAATTATTCATATAAGTGAATGCAGAACCAGTCACATTTAAAGCTTTTACA
This sequence comes from Mantis religiosa, assembly GCA_030765055.1. Lineage (NCBI taxonomy): Eukaryota > Metazoa > Arthropoda > Insecta > Mantodea > Mantidae > Mantis > Mantis religiosa. The sequence goes on along the minus strand of CM060952.1, from coordinate 136,217,788 downwards.
AAATTCTTCATAAGCCCCAATTTTATATGTACTGCGGGTAGTAAAATTTTGCTTGACTCTATCAATGTTTCCTAGGCAACATATTTGAATTCTGGTGTTAATGACTGTCTTTTGGGTCAACTTTTCCTAACTTAGTGGCTGTCTCAGACACAACTATCCCATTCGCACAGGAAGCAACAGTACTTGGTGTAGCCGGCTTGCAGTCCTAATAAAATGGCAATTCCCTTGAAATCACCGCATACATCCCACCGGTATTTCTTATAAACTACCCCCATCAAAATATTTTCATATTTATATATTTCTTTTGTGTTGGTAGCATATACCACAGGAATGGAAAGAAACTTATTTCCGTTATGTCAAAGTAGGTGCAGATAATTCCATTGTTGCAAACTCGATGCCAGAAGTTCTGCCTTATGTTTAGGAAGATCTAGATCCCTGATTAAATCGTTGAGCTCATCTTGTGTGATCTTATAATTGGGTGCGTATGTGCTTTGCATGCAATCTGCATCTCCTGAAGTTAATGGCTCCTGTTCTTCACTGTTTGAGGAAACACTGTTATGTTCGTCAGAGTCGTCAATAAAATTTTGTGGAGGTTGAGAAACAGGGAGTCCTTCACTATGCAGTACAGGCCGAATTGCTGATGAAGGGTACACAAGTGTTGATTTTTTCTTCATGGACATGGCTCCCTCCAAACCATGGGTACTGTAAATGGCATACAACGTCCTTTTCCTTTGACCCACGCATTAAGTTTCGATGAACATGTAGTGCAGCACACATTTAGTGCCCATTTTTTGTCCTGGTCCCCTATCTTACACCCAAAATATAACAAATATGCTTTTTTAATATATGGTGTTATCGAACGCCTCCTCAATGTAAATGTAACCTCTCCACACATATAGCAAAAGTTATTCGGATTATTCACACACTTCCGAGACATTTTTCTACTTGTCTATAAGAATAGAATGTGAGATGATAATATAAAACAACAAAATGATTATGAAAACTCTTCGGAACACAAGAGGAGTGCGACCACTTTTGTATAACACTTTATAAGAACTAAAAACCCTTCCAGCCGACAATTCTATGGATCACGTGATGAACACGTGTGCAGCAAGAATGGATATCACGCCATTACGGTGTTGTGAGATTTATGGCATGCTGCCAAGAGTTTATACGTGAAGATCCAGTATTTAGTGGAAGAATATGTTATATCAGGCTATTGCCGTAATTTGAAAACTAGAACTAAACTGGAAATTTCAAAGTCATTTTCGAATTCAGTGGCCCCGAATTAGTCAATATTAGCTTTTCATACTTCCTTAACATTTTGTGTGTAGAACAGTGGAATCCTAGACTGATGATTTTTAAAATAAAGCAATATACACAATCTAAAAGTTTTGTGTTTGTGAAGATTTTCTTAAAACCTTCACCGAGCATTCGGATATTCTCAGTATTATTATACCTCAGTATTTTAAGCTATAGAAACGAGAAGAGGATAGTAGCTATAAAAATGTTAATGGGCAGGGAGGAAAAGAACGTAAGAAGTATTGGTGAGTTCTTGCCGAAAGTAAAAGAAAAATGGGCCAGAAATATAAAGAATATAAGAAAGGAAGATGAGGGGGAAGAATGGGACTAATTAAATAACAAGAAGGCATGGAGGTTAAGAGCTACCTGGCAGAGCAGAAGACAAGGGTATCATGTAAGTCAAGGTAGCAAAAAGGTAAAGACAAAAGACAAATAAATGTAGCCAAAGGCTGTAAAATATAAAATTTTGGAATATGCACAGTAAAAATCTAATCTAATCTAATCTAATAAGTTTTACACAGTAAAGTTGTTTCTGAGGTTTAATTTTTTGATACTGTATCACTACGTTAGAAACCTACAATTCACTTTTACCGAATAAAGGTGCTGTTTACTTACATACCTCTCAAAATCATTAGTGCCATGGTGTGCAATGCAGAGAGATGTCCTGATAAATATACGTTCACCTCTATGAAAACACACACACACACACACACACACACACACACACACACACACACACACACACACACACACACACACACACACACACACAGACACACACAAACACACACGAAACAAATAAATTCCCCACATTTTTGGTCCAAAGTGACGAAATTCGTGAACTCCCGGGCGTCAGCTATTTCACAACCTGTTGGTAGAGTTCGAAAGCTCTTCGATAATGCACTACTGTGTGCAACATAATTTCTCTGTAGCTGTTTTGGATCTCTGGAATGTCTTCGGCTGCTCTCCTGAAAGCTGGTGAAATCTTATCTCTGGCCGTGGTCGCGGATGGGAATAGATGATTGATTTATTGTGGGATTTAATAATTTTGATAAATTTCTTTTCGAAATCAAAACTGGATTTATTTGAACGATTCACAATTATTAATCGAAACAATTAATGCATCACTTGTACAAACGTCGCAATTTACTTTGGAACAATTGTAATACTTTTAATGCTTTATGGACCGCGTACTTTCTGAAAAACCTGGGGACCGAATTGTACACGCGTCTTATCTCAATGGTTGCTGAATGCAGAAAGAAAAAAAATGCTAGCTTCAGTTAATTTCGCGTCAATGCTCCTGTCGTTGCTATGGCAAGTAAACATCTTTCTATTGGTCCACGTCATATTTCTTTTGCGCGAATTTCATGGCCATGTATAATATTTTACAATCTCTTTTTTTAATTAGTTCTCAAACCATTTAACACATAAAATAAAATTTCTTTAGAATTTCTAATAAAATTATTGCCAAAATTCATTTCACTAAAGCCATGACTAATTTTGAATGAAATATCTAAAATGTTTCATGTGTACTCTTACCTATTTCATTCTACATTGACATTCCTTTCCCCTATTTTATACTTTCATAAAACTGGAAATATTTCTTTGAGTTTATTTATATCCTAAAGCATCTAGCACAGTGTTTTATTAGCAAACAGATTCCGGGAATTAATTACAAGAAACTGGAAATCATACTCATATATGCATAACACAATATTCTTTTGAAATAAAGGCTTATGCTTATAACCTATTGCAAGAGAATAGTACTTTCTGCTATTAAACACTGTATATAAATAGCAATTACAAAATTAAATCATAAAATGTTTGTTTACGTTAACTTTAGTTGTGATACTTAGTCATCTAGTATTGGATATCATTACTGCATCAACTAAACACAGATGGCTGGACCGTATTGTTCCTTTTCTTCAAATTACGTCACATCGATGATCGTTATATACATTCATAAATGATTTCGACATTAAAAATCTAAACAGAGTAGTATATACGCTGATATAAAAACTGAACAGAGGGAAAGATGTCCAAGTTGTGTAGTCAACTAGAGCAGCGGGAAACCAGTTAACCTTCCGTTGGGCGCGTCAACTTTTGTGACGTCGTTAGTCGCGATGTATCTGCTGGATACATATGGCGTTAATTATGTTTTAGTATCTGTTTTCAATAGGTTTAAATCGAATGCAGCTTATTATGAATCGGAAGCGTTTCTCGGAGTTAGTCATCCTGAAAATATTGACACCAAGGCTATCTGTTGTCCAGAAGTCGTGAATATTTTGCCGTCCTCCGCGTAACAAACCAGCAAGCTATAATAACGCAATAAAGGCTTTCATTTCTTTTATGTCTGTGTCCCTGCAATCACTCTCACGTTCATATTTCACTTTGAAATCATATATGCGTCTGTTGGTGTGTTTCACAATTAGATGCAGAATATCATCACTGACGAAAAGTTTCCAGCAGTCCAATTCAATTTTCATAGTTTTGGCATTTCCCACAACTCCAGGCACTTTATCATCATCATCATCATCATCACCATCATCATCATCATCATCATCATCATCATCATCATCATCATCATCATCATCATCATCATCATCATCATCATCATCATCATCATCATCATCATCATCATCATCATCATCATCATCATCATCATCATCATCATCATCATCATCATCATCATCATCATCATCATCGCCATCGTCATCGTCATCGTCACCGTCACCGTCACCGTCACCATCATCAATATCTTCATCGTTATCATCTTGTGTCTTTTCTACTCACCAAAATAGCAATTCAAAATATGAAATCATTTTCTAGAACTTTACTACTTTCCTCAATAACATCATGATCTGCATCAGTGTCCACAGATCGTGTTTCAGTTATGTCTTCATATTTGGAATCAGTTTCTACAAAATTATCCTCAATGGGCAGCGCTTCATCGTCGAAAATAAGGCGATGTACCTCCTCCAAATCATCGGGAGTTTCCAAATCATATACTTGACTCATTTTCAAACCTACTATTCACAGTAATAAAGAAAGGGATTCTTATTTACCTTGCAACAACGCAAACACTTATATCAAGCATTCTCTAGCAATGGTTAGATCCGATAGCAGCGACAATCGTAACGTGAGTTGGCGCGATGTATCTGACAGATACAACAGCACACACGTGATGACGTTTGCCTCGTTTGCAAATTTAGCGTTAGGGAGAAATGGTTGAAACTTACAGTAAACAATAACAAAAGTATGATGGAAGATATCCTGAATCGGCAAGGTCTTGCCTCTATTTATTGCCATAATAATTAAACAGACTTAGGCCATGTATCTTACAAATACATGAGCGACTAACGAAGGGTGAATACCATCTATATTCTCTCCAGGCAGAGAACCAAGTTGGTATAAATGTATTACGTAATAACTAGCCCGTGGTTCGCGGAAAAGCAAATCACACTAAACCACGTAACACCATAAGATGTAATTATGTTCGATTATCTGTGACTTTTCAAGAAGTATGTTGCTGAACTATAGTTCGAAACTTTATATATGAAATGGTAAATAATATGAACAGTAGAACCAAAGACGGCAATGGCTTCTATTTAATTCTTTATATTTATTAAATTTACATCTTCCAACTCTAGGTCATATAGTACGATGAATGAAAGGGATGAATGGTGCTCAAATTAGCGCAGGGTACATAGAGCTTAGAGCTACCCAAAAGTCATCTTTCAGGATATCCTTGGAAAAAACCTTATCCAAATAACTCTTCCTAACCGAGATTCGAAATGTGGATGTCTTGAACTAGCGGACTCGATACCAACGCGCTACAGAGGCGGACGTATGACGTTCATTCCTGTTCTGCATCACACGGTATTATGAGCAGTTTGTTTCTCATAGACGATACGAACACGAGTCTAACACGAACGAATACACAGTTTACATAAAGTATAGTTTGTTTAAATCAAGTCTGGTTCTAAGGTTGGATCAACTTTAATGTTAACTGCCACTATTGGGTTATAATCGACTGTTGCAATATACCTACATCGTGCGTGGATTTACTAGACACGTTACGTAGGATTCTGTGGCGAAAACTGTTGATGTTTTCTTGCAATGTTAATGTTTTATTCCGTAAGAGCAGTAACTGGAGCACCGGGTCTACCTTCCTTTGAAATTGATTGTCTCCCCTCTTTAAGCATTTTAAACCACCTTCGAGCTTTGCTGTAGGGAAGAACAGACTCTCCATAGGCCTCAATTGAAGATTTGTTGAGACCAAAGCAGGATTTCAAAGCCGCATATTGATCCCCGCGTGTTACCTCCATTGCAGTGGTAGACGATACTGAAAATGTCTGAACTTGCCTGGTTCTCACAGGCGGGAATCAGGAGTACCAACAATGAAACTACTACGGCATGTTTGTTTCAAATTAAGATAACAGAATATAATGAGATTGAATTTTAGTGCGAAAAATTATAACTGATCATTCTTTATTGAACAGCCCTCGTATATTTTGTTTAAATGATGCTTAATTCAATATGGAATCTACATATTTATTACGGTCCTCTAGGTGCATATCAAGAAGATATTATGAAAATCTCTAATCACTTTGTTTTATATGCACGTAATAAGAACAATTGGTTCATTTAATATGTTTATATCATTGTGGCAAACAAGAAATTAAGCAAAATGAAATGTTATTCTATATTTCGTTTAAATCATTCAATCAATATCTGGTTGTGTAACTTCAACTACATCTTCTCCTTCAAACAACATTGCAACTCCTACATTTTCAATTATATAGAGGGCCAAGGCCTACCAACCCGACTGCCGGGCTCACGGCCACTTACGCATGGCAGAGGTGGGCGATCATCCAACCGATACTGGAAGGAGGTGTGGTCAGTATCTCGGCATCCCCAGATGGGACGATGGTTTTCGTGACCAGGGCCACTTACCTATCGTAAGCTCCTCACTTTCCTCAAGATGCTGAATGGGCACCGGTCGTATACCCTGGACTTGAAATGCGCACCCATGGGTAGGATGGAACGCGAGCCGCTTTCCTTGCATGCTGCCTTAGCCCTCTACGCCACGGCGCAGGACCATCTTCAAATATAGTAGTAGTAATTCTTTACTGTTTAAATTAATCGGCGTAATATTTTACAGCAATTTAAATATAACCAAAAAATGCAGATAGCAGCGTAAGCTGCTCGTTTGGCATAAATAAGTTTGTAATCCAGGGCACTGAATAACGAACGGCAGAGAACACAATTATTTATCTTTAATTAGTTCTAAAGTAACAAGGCACCTTCGTTATTCCTTATTAATTGAATCATAAGTAGATATGTGTAGTTACCAATATTGAACATTTTCATTAACGACTCATAAAGTTGTTCCGGACATATAGATATATTGCTTCTTTTGGTTCAAGGAACTTGCTACCAAAATTCCCGTCTTGGTTAAAGCGCTAGTCTACTTATCTTAAGGTTGCGTGTTCAAACCCGGCCCAGATCGGTGGCTTCCTCTGTGGTTGAAAGCAACATCCCTATGTCAGTAGATTTACTGGCATGGAAAAGAATCCCCAAAGGACGAGATTCCGGCACGCCAGCGCTGTTGGTATGAACCTGGCATTTCAAACATCGTTAAAAACAATAATTTTAAACGAACCAGCAAAATTTGTAAACTTATTTCTGAATGTTTTGATTCAGGTTTATACAAAAGTAGAACTCAGGTATAAGTCTTGTCTATTGTTAGAATTTGACTACTAATAATACAATGGGGCATATGCTACATGTTTTTATAAGTACCTTTCAAATGAAAGTAAATTCTTAAAAAAAACTATGAATATAATATATTTAGGTGGCCAAATTTGATTTGGCAAGTATATGATTGACAAAGGTGAAATGCTGGAAGAATTGATGGTTAACTTAAGACTTAAACTTAACCAAAATAATAAACCATCATTTTTCAAGATAGAAAGAGAGATAAGAAAGTATAGCTACTAGGCAATGTTCAATAAAGACAACATATAAAACAGGTAACTAGGAAGTAGTTGAAGGTTTGACTACAAGTGACCATGCATTATATAATTACATTAAACATAATTATAACGAATATGAGTGATGAAAGCAGAGGTGATTAGTTATTTAATTTTATGCAAGTAAATTGGCAAAGCATTCAAGTAGAATTTAAAATTTAAAATCAAAATTACTATAGTTACTGAATATGTATAATCTTTAACGTCAGTAATTTAAAATGTTATGAATACAACAAATCCTAAATTGAAACCATAAAGTTCTTTAATCAGTTGAACAGAAATCCAGATTATTAACCAGAAAATACGAAGAATATACCAGAAATCAGTTATATTTACCAATATGGAAAATAATTTACAAAAATATCGGCAATATAAAGTAAAATATAGGCTTCTCTTTGGGGGGAGGCGGGAAGAAAACAATATTGGCAGTTATTTGTGGAAGGTTCAGTGAAGATGATTAGGATTTGCCTTATAAAATTGTAAGTGAACAAAAAGCTAATCACTACTATTGATGAATGAGTTGGGAGCAGAGCAATATAATTGAAGGGAATCAATGTCATTCTTATTTGATACATTACTACCGGATGAAGGAGATTATGACGAAGCTGAAAATACAAAAAGAAGAGTGAAAATGAGAATTGGATAAACTAGAATGTCAAATGTTCCTTTGATATAACAAAAGTTAAATAAATAATTGAAAAATCGTGAAGCAAAAATGCGGAGGGTCGATCAAATTATAATGAGGTTGTATATAATTTAAAGGATGGAATTATATCCATTTTACATCAATTATTTAAAAATGGTTTTGGCGAAGTAAAATTACGGATATATAAGATCGGAGTACTTAAGGAAGTGACGGGATTTATCTAAACTCAAACCTTTGTTTACCACATTGTTTACTTTATATATCAAATAAATGTGCCGATAATAATTAGTTCTTTAATTACTGTAAAAGAGGGAATTCAGGACAAGTCATATAGGATACATAGCTACTAAAAAGCGCTGCCTTGCACTCAAAATACCGTTATCAAGATTTCACAGGAAATAACGTTTTTAATCGATGAACAAATGAATAAATAAATAAGAAAATAAATAAGAATTAATATATGAATAAATACACAAATAAATAATTAAATAAATAAAAGGAAAATACTCCTCTGCTTTTGGAGTGTGTGTGTCTGTCTGTCTGAGTGTGAATGATGCATGAGCGGCCTTTTATATAGGTTAATATGGATAATTCTAGAGCTAAAGGTCCAATAAACACCAAAATTTATATTAAATCAAAATGTTAGATTCAGCAACTTTCAAGAATGCGAGCAAACGCCCTTCCCTTTTGTCTACGTACACTTCGCACAAAAATCTGCATTCACAAATTTGATTAAAATATTGACACTTACATGACTAATGGCTATAGCTTGAAATTTCTGCGAGTAGCCTGTGAGACTCCCTTCATCTGGATTTAAGTTTGTATAACGTGGTATTATAATAAGATAATAAACGTACATAAAGAGACGCTAGAGAACTCAAATTGTACAAAAGAACTGAAATTGCTTTTTGAGGTTCATTATTTATTTCAAGTAATTTTTGTGGTATCAGCGTCTTACGAGCTTTTCATTTTATTAGTTTGAATTTTTCAGTACTGGTTTTAAAAGTGCTGTTACGATTTCTTTATTGCAATGATATGAATAATATATGGAATTTTAAGGTCAGAATGCATTAACCCTTGTTTTAAAGAGTTTAAAGAGTATTATTCAGCCTTGAAATACACGCAAATAAATGTGTGATGAAACAATTCCTGCAAAAGTTTATCTCGATAAACTTAATATAGATAAAATAATGTTTTACAGAAGTTATACTAAATTAAACGATAATGGCTAGACAAAATAATTTGAATGTAGCAGGTCAGATATTGCGCTCTTATTGCAAATGCTAAATTTTTCTAGGTAAATCTCTCAAGGAGCGGAATTTAGAGTTCAATAGTTAGAGACAGATACAGAAACCAGACTTTTAAGACGTGAGTTAATACATCGAGCTCTGAAAGCGACACATTTGGTGAGTGCGGTAGATGTGCTACTTCATATTTCCAGTCACATGATGTCAACTGTGATCCTGGTCAGGGCCACATATTATGTATGCACTCTCCACAATGGAATGTTTTAAATTTCAATACGAACATTGCTTCCATCAGTCTGTACTGTTATTAAACATTTGTTTTACATTTTAATTTGATATTTGCTGTTAGCAACAGGAATGCCTCACTACT